>VWZE01020926.1:399776-479466 GCA_013396675.1 Eubucco bourcierii | reverse complement strand
CTTGAGGTCCCTTCCAACCTTACCATTCTATGATTCTGTGTTTAAGATTGGTTCTCTCTCACAACTGGTCAGGCTGGAGAAACCCCTAAACAACTAATGCAAGTCCCAGCCTGGACAGTGCAGGTTTCTGGGGGCTGTTCCATACCAAAGCTGTATGCTTGTCTCAAAGCAGCTGCAGGATGCCTTGCACAAAGCCAATCTACTCCTGTGCTGTCAGGCTTGGTACTTCTGTCCTGCCTGCAAGGCAGAATTTGGTGGATGCTGGAGGGCCACACAACCTTCTGACAAACGTGACAGGATTTAGGCTTACTCTAGCAATGCTCATAAGTTTAGATTAAATAATATCTGATAGACAGTTTATAATAAACTCTCAAATTCAGGAGAATGGAAATGTGAATTTAAAAAAAAAAAAAAAAACTAATTACATGTTACATAGATTTTTTTCAAAACTACTATTATAATGAACTTGAATTTTGAAACAAGCAGTTAGTTTACAAGTAGCTAGGTTTTAACTAAGATAATTTAAACCTATTGACTCTTTTTTTNATATATATATATATATATATATATAAAATCAAAACAGTAATTTCTGGTTGGAAAATATCAGTCAGATTAATCTCCAATAAGAGCTGAAAAAATAAATACCCCAAGAAATTTATTAGAGAGACAGTCTTATGCTTCAACACACATGATGACTGTAATGAGTACAATAAGTGGAAACATTGTTCTCTGAATGGGCTTCTTTCTTATCTACTTGCTGTTTCTGAAGTCTTCCTCTATCTGTTGATTCATTCTAACTGCTGATGGAGATAAGGTATCAGATGATGTTGCTTTAATTCAGGACTAAGCTTTCTGTTTCCTGTTTGCTGTAGTTGTAGGGGTAGCAATTCAGTAGATGTATACATGTCAGACCTCATGCAGTTACAGCTATTGTTAGACCATCCCTATGGTTTTAAAAATATGCTAATTGGTAAAATTACAGTTATTGGGTTAAAGAGCTTTGTGTTTCCATTTCTTTCATTTTAAAAGGTCTGGATTAGTTTGAATCCCAGGCAGGCAGAACAGCTGAAGCCTTCCTCTGTGTGAATATCCTATTCCAGTGAATAATGTCCCTGATTTTATGGTTCTTATTCTTTGTTGCAGATCAAATTAGTTTAATCAAGTTCATGAGTTTGAAAAGCTTCTCATCTTCCTGCTTCTCCCTGCCCTCCATCCTCCACCTAGCACATTAACTGCAGGAAAAATTTATGATCTCACTAATTTTGCATATTGGTTCACTTAGGACAAATTGAAGCTTAAAAATGTCACTCAACTTTGACTTGTTATGAAAGCACTGAAGACTGCTCAGGTGTTTCTGAGTCATTTGACAGCTCTAGTGTCTCTCTGGCATCCTGTAAAAGGTGTGTTAAAAAGGTACTCTGTACAAGACATCTCTGATCATCATTGGGATCACTGCAGATACTAAACTGGTCTTCTGGAGATATTTTCTGAGATTTACTCAGAACATGTTCAGATGTGCTTCCTTGCCAGTGCAAAAGTTCTGTAGTAGTATGGAGTTTGCATCAAGTGGGGCAGTTTCTTCAACCTGGGCCAAGGAGATTGGTGCTTGTCATTATCTCTGTCACACTTTATAGTGCTTTCCCCATCTCTGTTGTTGGCCCACACTTGACTCTTACACAGCCATGTTCTGAATGTTTGCTGCAGGGAGTTCCAGAGTTTGACTTTATCTTTATGCTGTTTCCCTGTGCAGAAGACATTTGCTTTCCAGTGCACAAAGGGAAAGATATTGCAGTGTTGGGCAGCTGGAGATGTGGTTCCCCCCTGCTTCATGAGCTACCTTGTATTGTAGGAATGAAGGGTGCAGGAATACTGTCACCCTTCTAGATCTTTCTGTTCTTTAGTAGATTCCAGGGAATGGTATCTCACCTTCTCCCTGAATACCTCTTCTGTATTTGACTTCTGTGAAAAGTTAGGGTCACCTGGGGGCTCTGCAGCCAGGACCTCTCCTTGGCTGCCCAAGGTAGTGTTGGAGTTGCTGTCCCTAGAGGTGTTCAAAAGATGTGTAGACATGGTGCTGTGGGACATGGTTTAATGGCCCTGGTGGTGGTAAGTCAATGGTTGGAGTGAATGATCTTAAAGGTCTTTTCCAACTGAAAGAATTTTATGACTCTATGAAATATCTTAGTTAACAAAGGAATATTTCTTTTATTTAAGTGAAATTTCTGTCTTAAAAAGAAAAAAAATCAACAAAGCCGTCAACAAACAAAACCAAATATATGCTTTGTTTGGGAAAATCCATATTCCTTAGCAATTTCATGAGTGTGGTTAAATCCATTGAGTCATCTTTTCTTCACCTTATACCTAATGGATCCTGGAGGAGGATTCCAAGAGTTTCGCTGTAAGGACAGCTTTGTTTTCTACTCCACTGTTAGTCTTTTGCCTCCATACTGACTTTGTATGTGAAATTTTAGCTCCAGAGAAACTTCACATAGATGGAGATTAATCTCCTGATGTAGTTCTTGACAGCACTTAACAGGCTGGGATGTTCTGGGACAATGCTGCACTTCCTACTTTCTGCTGCTTGAAGCAATTGTTTTTCATGTAAGATATGCTGGTCCTACACAGGGGTTTTTACAGATGTTTCTGTATTCCATGGCAAAGATTTGAGTCCTGGGGCTACTTTTTCTATGTTGTAATTCCAACATAGATAAGCTATTTTGGGGGCCTCTTCTCTGTCAGGTCTTTGGAATTTACAGTCTGTCTCTCTTGCCCTGTTTGTCAGACACTAAGGCTCTCTTGCCTTAACTGAAGATGATTTGCCATATGGTAAAGTGGGTTTGCTCTCTATTAAATGTTTTTAATTGCAGTGTGTTTACAAAGAGCTCTGTAAATACTTACATATCTGATGCGGCTAGAAATTAGTTTTTTACTAGATTTTCCTGGGCCTATTCCAAATGATACTATTCACAGAAGTTAAATTACATTTGCTGCCATTCAGAACTTAATGACAGTGTGCCCAGCATGAGGCTGGATGGCAACATGCTTTTCACACATCCATAAATAAGACTTCAAAAGGATTGCTTCAAATGATATAGGTGAGTAAGCTCATGGTGAGGTCTGGCAGGAATGCCTACTCTAGTAGTACTGGTGAAATTACTTGTATGATTTAAAGCCAGAAACACAGACAGTGTAATTAATTTTAAACTCTGTTGTTTGCACTGGGATTTTACATTGATTTTGTTACCCCAGTATGACTTTTGCACATAAACAGAGTCCTGGTTCTGTAAGAGCTTTTTCAAAAGGCTGCTTACTGACTCCATGAAAAGTTTAATTTGAGAGAGTATTTTTTGGGGAAATGAGGAAGCCTGAAACACAAATGTCAAACTTGAAAACAACAGTGATTCTGTAAAGACCTCAGTCACTCTATGCTGAATTTCATGTATAACTGGTGTGTGAAAGCCTACTGGATATCCTAAAAATGTTACAAATGTGAAATGTGTGTGCTAAGTTGGCACAAAGCACACTGACAGGCATTGTGCCACAAAGGAGCTCTATCTGGGAAACTGTGGTGAAGTTCAAAGGATCCTTAGCTTAGTGAAAGAAGAGATGGGATAAATGATTTGTTGACCTTCGTATTGTGTAATTACACAGCTGTGAAAATATTTATTAATCATGTATGAATCTTTGGAAAACCTTCTGTAAAAGGAAAAATTAAAACTCAAGTTACCCATGGTAGTTTAATCTCTAACAAGCAGAAAATACTCCATTCAAATTGCTTCTCAATAGGCTAAATACTGTTTTGGCAGCCATTTTGTTTGTGTTGTTCGCCTCAGGTGCAGGCATTTAGCATCACCTTCTTTGCAAATATAAGCCACCTGTCCTTATCAGGGCACGGAAGGAACCACTGTCCTCAGTAACATCTAAGAATCGTGCCTGAATTCCCTCTTTGTCCTCACTGACCTGTTTTGAAATGCAAGAAGACCAGATTTATGGTATGTGTACCAGTGGATAGAAGTTATGTTTCCCTAGAGCAGTTGAATTGCTTGTGTCTGGAAGCTCCACTTATGCTGTTTTATTGTGTACTTGGTTTAGGTAGAGACACAGAGCTACACTGAGCTGCTTGACTGTCTGTCCTGTGGTTGGACTGCTCTGGACATTTCAGCGAGGTTTCTTTCCTTCTCTGAATTCAGCTGTCTTCCTCCTTCACTGCCTATCCTGTCACATTGGTTGTACTGTGTTCCTGTTTGCATCACAATGCTCAGTGAAGTGTTGTGGTACACAGCTCAGTCAGCCTGTTCCTTTTGTACTGGGCAGTCAGAATGGTGGGTGCACCACATGGTGAAAGAATTGACTTTGACCTTGGTTTTCTATTTTGCTGCCTCCTCAAAATTAACTCCATGCATTTTTTTGTTATTGTTTTTCTTCTTGGAGATTTGGTGCTTAATGATCCCTAGAAGGGTATGTTCAGGAAGGAGCTAGAAGGACCTCTGTCTTGTGATGCTGAGAAGCTGAAGTGGTTTGAGCAATGACTGTGAACAAGAAAAGCCTGACTCTAATACAGCAGACTGGGGGTGGGGTGTGTGGGGGGGAAATACTCTGCTCTGCAACACCAACATGGGAAGGGCTATCATCAGATGTACAATATCTCTGTTGGGAACAGGGTTCAGCAGAACTGCAACTACAACCTTTGGCAGTGTGAAATGGGAAAGTGTGTGAGGAAATTCCTCTGTTGTTTTTGGACCTATTTCTGCAGGGATAGAACTAGAGGAGATTAGATCCTCTACAGACTGATTACAGCTATTTCTTTGCAAATGGGATGTGCTTTCCCTAGCTTCCTATTCTTGAACACAGGACATAAAATAAAATAGGTAGTGTTTAATGAAGTCTTTGGTTATTGTGTCTCTGTAGATTGGAGAGGTCAAAGCAATGATGTATGGTTTAAAAAAGAAGTTTTAGGTTAGGATTTCATAGCTGCTGTGGGTATTGGGTATAAATGGCTTGGGTAAAGGAGCCAGTGAATGCAGCAGTACCTTATGTGACAGGACACTGTGAGCTGGGACACCATGGCAGCACCTTACTGAGGAATTCAGGAGGAATAATTTGTAGAATCAAATACTTTCCTACTATAAGTTACTTTTACTGCACTAGCATGTGTGATTTGAGAATGTGCATTTGTTTCAGAAGAGATTTTCTCATGAGCTTTCTGACTGCAAAATGTTAGAGCTCTAATGCACCTCAATTCTTCATCCCCCTTTAAGTTTTAAATGTCTGTCTTTTGGGTATAGTCTTAATAGACTAGAGCTTTAGGACCAGTTTCTCTGAGAAGCAGTGCTGTTCAAGAAGGGCCCTTGACACCATTCTGACTTAATGCTAGACACATCTGCTGCTACTTGGACAAAATTGACATTGTCTAGAGAGCAAAGCAATCACCTAGTGTAGCATTACAGAGCATTTACACTTGAGCCATGTTACCAGGCAGTAAATCTTGACCTTTAGGAGTTCAGAGATTAGATTTCTTCGCTACAAGCGCTCAAGATCTTGTTAGGCATTTGTTGCTATTCAAAGCAGATTTCAGGGGTTACCTATGGGTTTAAATCATAGCATCAATTATTTTTGGAAGGTTCTTTTAAAGCTGAGATAGCTTCAAATAAAAACTAGGATTACTTTCACATTTATTGTTAGTAGCCGGCAAGAAGCAGAGTTGGGGGGGAGGAAGAGGTTGTGAAGGCATAAGATGTTACTGTGAGTTTCAGTGTTTATTCCTGTGTGAAGTTATATTACAGTGTTAGGAATGAAATATTTTCTTTTCAATGTTGTGAACTAATGCACTTATTCCAATGGAATAATGAACTAACAGTTGTCTTCAGTCATAGTTTGAATTCAGAGTTGACAAGAAACGCATTTTAAAAATAGAAACCCCTCAAATTATGACTGATTCATAGGCACAGCATTAATAATTTGTTAATGCTGAGAAATGCTTGAAAGCTCATGCTTTATGATTGTGTGCAAGCTAAGCACTACAGAAGGGGAGGTCAGGAAGATGCTGAATCAGGCCACTGAGCCACCACACTTCCTGTTACAGAAAGGCACTAATGATCAAATTTGGGTGGGTGGACATACCATCTTACTGGAAAACTCATCTCTTTTTTTCATGAGTTAGAAGGATGGAAATGTGTATGCCATTTTCCCTTTTTCCCCTTTGCCCAATCCATTGGAGTGAGTCTCAAATCCATATTTTTGTCTCTTTATCTCAAGCTTATTTTTCCAAAATAAAGCAAGTTACAGCCATGTGAATTTAATCCAAAGCTGTAAAAAAATATTGCATTTGTGAAATTTAACTGAAAAAACCCAGGTATGAAATGGAAGGCTAATGAGTCAAAAGTAATACAAGATCCTGTTGTAACTGTTACCAAGTGCATGTTCTGCTGGAGTTAAAATGTGGTGGCAATCCTGGAACACATTGGGAAGAGAATCAGCCAGGAGTATAAGGGATTTTTGCCCTTTGCCCAGGCCAGTGTTCCAGTGCTGGAACACATGCTAACCCTCTGGGCACTGTATTAGAGAAGGTTTGGAGAGCACTTGGAGAGTGCAGACAGGGAAACTTACTGAGGAAAGGAAGCACGATTAAAGTGATTAACTACCATGAAACAGTTCATTACAGAGTCCTTTAAAGTCCAAGTCACTAGCCCCCAGGGTTTCACTTTCTTGCTTTTTTTAATCCTGTAAAGTAAAATAATAGTGATTTTTTTTTTTCTCTGAAGAAAGGATGAGAAAACTTAGCGAGTGGATGGAGCTCAGAAGGAGGCAGAACCCTTCTGCTTTATTGCTCTTTGTAATCTCTAATTGATATTATAAAACTTTCCAATGAAATATGCTCTCCAAGCCTTCGGAGACCAAAATGTCCAAAGTTATTTTGCTAACATTTTATTCATAGGCAAGCCTCAGAATTGTCAAACATAAGAATGTGCTTGAACTGGCGGGGTAGCCTTCAGCTGAGCAGTTCCACTCCTCTGTGCAGATGATAAACAGCTTCCTCATAAGTTCTGAGCCTTGTTACCAATTCTGAGATAATTAGGAGATAATATTGTTTTGGCTGGGAGAGGGTTAACTTTCTCTCTAGTAGCTGTGTTTGGGATTTAGTGTGAGAATGTTGATAACGTCCTGAAGGTTTAGGTATTGCTAAGTAGCATTTATCCTATGTCAGTGATTTTTCAGTTTCCTACCTTCTGCCAGCAAGCAGGTATAGAAGTAACTGGGAGGCAATACGACCAGGACAGCTGACCTGAGCTAGCCAAAGGGGCATTCCATACCATAGGATGAAGTGATCGGTATGGAAACTGGAGGGAGTTAGCTGGGAGTGCCAATTGTTGTTCAGACGTTGGTCAACAGGTGGTGAGCAATTGCATTGTTCCTAATCTGTCTTTCTTGGGGTTTTTTATTATTAATTTTTAGAAACAACTTAAATAACAATAATGAACTGTTCATATCTCAGCCTATGAGTTCTACTCTTTTTTCTCTCAGTTCTTCTCCTCATCCAACTAGGCGGCAAGGGGTACAACTGAGCAGCTGTGTGGTTAATCCATGGCACTAGGCATTAAAACCAGCAGATGTAAGCTTAACTGGGTTTCTAGAGCTGTCTAGGCTTCTTTGGACAATTTAAATATCTCCCAAGGTATTGTAGATTGGACTTTCACAGCTGATCTTGTAGCCTTTGAAATCCTGGGCAGTGGAAACAGAATTGGGCTTTCGGAGGTGATAAAGAAAGCTCTCAGTGAGAGCTAAAGTAGAATAAAGGAATTTTTGGTGCTGATGGCTAAGATAGCATAAGGCAACTGAGGTATTACAAGTTTATCTCTACTTCTGTTTTTCACATTGGTGAAGAAGTCTTGTCTAGATCTTAGCTTCCCCAACCTGTTTTCTGCACAGCTCTTTTGGCCTTTGTTCTGAATCAATCTTTATCATGCTGTTGTGTCATTCCACTGCTCTGAACATCTAAGCATGTCACAGTTTATAGTATGTTTGCAATAAAGCAGTTAGGGAAGTGCCATTTCCATTTTTATGGATGAGAAATTGTGTTTTGTTGTCTGTAATTGGGTCCTCTCTGGTACTGGGAAATACACATCAAAATGTGTTTCAGTATCTAGAAAATGGAAGTTACATAGGAGTTTTTGATACAGAGAGGAAAAGAAGAGAAAACAAAACCAGATGTTTCTCGAGGCTTCAGCTGGCAGCCTAGCTTGCTTTTGCATCCTAAGTGAACTCTGATGAATTGGAGTATGAGAAGTGCTATTTTGAGTAGGAACACCAAAGAGTTCTGGTCCAAAGCCTTGTGAAACACTGACACATTTTACTGTACTTAAAAATTCTGAACTGTTTGCTGCATGTTTGAAAGAGTATTCTTAATATAGAAAATGTTTTCGTGGTGAAAGAAGAGTAAATGTAGGCAATGTAATCTATGCTAAATCCCTGAAAGTTTTTGGTTTGACTTGTTTCCCTCTTACTTCCTCCCCTAAGAAGACATACTGTTTGTTCATGCTAGCAAGTGCTTGGTGTGCAGTGGTTGCTATGGTAATTATTTCTTGTAATGAGTTAGTGTTATAAATGGCTAGGATTTAATGAAGAGTTCCCTCAGGAATATCTTGATCAGTTCAGATTGGCTTCTTTGGGCTATGCATCCCTGTGAGACATGCCAGGGTGCTGCACATTCATAGACTGAAGCAGAACCAGGCTAGCTATGGTGTTTCATCATTCCTGAAATCTCCCATGCTTTTTGCAAGCTAATTCTGTAGGAAACACAAGGAAATTATGCAGAACTTAGTAATGAATTGGGCTGTGAACCTGCACGGTTCTGCTACCCTGTGCTGAGGGAGTTTAATGTGTCAAATCCAGATAAGGCTGACTTGACTTAACGTTTTCATCAGGGCTCTCTAAAGGTACTTTGTAAACCAGTATCAGCCCATACCAAACCAAAAGAGCCAAACGACTACTTCTAGATATGCTAATTACTAGAGGTGTGAAAGTCTCACTAGCTGTTGATTTTTGCACTTGAGATTTTTTTTTTCTTATCAAAAGTTGAGACCATAGAAGCTGCAGAAGTGATGCCTTTGCGAGGTGGTGTGAGGCAATGAATAATTTCAGCACAGGTTACAAAACACTCCAAACTTTCAGACAACCACACTGCAGGGGAGAAAAAGCAGTAGTGTGTGTGAGATATTCAATGTGTTGTATGTTAATTTACTTGAAATAACAGTATCTAGGTCATACTTAATTCGTCTTTGTATTCCATGTGCCAAATTTAATACTCGAGCTGGTTAATTAGGAAAATAAGGGTTTTTTTCCTAGGCTTAAAAGTGATTTGTAAGGAGACTGTTTTAAATTTGACTATTTCTGAAGAGAGACATTTACACCTCAAGTATTTCAAAGAGACTCCATCAGACTGGCTCAAATTCTTTGCCTGTTTCTCAATGAGTAATCTCTGTGCTGTTCCCCTTTTACCAGATGTACCAAGGGTTCTTTTGTTGAGAGCATTGTTTTTCAGACTGTGCTAATGCATCTTTAATCATTCTTCTTCCTCTTTCTTATGCATTTGCTGTATAGTTCTAGGTGGAATTGCCTCTTCAGATTTTTTTCCCTCTTGCAGTGGCATATTCAGACTCAAATTGTTGTGCTCAGTAGTGCCATTGTCACATTATAACAAGGAAGATGCTTCATCATGTGTCGTAAAATGAGTTGAAATCTTCAGTAAGGAGCTGAGGGATCGCGTTGGAGAACAGCATTCATTTTTATGCACCAAACCATTACACTGGAAAAAGAGACATTAAAGCTGTCAAAGTACTTTCAATCTGTAATACCAGTGTATCACATTAACAAGTTGTGTTGCAGTATCCTCACTTACAAAGGTATAAGAGCTGGATGTTTTTAAATGGACAGTCACTAATGCTTGGCAGTCACTAACAGCAAACTTTGTTTTCAAATTATTAGTAAATTAGATAATATTTGTTTAGTCTAATTACTACAGTCAGGCAGTGCCTACTGTAGTATGCTACTATGTATTTATGATCTTGGATCTGTCTATGTGTTTAAGTAATTCCATAATGGGTAGAAAAGCAATATAGGTTGTCTCATTGTTAATCAGCAGCTCAGCAGTTTTGTTTACATGCAGGTCAGAGAACAAAACAGGTAATTTAAGTGAAAGATAGTGAAGGAAAAAACAGAGATATATCGAGAGATAGAAAAACTGTATTGACATATGAAAACAAAAATGGTACTGAGTTCAGCAAGCTGAAAACTCTGTGACAGTTTGAGTAAAAAAAGCTTCAATAAATCTGTGAAAATATCTGCTTAAATCGTCTTACTGTGCAAACAGTTTTGAAATACTAACATTATCCCAACATTTCTCTGTGTCTCTCTAAGAATTAGTGTGAGCAGTAGAGTGTTGTTTAAAGTGTTTCTGTGGTATCGTGAGTGTGTGGTTATGACTTGGCTGTATGAGCAAAAAGATCATAGTGTCTGCTCACAGCCCTCATGTTCCAATGCTCTGTGGCTGTCAGTGGTTTACAGCTGCCTTTTATTGTTGGGCTCTTGGGATCACCTTCCAAAGTAAAGGCCTGCTTGAGATGAGTGTTGTCTTTTTGGAATTGTGCACTGTCATGATTTTATGAAAACCTAATTCCAAGATTGCATTTTACCATGTTAGGAAAGCAAGCCTGCTTTGATGCACCTGGATTTTAGAATAGTACTGCATTTTAAAGGAAGCTGAAACCTTTTCTTCCACTTATTTTGTGCTTCCAGGTTCTTGTTTTATAGGCAGGAAATCTTTTGTTTAATAAATCTCTTAAAGATGCTTAATTTTGAAGAATAAAAGCCACTGTTTAGCTACAGAGTAGAACCTAGCGTAGTTCATACCTTGCCATACCACCTGCTGCTTCAGCCCTTCTCAGGGAGATAGAGTTCCTCCTAGGGGCAGAACAAAGTTTTCTCAGAAGCTTTTGGGCAAGAGGTATCTCTTCAGTTCCTTGAGTTTTACCAGTCTTCAGCATAAGAAAGGTTACTGGTGTATTTTTGTGTCACAGTATGGTCTCTTAGGGTTAACTGCGTGTAATACTGCAAAAAGTGTGGTGGGGGAATGTGGGGAGGAGCAGACGCTCTGCATTGGAGACTGTGTAGCAAGACACATAGACAGTCTTCTTCCCACCAGCAGTGGGGGCATGCTGTTGATTGTTGAACAGAGAACAGACTGATTCTCTCTTTGAGAATCCTACATATCGGTATTGTATACTTGCTTCCAAATTCGTGCTGTCCCATAGCACTCACTTGATTCTTGTCTTCATTTTACTGAAGGAGGGTTTCTTCCATAAACAGGTGCCCCCAGTTGGGTTTACCCCATACTTTTGAGCTGTCCCCTGTGGTAAGCTATTCATTGTTAAGCAAAGCTTAATCAGATAGTAAGTGTACTATCTGACTAATGCTCTTTCCAAAGAAGAGTGAGGTAACATCCAAAGAATGAGCAGGGTAAAGAATCCTGAACCAAATCACTGATAACTGAATAAGACAAGAGGGACTGTTTCTGAGGTGAGATACAGGGGAAATGGAGGCCTTTTACTGGGAGATGGGAAAAATCTTCCAAGATTAATTAAAAAAAAAAAGGAAACAAGGGACAGGGATTGAGGCACTTGAAATGAAAGCCTGTAATATCTGTAATTGTGAGATGGAAAAACAGATAGCAGGCTTCCTGGCAAAGAATACATAGCCCTTTGTACATCTTGAGATATTTCTTCAGGGAGCAGAGGAGCACAAAGACTAGAAGGAGGACAACAACTAAAAGAAGGGCTTGAGGGTCCCTATGAGTGCTCTAGGTACTATTAGATTGGAAAGAGTTTCCTGAGGAAAGAATGAGACGTTGATGGCAGTGGCCACAACTCAGTCCAGTTCGACCAGGTAACAGATAGGGAACAAGATCAAAACCACTAAAGCAGTAAGATGAATGTGTTTAGTATTATGGGAAGAGTAGTCAGAGAATCAAATGGCACTGAATCCATACAGTGGAAATAAGCAGACACCTGTGGTGTTGTCAGAATGTAATCTGGAAGCAAGGAGAGAACAGAGTTCTGTTTTGGGTTTTTTTAAAGACTGTGTCCTGAAGAGATGTGTGGTGATATAATATTAATTGACTAAATATAATAAAAAGAACTCCACCCTTGCACACTTATCTTCTAGGCAAAACCAGGTGCTGTAGAGAATGTAGTACTGATGCTAATGATGAGGGAATCCTCTCCTGGTGGGTGACTCTCAAAGGAGTTTTTGTTTTGGAGGGAGTAAAACTAGAACCCACCGAATATTCGCTACCTTTTTTCCTTCCCATTTTGTATTCCTTCTGTATAAGACACGTCAGAAAACATCAACCAGCCAGCAATGATTCCCTCTTGATAGTGAACTAGACCACAAATAATGCCCTCTGCCAAAGCACAGACAATTCTAAAACAGATGAGAACAAAACAATACAGAACTATTAATTGCCTCTTTAAGAGTATAAAACCACTCTGCTGCTCGAAGCAGTGCGGCTCTTTAGAATCTTTAGCTGCTAATGACCACTGGATTCTGAGGGGCTACAGTTGTCTTCCCAATTATTTAAGAACCTGAAGCAGTCTCCAAGTGGTGAGTGTTAAAAAAGGAAAATCAAAGCAACGTGCTATATTGTGCATTAAAATGAGTGGTTTATGGTACTGTGTTTTTATATAATGTAACATTTAGAAAACTAAAGACAATTAAATCAAATAATAATAAAAAAGTTTTCTCCTCTTTCCACATTTTAAAAAAAAGTTAATAATTATTGTGAACAAATCTTCAAGGTGATTTTTCATAGAAATGAGGACTATACTATTCCTTTGGTGGTTTTTTTTTTTTTTGAGACATATATTTTAAAAAGCTTGGCCTACTGTGGAGAAAAGCAGTGCTGAAGGATCTGTGCTGCTGTTTGTACAGACACATGAATGGAAATTCAAGCTGAGCAAAACCACTCTTGCTGCTGCCTTGCCTTTGTTGAATGTTAGCTGTGTGCTGATTGAAGAGCAGCTGGTTGTTGTTTCCCCACCTGGGCCCTGAGTATCCTTGCCCCACTCCCTCCTGTCCTCAACAGTTAGACTCTGCAAAATGAGGCTCATGACCTTCAACTGACTGTCTTACTGACATCTATGTCTCAAGAAAAGGCAGGTGCACCTCCAGTAATGCCAATACCTCAAATAAACACAAAAGACCACAGATTAATTAATAATTCAAGTTGAGAGGAACCTTTGGAAGTAGAGTCCATTTCAGAGCTTGGTAAGTTTGCTTATGGCCATGTCCAGTCAGGTTTTGAAAATCTCTGGAGCTGGAGGCTCCACAGACCTCCTCTGGCACAGAGAGAGGAGAGAGAGGATTCCTTGTTCCATAGCAATGAGATGAGGGAGGAAGATCCTCTTTCTGTTGTGGTTGGATTGGATGGATCTATGAATTTTCCTGTCATATCAGGGAGTTTGGTAACTGAGGAAACATATGTATTTCCTCTTACACGAGCACTCATTTCAGAGTCTGAATTCAATATGTCCCCCAGAATTTAAGAAAAAATTCCCTCAAGACAGCTACCAAACATTACCTTTTAGTAAGCAGTAGTCTTCATAAATACTTCTATGATTGGATTGGACTCTGGGTGTGGGTATAACAACCATTAAATTCATCTGCTGTGAATTGGAAGTAGTAGGTGAGACAAATGAGCAGTCTCCACAGTAAAACATAGCTATAATACTTGCACCATGGCTGAAGGCTGTGAAACATTTGCTCAGTATTTACCTGAGTGGATAGAGGTAAAGCACTGACTGAAGACAGCTTGCAATGGAGGAGAAGCAGTCTGAGCTCTTCCTCAAACCAGGAAAAGAACTTGGGCTAGTTTTAGCATGTGGTCACAAGAAGGGCTTGGAAAGGAGTTTCTGTCTGAAAGAGCTTTGAAGATAAGGCACTGTCTTGGCATCTTTGTGCTTTAGGAAAGCTGCACAGAAGTGCCTGATTTCAGCATGTATCTGCTGTCTGTTCATCACAAGGATTTGTGATTTGTAACCACCAGAGATTTAGGAAGAAAAAAGTCAAAACACATTAGTTAGAGACCTGGTTCATATCTGCAGAAATAAAACTGATTCTGGCTTGAGGGAGAGTGGTTTGGGAATGTGGTTCAAGAGGGAATCTCATCCAGAAAGACACTGAACATTGAGATATTGGTGCATGTAGTAAGGTTGAATGAAATCAATAATGTTTGACTGTAAAAGGAATTGATAAAGAGTTGGTTTTAACCACCTGTCCAGGCTGTTCTGCTGCAGTACAGATTTTAAATAGCACATAAGAATAGAGGAGGGAACAGCAATTCTGCTTTGTGAAACATCAGCTAGAATAAAAGTAACCAGCGTTGCACCTGAAGGAGCACTGGTAATCATCCCACATCCAAATGAGTAATTAACTGAAATAATTACCAGCCTTGAGATGAATTCACACACTTTTTGCCTGTGACAGTGTCAAGGATAACAGGTGTTGAGAGTGCCTTGAAGGGACAAAGATTAAAGATTATTTCATTATCTGGATTCCTTTAGGCAGAGAAGTCTTGCGTTTTATCCTGTCATGCACTCTAAGCAGCACCTCATTCTCCTCGTGCTTTGGCAGTTTTGAAGCTGAGCTTTTGACAGAGAGTGAATATTGTTTAATCTGGGAGAATGCTCTGTCCTTGAGAATTCAGTAAACTATCTCTGTGTGTCTGTGTAGTCTGAATCCTGCTCAGGGGCCCGAGGAAAGCTGCTAGTAAAGATGCTGAAGAGACACTGAGCAGCAATCTCCTTTTACTGAGGTTTAGATTAATTAGGAAAAAAAAATATTGTTATTGTTATGTTACTTGAAAACTTTCTGATTAAATGTTATGTGTGTTTCTAACTCATTGTTTTAACATGTGCAAAACTGCATGGTAAAGAGTGCTGACAGTGTTCTGACATTTCCTCATGCATGCTTTTGGATAGTTTTGTTTTATTGTACCCAGAGAACTTATCAGGGCAAATATCCATACAGTGTTCACCCTAGAAAACGTCGACTTCTTTACTGGAAAGCTGTGTCAGAAACAGCAAACCTTCCAATAACCACTTCTCAGCTAGACATTTTGCTATTGCAAATATTCTGCAGCTATTACAATTTTCAAACTTCCTTTTTTTTTTTTTCTTCCATTTCACAGCAGTGACTTGCACGGAGAATGTCTCTCAAAACTGTCACTGAAGTTTAATATATTATCAGAGTGTGCACCTGCTTTATATCCATGACAGATCTGTGCCAGTTAGTGTTTGTATCTCAAGATGTGATGGAACATGGGAGAGACAGAGTGGGTGGAACAGCTGGAAACTGACTGGTGTAATAATTTATTTTTTAAAAAATTGGTTTGTTTTTCCATTTAAAACTTTACTTTGTCCTGTTTTCTCCTCTAGCTTTATTATAGTTTGAAGGACATTTTTGCCTAGCTGGTGCATGTTTGGTTTATGATCTTTCTTTTATTAGCTCTTATTTTATTCCTCACCAGGGTGCCAGTGTTTGCCCATTTAGGTGTTTGGTTTTTTTTTTTTCCAGGTGTTTTTCTGACTCTCAATCCTTTATTTGTGCTTCCCACTCCTCTGTTTGTTGCAGTGTTTTTTTTACTTCCTGTGTTCCTCAACTATAATTTATTATTCCCCTGAATTGAAGCAAGTTAAACACAAGGTGTGTGTCTTCAGCCCTAACTGGCATCAAATTAGTGACAATCCCTAGCACCCTGTAGTTCAAAGGCCCATTGGTAGTTCTAGGTGTCTTATGACTTTACTCCTACTCTTTATGGAACAAGGTACACTATAGCATTATACAATGTGCTGTGAGTAATCTGTCTGCCCCTAAGAAGACCTTACTTGATGCCGAAGGTAAGCTGTGCAGCACTAAAACACAAGGATCTTTGTTACTGTGAACTGCCCTCTTTGAAGTCATGTATGAACAACTGCAGCACCCCATGACAGACACTTGAGCAGGTTAAGTTCCAGCTGGCTCCTCTTCCATTGAGAGCTGCTTCCTGATGTGTAATTGTGCTGTTTCTCTGCATTTCAGGCACTACTGCTGCTGTAGTTTCGAAGATTTTTTTTTTTTTTTTCCCCTCTTATTTTCCTTCTTATGGTTACTCAAGGAAGCTCCTAGATAATCAACTGTTGTGGGTTTAAAGAGCCGACAGAGTGAAACTCTCAAACAAATTGGAGAAAAACAGAATTGTATTTGAAGAGAGTGTTACAGACAGAAATTACAAAGCAGATACAGAATCCATAAGCGAACCCCCTGAATTTTTCCCAAACCCAAAACTAAATCTATCATCTCCAGTGCTCCAGTCCTACCCACCCCACCCCACCATGCCTCTGCCATCCAAGAGGCCTAAGCCCAGGCTCAGGAGGCCCCAGACCAGTCCTATCCTTACATGTTTGTCCCGATGATAACGCCGCAGCTCCTGCCCAGCACAAGGCTGGAAAGGAGAACGAACTGGCCCTGCTGTGAGTTTATGAAGAGATAGCAGAATTATGGGATTGAATAACAATCTTCCAGTCCCTAGAGGACTTTTTTTAACCTTATAGTTCCCAACCTGGGACAGGACCATAAATATTTGTTGTTAATTTATATGTTCAGCATGGATATGTAGCACATTTGCTGAGAAAAGCCTGCTACAACAAATAGAGCTAAAGATAAACTGAGCACACAGAACTTCTGAGTTTTGCCAGCAAGTGGCTTAAGCGCAAAGGGATGGTTGAAATTCCAGTAGCCGCAGGTCTTTGTAGGATGAAGTTCTCAGTAGTCTCCTTGTTCAAGGAACCAGACTGTAAGGGAAATATTTTGTTATTCAGGAAAAAAGATTGAAAACTTCATACTTCAACCAAAAAGATCAAAGTCTGGTTTGAATAAATGTTGCCTTTCAGGGCTCAAACTGATCTGTCTTCCCAGATGATTCCTCCACCTCTCATGGGACCCTTCCTTCATGTTTGTGGGTTGTGCTTCTAGAACATCACTTCCCCCCCCCCCCCCCCCCCCCCAATGCTGTAGTCTGGTGGCTATAAATGGTGTGTTAAAGGACAGTTGTACAAACACACTTTGCAAACGTTATGAACAGTCACAGACTTTGAATTAGGTGCTTGTTCAAGAGTTTGCAAGCTATTAAGTTATAATTCTTTTTATAGTCCTAGAATTATGCTGTCTAGAGCTAAGTCAATGTGACAGGACAAGACCAGACTTCCTAGTATACATTTACTGAATAACTTGAGGAATAACCTGTGGAAGTCTACACTGAATTAAGAATAACAGAGGGAAAAGTGTTGTATCTGAAATAAATAAAATCTCATGCTGTTTGGGTTTTTGGTTTTGGTTTTGTTTTTTGCAGAAGCTCCTATGGCAAAAATGGAGATACTTAATGTGTAGGTGAGATGAACTTGGATAATATTGAACATTTGTAATGCAACCTGTAAGTCAAACTGTTTAATACTGCTAGGGAAGTTAGAGATACTTCCTAAAAGATAGAGAAGACAGGTGTCTGACACTGCCTGCCTTCCATAGGAACTGGGTATTTCAGGGTACTCAGCACAGTGCAACATTCACGTTTGCAAGCTCTGAGGGAAAGTGGAAACATTTTTCCACTCCTAGCTATAGGAGGTAGTTATATGTAACTTAGTTTTAAACACTTAGTGACCTCCTCAAATTCCTTTCCTTAAGGATTATCAATAAAACAGATTGGAGATGCTGAGGTCCAGAGGCAGCGAAGTGATGGCAACTGTATTAAAACCTATTATTCACGTTCAGTACAGAGAAATCTGAGAGATCCCAAGGGTGAGTTCCACCAAGGAACCCACTCCTCTGGTTCCTAGGGTATTCCCAGAAGATAGGGTGTTACCAGGAAGCTTGCTTGCTGGTGTCTGTTTTGTATTGCATTTCAGATCTAACACCTGCTTGGTGTAATCCATTTCAAAAGCACACAATGCAGATATCTTTTAAAAAGGAAATTGAGCATGCAAAGAATTAAGGTAGCACATTGATGAGACTGAAGCTATTTTGAATAAGAACAAACACCCTTAGGCTTTTGGGATTTTAGTACAGAATTTTGAAAAAACATCAAAGAGGGAAAAGTAAATACTGGTTTTGCAGCTATTGACACTTCAAATTCCATTTAACAACAGCAATATAAGTTGGCTGTTTCACACAGTGTAATTTCCTTAGCAAGTTAACCATTTGCTCTTGGATCTAGAATCAGACATTTTGCATCAAATTGCAAAACAATGTAGGCAAGTTGGTCTTATTTGGGTGGCAGTAAATATAGTTCCAAACTATTCATCTTCACTGTACTTGATCTTAAACCTTTAGTTACACAAGAAATGTACTAGGAACTCAAGGTACTGCAATCATTGGCTGTTTTGCTGCTTAGGATGCCTTAGGCTTTTTCTGAAGCTTTCATACTTCTACCAGTTTGTATAAGTGCCATGTAACCTATGATTTTTTGCTTACCTTTTTAAAATATGCAGAGTTTTGTAGTGGGAAATGTTATCAGCTATTTCTCATTGATTTAATGTATCTGCTAACAGAATTCAACAAGGTTAATCAGGTGGCAGCTTTTTACAGGTTTTCAATGAAGAAAACGTTTTCCCTAGGTAAGCACCATGTTTAGGTCTTAGTGGGTTTACCTAATGTCATTCTTCTGCAGTGTGTGAATGCTTTCACTAAAGAACTCAGACTGACTACTTTTCCATGCATTAGAAAATGTAGTATGCAACCAGATGGTATTCTCTCTTATACTGTGGGGAGAACATTTATATGGCAGAATCACAAAGATGGACTTTCATACCACTGCTGCAAGTCTAGAGAATTTGCCAGCTCAAAAAGGAATCCACATGAAGTTATTTTTTGATGACTTTCACTTGATGTCTGGTAGTTGCAATGTCACACAGAATACCAAGATTTGACCATAATGTTTTAAAATAGATGATTAGTATTTTTTCCTTATGTTCTTCAAGGTGCCTTGGAGTACTTTTCAACTTAAAGCTGGTTCAATCCTAGGGCTTAGGGAATTGAAAAAAGAGAAGCTGGCACCCTTTGGGGCTGCCCTTTCTCCACATCCATCTGGGCTGAGCATTGTTAGTCTGGTCTAGAACAACACAAAGAAAATGACGAGGAACTGTCTGCTTAGTACAGGTGATGCAGTGCCCAGGAGACTGGGGCTCACTGGAGGGGAGTTTTACAGGCACTTCAGGAGACAGCTGTGATTTGAACAGCTACTTTGACAGAGTAGCACAATCACAACAATGATAGTTGTGGTATGCCCAAACTATGTGTGAAAAAGTAGACATATCTACACAGTGCAGAGTGTATGGTTGTCTGATGCAGACATCCAGAAGCACAGGCAGTTGAAAAGAGACTAATCTTTTTGAGAACCATGAGTTTCTCCTCTATCAGTGCTGGATATCTTGCTATGAAAATAAGATTGCAACAAATGAATCAATTTTTCAGAAATATCCTGCAGTTCCATAATGCTAATAGAACATCTGCCACTTTGTAAATGTTTAATTGACTTGGGCTGAAATGGAAAAAAATACTCAAGATTGATAATGTTCTAGAAACCAGAATGTTATAGTTTGGTAGCTTACACTGGAAAGTGTGACAGGAGACAGACAAAAGTTGCAAAGTGCATGTGCTCACAGTGTGACCAATGTAATACTAATTAAAGTAATCTTCTAGCCAAGCAGAGGTGGGTCAATGAGGTAGAGACTCCATTCAACAGTCCTAGAGAAGAAAGCAAAAAGCTGTTGTAAGCATCATGTACTCGTCTCCTTTTATAGGTGATCCGATTAGCAGTAGTAGATTTCAGTTCTAAATCTAACACAAAATAAGGCTAAGCTTCTCAAAAATGAAATTTCTGGCCTCACAAGGAATTCTAGATCTTGTGACACTCTTGTCTCCCAAATGGAACAAAAGAACTAAGTGTGTATTAGCAATAGATTACTGAGCAACAGCTGGAAAATATCTATTTGCAACATGAAAAACACTTCTGTTTCAAGATGTTTCATTTTCCTGTGTAAAATGCTTCTCAACTTATTAAAAAAAACTTCAACCAAATCCTGATACATCAATTTTAGTAATTCCTGTGCATGGGTTTGGTGGTTTTTTTGGTTGATTATGAAAACCCTCCCCACCCCCACCCCCTTGGTTTTGTTGTTGGGTTTTTTTTGTTTGTTTTTGGTTTTTTTGTTTTTTTTTTTTTTTGCTAGAGTGATAGACTTATTTTTGTTGCTTTATCCCCTGTTGTACAACCCAAATTATTTTCTATACATAAATCACTATTCCTTCAGCATCTGGAACTCAGGACACAGAAAAGCAATGATGCTGCTGGGCAATTCCATTCATAACTTCAACTGTTGTATCTGATGTGGTTTGGAGAAGCAAACCACCAAAGATTTCCAAAGCTCTGTGATGTAGTTTGGGAAATACTTAAAGCAATCAATGCTACCAGAAGTTGTTCTGTGAACCTGCTGCTTCTGACTCTTTTTATCCCTCATGTGTGTTTGTGCAGTCATGCAGTAAACTAAATGAAGAATCAGTCAGATCCTCGCTGCTCATTACCTTCTGTTCATAAATCTCTCGGATGGACCTAAATAATATATAGTTAATTCTTGATCTTCACTCTTCTCTGACTGTGTGCAAGCAGGTATCTGTGGAGCTGGGATCTAAACCGTCCCAGAGACTGGGGAAGGGAGCTTAGATGTACGTGAGTATTTGCACATACAAAGTGAGAGGTGAGAGAGATTTGTATGGTATATATGGTATAAAGAATGAGTTGAAGGAAGTGTGCATTGTCTGCTGTAACCCTCAATTCAGTCTTAAAGGATGAGGCTTTTTAGACTCGGGTCTTTGGAGGCCCATCTCATCAATTACCATGCATGAATCCCTGGATCTGGTCAGTGTGCCTGTTTGGTCTGTCTTACATATATTTTGTAATGCCTTTATTAGTCTTGTAATAGCATGTGATTATTTATAGTAGAGTACTCCTGTTTTATTACTGATAGGGCCTATTGAAAAGCTAAGCATGGTTGGTGTAAATACTTTTAACTATTCCCTAGATTTTATTTTATTTAAAAGTTATGCAAAGCTTGGACATTTTAAAGAGAGGTATGAGTCTTTTGATGAATAGGAAATGTGTTAGGAAATTCTGATTAATTATTAATCTATTGAAAAAGAGTTATAAATATTAATATTTCATACCACAGAGATAGATTTATATAAAATAATTTTGTAGTTGGTTGGTTAGCTGGTTAGACTACGGCTTCAAACAATCTACAGAAACAAGTGAATCCTCCTTTATCTCAAATATAATTAGCCATTTAAATGTCTTGGGTCAATTTATTAACACTTTACTCATCGGGCTGTAACTTTTATTAGGTTTTATTGCTATCAGAAATTATATCCTACACAAATACAATAGAGATTTAAATGTTCTGTAGAATGAGCCAATGCGTCCTGACTTTATTGCACAGTATTGTAATGAACCTTGACCAACTGTAGATTTGATAAGTGTAAAATATTACTGCTTGCTGCTAATTTTGTTCCTTTTTAATGACTGATAATCCATGTCGATTTAGCGTGATAGTCACAATCCAATACTGTTTTCCTGCTATAAATGTGATTGTAACAGGAGTTAAGTGTGTCTGCATAATAAAATTAGTCAGGGAAGCTCTGTATATTGTTTCCAGGTCTTTGGATTTTCATTATAGTAGTAGAACTTGTTAGACTGTAAAGCTTGATGGTTGCCAGCACAGACAGGCTCTTTTGTACTTCTCTGCCAAGCAAAGGGGTAATGATGCCACACTCGGAAGTCTGTTCTCGGTCTTCTGTAAAATTCATCATATGTAAACACAGGGTATGTTTTGGGACGAGCATGAAAAGTGTCATGGGGAAGAAAGGAAGGAAACTCATCTGGGTAACAAAGTATTACAGCTGTGTAAGAGTTGCTTCAAGAGGCAAACTTGATGTCTGTGTGAGGAGAAGGTAATCATGACATCTCAGTAATCCTGCAACACTGACAAATGTGCGTATTCATCAGCAGGCCAGAGTGTGTGAAAGGGTCCTAGTGAGGAAACCTAAGCAGAAGCCTCTATCACTATCCAGCAGCATACTCCACCTTCAGATAATAAACTGTTGCTTCAGAGTAATTCTAAGAACCACACCCTTCCTCGTAGGCTTGGTTTGATATTGCCTAACCTACAGGCTTCTATTTCAGTTCTTGAGCCTCTAGGTTTGAAGTGGAGATATTTTTATAAGCCTGGATAAAATCCCAACCATGAGAGTACTCAAAAAGCAATTCCTGTAGTTTAATACAATTTTCCAGAGTTGTTTTTATTTTAGTGAGTAAGTATAAGATGTCTCTATCGATAGCTTGGCAGACTAATAACTAAAAACTGTACCCGTATCTGGGTAGTATCTCAAAAAAAACCTATCTTGCAGTAAAACAGGTATTTAATGCTCAAGTTTCTCTTGCTTAGCTTACTAAAAAGTAACTGGGAATTCTGCCATTGATGGCAGTGCAGGCAAGATTTTGCCCACAGTGCTTTAGGTTGGGAAAACCACCATTCCACTGGCATGAGGTCTTTGCCATGCTCCCTTTAACTGTCCATGCACACCAAGCTGTACTGATCATTGGAGCAGGACAAGAACTAGTTTCATGCAATACACTGATATTGTTGTCTAAATGTAGTCTTCTATTTAACTAGGAGTTTATAGGGAGCAGTTTATAACTTTGCACTGACAAAATAACGTATCTTTCAATGTAAGGTAGGGATACATCTAAAGATTAATAGCCTTCTATGTTACTTATTTCCAGTATTTCCTCCAACACCTAGAAAAGCTCCCTAAGAAGAATTAAGCAGAAAACAAGGTGAAAAGTGTGTGCAGAGATAACTGTTTAAGGTTTGTTACAGCATCTCGGTATTTTGGTAGCTGTGTGGTAGAAGCTGTGAAGCCCGTCTGAGTTTATGCTTACAGGAATCTTTACATGTCATCACTCAGTCTCTGAACTTTGCAGTTTTGCTATACGAGGGAGCATTCAGATGTTCTTCCCATATGCCTGCAATTTCTAGCAGGGCTTCCAAAACATAGTGTAATAAAATAACAGTAAAAAAATAAATATGGTATTGGCTTTCCTGCAGTGAGTTTCAGGCTGCCATTATGGCTGACATATACTCCTTTGTGGAGGACTTCTGCAAGTATTTCTAGGAGTCAAAGGTGTTTCTGCTTTGCTGGCTCTATCCTCTACCCAGCACTACTTGAATCAGACACTGTGTGGTAGTTTTGAGGAATGCTGGCTGGTACAGGGCTACTTCATGCCAGAGGACAAAGTGCTGAGAGAATAGTTGACGTGTCATAAGTATCTGAAATCTGGCCAGTATCAGTAGGAGATTAAGAGGTTAGTCAGGGCACCTGCAAATTAGTGCATCCATCCATAATTGGGCTCTTTCATCAGTATTCCTAGGGGACTTTGTGGGATAAGTCCAGTAACTGTCTCTTTATGCCTCTAGAGCAAAATGGGGGTTTGGGGTGGGGTGGAGACATTCTCTCTGCTCAGAGATGTAAAGAAAATGGAGCTATTCACTTCAGCAATTTATAATTCAAGTTACTGGACTAGGTTTCTAGTATCTCATTTGATTCTCTGCCAGATGAAGATGTCCCAAACAGATTTAGCTCTGGTCTTTAACTAGCAAGAACACGTAATACAAAAGGTATTCCTTGCAAATAAACACTGGACAGATACAAAGAAACGCTGCAAAACCTAAGCCATGCAATGAGCTTCAGAAAGATCATATCCACAGATGTGCTGACTGAAGTTTAAGAGGCAACTTAACAGATGTACGAAGCTGTAGATCAGAGGGGATATAAAACAGTTAAACTTGCTTAAAGGCACAATGTGTCACAATCTAACGATTACATGCATCCTCAGCCCGACAGAAGAGGCAACATACGCTCAGCTATGTGCTCTTGGCTGTAGGCATGCCAAGAAGATTATAAAAGTGCCATGCTGTGATATGTTGCCCTCCTGCCTGAAAGGCTACCATTAAGCTGCTTATTTACTGCACCTATTCAGGCAGCAGTGCAGTTCAGAGTGCTACCTGTCTTCTTGTTGGATAAATTAGTTGTGGATATCACAGGATTATTGCTGCCTATTGTTCAGTCTGGCGAAGGTGGGAAGAGATGAAAGACACTGATCTGACCTTGTAATGTTTTGTGTGAAATAAGAGGTGCTTTTTTTTTTTCATAGGGTGTGTCATCATTGATCTTGGTAGGACTGATTGTGTTAGCAAGTTTGGAGCTAAATTAAAAAGGCAAACATAACTAATGAAGGCAAAATTGTGTCTCATTCATACATACATATATAGACACATAAAGGGAGTAAGATTTTTGGGAGGGATGGAGATTCAGAAGCGTGGAGGAAAGTCCATGTCACTAGAGCTTTGTACTCTCTGGCTTTGTAAATCAGCACTGCTTGAAATGAAATGTTCAAGAGGACACACAGGAAAATTCAACCACCCCCTCAACTCAAAATGTGTTTTGGTTTTGTGTTTTGTGGGTGCTTTTTTTTTTCTTTCTTTGTGTTGTTTTTTGTTTTAATATAAATTGTTTTGCCCTCATGTTTATATGATATATGGAGCTGTGAACTTTAAATTAGTCATAACAGAAATTGACACGTACAGCATTAAAAAATAAACCATGCAACCCTACAGGCTTAATTATGAAGTGAACAGGAAGATAGACACAGAAAATCCTGTTTCAAAATTTTACCTCACATAATATAAATAAAAGATTATGTCTTCCACTGGTAGCCTGTAGATCAAAAGGATAATATAAAATGACTATCCTGTATTTATTTTGCCTTTATTATGTGTGTAGATAAACTATATATTTCTCATTTTCTTAGGTCTTTTAGCTGTACAAAGTAAGAAACACAGATTTATGTATATATACAAAATTAATATCTGTAATTATTTTGCCATGTTCATATAATCATTATAAAGACATACATTTTCATCGTCAAACTCCAGTGTTTTTGCCAACTGGTTGAACATAGAATAGACAAATACCTATTGGTTGGAATTTGTTCTAGAAATTGTGATTCCAAAGAAAGATGTTTCAGATAATCACTAAAAATCAGAGCACTGGTTGTGGTGATATTTAGTGCCCAGCTGTAGATAGGTCATAATGCGAACAAGTCTTCACCATTCAGAGACCGTGCGTGCTGAACTGATAATCGCCTGTGCTGCTGTAACAAACTCCTCCTCATTAAGTTTGTAAAAGGCACTGGAAGGGCGTTTCTCTTCTCTGATGGAACATTATAAACTTGAACCATTTTACGTGGCTTCAACATATCAGATTAGTGGCCAAAAGTTGGATTTTCATGACAGCAATCAATAACTTGCTTTGTTGGTGCTTACACCAAAACATGTAACTCTCTCATTGTATCGTAACTGAAAATCTGAGATGTTCAACATTTCTAGCTATATGGTTTTTTTAATTACTGGCAAAAAAAAAGGAGGAAAGAATCTGAAGCAAACAGAGGCAACTTTCTTCTTCCTTAAATTACTTATTTGATAATTTTTGCATGCCAGTTTCAAAACTGAGAGAATAGCAACTGATGTGCAGCCAACAGCATTCTGTCACATTAAAAGTGGCTCTTTTGTGACAGGAAATCAGGCTCACAGCAAGTCAAGGAGTACTAACACCTTTAATAAGGGCTTACTAAAACTAAACCTTAGTATTTTCTCCTCGTTACCCCTCAGAACGCGTGATACTCTCTGTGATGGAATTATCAGTAAAGTGTTAGGCTGTAATATACAAGATTATTCTAACAAAATAATTCCCCATTTCCCTATTTCTTTGCCCATGATTTAGGACCACTTCATGTAAAGCCTTAGTTTGTGAAATTTGCCCTGTTAACATCAGTCAGGGTGATGGCTGAAGCTGAGTTTTTCTGATGCTGTCTTACATCACTGAGCCCTCTTGGATTATGATCTATTATTACCTATTATGAACCCTATTTGATTATGATCTATCTAGATTAAAATAGACTTGCCTCCTTAAAGTGTACATCTCTTCATGTCATTATTAGCCCTACATTTTCTTCTTTTTCCTTCCCTCAGTCTGCCTCCACCTCATGCATTTCCTGGCTAAAAGTAGCCCTTTGCAGAAATTCAAGGACAATGTCATATCGCTAACAGATACTTTATAAAAATATAACACTGTTTTAATTAATCATTTTCTATTATATCTGGAGTTGATAATCTTTCAGAAACCTTTTTAAGACCGGTGTTTCACAATAATGTACGGGAATCAGAAAAAGAAGTAACAGCAAAAGTTTGCCAACCGCAATAATTTTGCCTTTAAAATCTGCTAGTCTGGAGCTAGCAGTGGCGATTGTTTGGTGGCAGCACAGCCTGTGGTCTTCTCTCCCTTTTGGAATACAATGCTACCTCCTCTCTGCAGTTGCACAATTTCTACGTCCACTTCTTCCTGATCTTTGAGGAGGGTGATGTAGGAATACATACAGCTACACTTTAGCAGTTCTCTGACCTGTGCCTGTCTCTAGAGTAGTATGACTCCACAGCTAAGCTATTAATTCTCTGATACAGCTGCTCTACACTACATCTGCTTCTTGCGGATTGAAATGATTATACACCTGTGAAACTGGCTCCTATTGCTTTGTCAGCTGCTCCAAGGAGAAGGCTTCCAAGCACAACAGTGTATCTCCAATGTAGCTCGGAAATTCACAACAGCTGCTTATGTCATGACAAGAAGACAGAGCCCAGAAAGCATCACCAAAATTGCTAGTCTGAACAGCGCATAAATACGTCTCTGGAATTCATAAGATTTGACTGCAGTAGCACAGCTGTGTTTTGAGACATTAGAGACTTTCTTAGCTTCTTTTGAAACTATAAATTGAAGGAGGTAATTTTGTTTAAATAAAAAGGAAAAAAGTAACAAAGAAGGCAGCATATGCGCTTATGCTAACTCATGGAGGGACCTAAATCACTGCATTTGCAATTAATGGTAATCACTCGCAAATCTGCCTTAAATGTGTAATTAATCCTAAGCATGTAAGTAATATGATGTAGAGGGATCTGCTCAGACACTCATCTACTCACATGCTCAAAATTAGTCAGGCATTTGTTTTCTCCAGTAGGCCCAGATGGAAATGCAAAACTCTTCTGCTAAATCGTCATGGGCTCAAGAGGATTGTGTAGCTTAATTATCCTCAGACAGGGTTAAAAAGGGATGGAAATATCTTTTTGTGCCACAGAAATTGATCTGGCTGTCATTTGCAATGGTAGGAATGACCAACTCAAGAGAGCAAGCAGAGGTGAGGTTTTGCTGCATGTCAGTTCCTCGTGAAACTAACTACTTTAGGATATTACTTCAAGCCTAGGGTAATTGGCATGGGATGAGGTGGAGATTGTGTTTCCAGATTTCATAAAATCATAGAATATCTTACATTGAAAGGGACCCTAGAGATCATCTACTCCAACCTCCCTCCCTGCCATAGGCAGGGACTCCTCTCAGCTAGAACTGGCTGTTCAGGGTCTTATTCAACTTGACCATAGACTCCCCCCAGGGAGGAGGCATCCAGAACACCCCTGGGCAACCTATTCCATTATTTCATCACCCTTGTACTGAAGAACTTCTTCCTAAGATCCAGTCTAAGCCTTCTCTTCCCCAGCTTAAAACCAGTACCCCTTCACCTACTGCTAGACATCTTTATGAAACATCCCTCTGTAGCCTTCCTGTAGGATCCCTTCAGGTATTGGAAGGCAGCCATAAGGTCTCCCCAAAGTCTTCCCCAGGCTGAATAACCCCAACTCTTTCAGCCTATCCTCATCGCAGGGGGGCTGCAGCCCTTTCATGGTCTCTATGGTCCTCCTCTGGGCTTGCAACAACAGTGAGATGCCTTTGTGTTTGAGAGTGTTGAGAGGAAAATAACTAGGTCATGTAAATGAGGGTAAGATCATTTGAGGACTCTTCAGTGTTTTTTGTACTATTAGGTAATATTTAAGTAGACTTGCACAACTCATTTTTCATGTGTACCAATCACCTGTAACATCAACTGGCTGCACAACCCCCCACACCCCCAAAAAGGGGCCATGAAAAGAGGTAAGAGGTGTGAAAAATTCTAGAGCTATATAGACTAGATAAAAGTTAGAACTGGATACTGTGAAAACAGGTGAGCAGAAGGATTTAAAAGTATGTCTAGAAGTTTTGCAGCACTGAGTAGCAAAGCTACTTATATCCCAAACAAATTGCAAGAGCAGTGACAGAGGCCAAAGCTCTTCACTGATGGTAGCTGATTGAGAAAAAGGCTTTCACAAAGAACTTTAAGAACCTTGAGGGTGGGACTGGGGGAGAAATATTGGTCATAAATGAAAATCTGATGAAGAAAACTGCAGTTTGGTGTCAGTTTGGTGTGTGATAATCCTACAAAAATTTGTGCCTAATTCTCCCAGCACTAGTGACTAATTTTAAACCATAAATTTATTTCTTTGTCACTGTGTTGGGCACAGCCTGGAGAGTATTTTTGTGTTAATTATATACTTTAGTAGCCTTTATTTTCTACATAAAATCTGTTCTGTGCTTTTTATGATGTGGTAAGGGCATGCTGATGTGGTTAGTGCTTCAGAAAGCACTATTCTGGTTGAACAGTCAGTACTTATGGTAAAGGACAAAACCAATGTAATGTACACTTGAAAAATAAACAAGAATTGCTGTGATACTGAAGGAAATACTCAGCTTCCTCTGGAGAAAAGGCCTATGAGGCTTGCTGTAGAGAACCTCTTTCTCCAAAACATAACACGACTCAGCAATTTAATGTATATAAATCATGCTGTACTCCATTTTTATCTGCATATTTTTGGAAGATGAGTTCATGTAACCTCAACAAAAGATATTCAAGATATTTAGATTCTACAGAATCCTGACTGCAGTTGTTTCAAATAGCTTTCTTTTATCTTGCTTTGTGTTAATCAAGGCTTGGTGTTCAATTCTGGGATATAAAGATTTCATGTGTGTGTGTGGTGGGTTTTTAAATTTTTTTGGTTTTGTTTAGAACTTGGAGAAAGCAAATATTTTTGTTCAGACAGTTTGCAAAGCTTGCCAAGTTTTATGGTTTCTCCCACCGCATCCCACAGACAGGAAATAGTGCCTGGATAACCAATACCTTGTGCAGCTCTCTAGCCTGAATCCGGGAACATGTATATAGACTTGAGGAAAATACCTGGCATTCACAATCTTTCTGGGAGCTAAACAGCGAGATTAAACAGTTTTGTTGTTAAATGTATTTTTTGTTATTTATCCAGTCAATGCAAGTCTGGTCTACTAAGTTTCTGAGAGCTTTGCCTTTCTGAAAACTGCAGGTCTGGGCATGCTGTTACTCCAAGCAGTGCATGTTATGTGTCCCGAAAGAAAAATGATGGTGTGAGGTGAACTTGACTCCAGCCTGATGATGCTTTATCAATATTGTATTGGCAATCCAGTTACTATAAGAAACGAGTACATAATGTAGCTGTTGGGAGCTAGAAAATAGATTGCTTACTATGTTACATGCCATCAATCAGTTTAGTGAGTAAACCTGAGCTCTGTTGGACTGGCTTAGTTTCTCTCAAATGCCCCAAGTGTCTGTGTTGCTGAATATTTATTTAGATTAACAGGAAATTAAAACCGCTTGTGTTTTTCTTTTTTTAAAACTGTGAAAGAATTTAGAACATTAAAAGTTTTTAAACTCTCATTGTTTTAATTCTAATCATAATAATTAAACCTATGTGATTGAAAAAATGACTGTACAGAAAAGTTGGCACATGAAAGCCATACACAGGGACTGTGCACAGCATTTGAATTTAATTAGAACTGGATATTAGTGATACAATTTGATTTCTTTAGTCTCCAGTTCTTTAATTCTTTGTCAGTAATAGCAACAGGTGACAATTTATAAATGTTAGCTTCTTTTAAATATTCATCTCCGTGTTTGCAGTGTATCTGCTGACAAAATGTATTTTAGAATCATAGAATGGTAAGGTTGGAGGGGACCTCAAGGATCATCTAGTTCCAACCCCCTGCCATAGGCAAGGACACTTCCCACTAGTACAGGTGAATTTGAATCTGTGATGTTACAGCCAGTGAAACATTGGCAGTGCACGCTGCGTTTCTGTGTGTCTTTTCTCATCAATCGTCCTTTCTTCCCTGCAGAACTTTTGTACTGTTAGGACCTCAGTGTAATATATTGTAACTTAAAGTGGAAGTGTTTATTTAGTAGGCAGACTTTGTGCTCTGTAAATAGCAAGAAAAGAGGTACTGGGGAGGATGACTGGATTTTGAGCTACTGAAAGAGCTCATACATGGACCTTCCTGCAGATGAGGCCATTGCAGTTAGATTCCCTGGAGCTGTCAGGGGAGCAAGTCTGAAATGCAAGAGGCTGCAAGACACCTTCTCTATCAGATCAATTACTCTGCATTTTCAGGTGTGAGCATATGGCAAAACAAAAAGAAAACATGCCTCATTTTTGCATTTATATGCTTTATAGCTTGAATTTTGGGCTAGCGTTTAGTGTTCTCAGTTTTAACTTCAGGGAAATGAAAATGAGAAAATTGCTGTTGTGGTCAGGGAAACATTTTGAGTAAGACTTTTTGGGTCAGGGATCTGAATATCTATGTATATTTGGGGCTGCTACCTTACTGTCTTATCCCAGGTTTACAACCGTTGGCCATTGTAGGCTTCCTCTTCACTGTAATTCTCATGTGGCAAGTGATGATCTGTCCTTTAAAGTCTACCTAGCCTAATCCCTCCTTGGGANTTTCAGGTGGGACAGTGCCTATGTACATAGGCAACAACTGTCTTGGAGTTTTCTTCAAACTATTTGACCTAGAAGTGGGTGGGAAAACTACGTTCTCAGTGGAGAGCCAAGTGTTTCCATGGTCTAAAGCCAGACACACTTCCCTAAACACATCCCTAGTTGGTATTCAATCTTAAAAAATGTCTTCCATTGAAAATATATTTTGATGAAGTGGGTAATTGACTTGCATTTGATTAAGGCAGGTTCTGTTGGATTGACATGATTAATAGATAAAATGATAATCAAACAGAAACTAGTACAAAAGGTGACTTAAGTCATGGGTCATATTAAGATACTAGATTTAAGAAAGATTGATATGGTAGGAATATTCATTTTACAGCAGGTCTCATGTTATTTGAAGTAATTAAAATTAAGTTTTAAATCACAATCAAGGCTTGTTCCAAAGGCCTTTCAAGTTGATGAGAGCTGTTATGTCAGAGAAGTGTGTTTATGATAAAACTTTACACCTACAACATGTAAAGTTCCTTCTGAGGTGTGACAAGTCAACAGTGACCCATGTGTGGTGGGTAAAAGTATTTATGATTTGAAAAGCATGAAATAGCTAACTGGTTTGATTATATAGGCAACTATGATACTGGAATCTGGTCTAAAGATAAAGAATGATTTCCATCCAACTCTTGTTTTTCAAAATGATAGAACCTGTGAAATTAACTAAACTTGTAGTTAGCTACCCTTCCTAGATCACCAGCTTGTCAGTAATTAGATCACATCAGGTAGCGGTTAGATCAGTACTTAGTCTGCTAGTGAAGAGTGTGAGCATGGCACCCATTGAGTTCTTTGGTGAAACATTCTCACTGTAGGATGACAAGCTATTGATTATTCACATTTTATTTGCAATGAACAAGCTTTCATTAAGGTAAGAAATAGATTAATTAAAGACTTTAGCATTTGATCTCAGGAATATTTAAAATATTTAAGACATCTTCAGCATTATCTCATAATTTACTGAAATAGTCTGGCAGAATATATTGAGCATCTCAACATTTTCTAAGTACCCTGGAAGTTATGGTATCCAGCTGTCTATGGAGCCCATCCAGGGAACCACTTGGTGTTTAGAATCATTATTTTTGAGCTAATCATGCATGGGATGATGATTCCAAAGCAACGTGGAAAAACTGTCACTGCACAATAGCTTTCAGTTGACTGGCTTGCAGTATCTTCAGCTTGTAGACAAATTAGAACCTCTTTGTTGCCTGAAGGAGAATTTCTCTTACTCAAGGTTCTCATGCTCTGATAAACAGGAGTGAAAAAAGACTGCCAAATAGTTTTCTGGAGGTTCCAGTAGGTATCAAATAGCTTAGTAGCAAAATGTGGCTGTATTTAACATCCTCTAGATTGTTCCACAAGGGAAAAAAAGAGTTACTGGTCCAATGACAGAATGTACCAGAAAATCTGTAGTAGGTTGGAAGTGATCATTACAACTCCACAGAGATTACCTGATCAAATGGCACAGGTCCCACTGCAAGAAACAGCACTTTTGAAAATTTTTATGTATTAAAGATACAACTCAGGTGCTGTTCTGAGAAGAAACAGGCTTGCTTTTTTTTCTTAGTGGAGGCTAAAGTAATTTCTGCCATTTAGTGGCTGCTGCCTCTACTAGACTGGGTTTATAGATGTAGAAAAGTGCCATAACCAGTGCTTCATTCTTTCAGCAGAGCTGCTGCTGCTGCTGAGAGCCTGTTTTCAGCTTATCAAAACTTAGAGTTTGAAAAGTCCAACAAAAGGAGGACAGTTACTATTGTTTGTGTCATTCCTGTTCAGCTTTAAACAGCACAGCTCTGTTATGTTTGCCTATTAGAAGGAAAAAAAAAAAATTAAAATCTCATTTCACTTCCAAGCTTACTTGAAATCTCCTGAACTGCTGGCGCATGATATTAGTATTTTAGTGCCAAAGGTAATAAATTCTGTGGTGCTTATAACATATTTGGGAATAGCTTTAGCACTGGAGATGGAAAGGCTAGGCTGGACTCATTTCTGTACTAGGATGATCAGTTAATAAAACTGAAGAAATTCAGTCAGTTCACCATTATTTTCTGGATACCCTGAATCTCAGTGCATTACCTCTGTGAGCTAGTCTTTACCCACTTAGTAGACTACTTGTCAAGGCAACCTCTAAATTAAAAGCTGCACATGAATCTACTTTCCTTAATGCAGATTGGGGAAAAACATAAGGAAGGAAGGAAACATGTGCTGTTGTCAGTGTTCTTTAACCTAGGCAGGACCCCTGTATAACTTTAAACTGTTGATTTGAAACCATTTATTAGCTCACTGCAGAAACAGTATTCTGTTATCAGAGAACCAAGCAGTGGCTGGGTGGGAATCACTGTATATAGATTTTCCATTTTATTTAAGAATAAAGTCATATTTAGGTGGATGGATGAATTTGGAACACTGTTGCTTCATCTTTATCTCTAATTGAGATACTATGATGGATTGTAAGGCTCTGGAGTATAATGATTTGTCAGCACAGGACACAGAGTGGACCAATTTAATAGTTGCTGGAGGGGTTAGGATTCCAACAGCCTTTGATGAAATCTTTTTAGGTCAGTAACATTTAAAGATGTAGGGGAAAAAAAAATCAAGTAATTGGAGAGAAACCAGATGGTTTGTGGCTAATTTGGAAAAGTACAGGTTATATTGTTGTGCAGCATCTTATTCATTAGATAAAAAGGTCTTAAGATTTTATAAGGGATGGATTAATACTGATATCATGATTCACAGTTTAGTGTGCAAACATCAACCATCCTTTATTTTTTTTCTGCACATGCTCAGTGCATTTGCTGAAACCACTGTGTAGGAATTACCACGGTGAGTCACTAGATGACAGCCTTGTATGTGTATTTCTCAGTCATGTTTTTCTGCTGCAGGAAAAACATTCGCATGTCTGTAAAATGTGAATTTAAATGTTGCAGAATTAGCCAGATTTATGTGTACCATAGAAATAACATGGGTGAGTGATGCTTCATAAACAGAAGCTGACCTCTCTCCATTCTCTGCTGTTTTTCAGAGCATCTTATATTATTTGCACAGGCTCCTAGTCATTAAAATTACATCTGTTAAATCTGTGTGAATTTTTATCTTCCTGTACTGTTGCATTCTGAGTGAGGATAGACACACTAGTAAAGAACTGAGCTATGTGTTTACTTTAAGGTGATAAACTATTTACCCATATCTCACTGGATAAATACTATTTCATTCATGGTTATTACAGCAGTGCTCAGGGGCACTGAATGAAATTGCTGAACATTTTGTAGTTACTGCAAGGGGCCACTTTTGCCTCACACAGTTTGTAGCAAAAATAAGAAAGACAAACGTAAAAGTACGCACAAAGTGACTTACTTTGAGTAAGAGTCAATAAAAACTGTTACTAGTACATTGTACCTAATGTAGAGGGGGGCTTGGGTCCCATTAACTTATTTAGTATTCTTATTTAGTATTATTTAGTATTTAGTCCTTAACCTTTTGTTACAGGAGGAAGAGATTTAAACTTCACAGCATTTTGCTGTCGCTTGCTGGCAGACTTGAGAATATCGTCTAAGATTTTTGGAGAATCCCCTCCATTTGGTAGAGACATCTGGTTACACTTGTTAGGAACTGAACTGAATCTATAAAATAGCTGGTCAGCTCTGGAGGGAATCCTTCTGCAAGGGGACAGCTCTAGGAAAACAGTGCCAAACATGCAACATTTTGCTGAGAGGTTTTCAGAATAACATTCTTGACTTAGAGCCCGTTATCTGACAGATGTGTGTTGATTTAATAAGCCTCCCTACTGTTTCACTGTAAGCACTTAGTTCTCTCATCTTTAGTGTAGAAGGTGGAATAGGAATCTATTAATAAAAAGTGTCTCATTCCAGCAAAAGATGTTGATGCCTATATTTGCCAAGGACAGTTAAGTATTTCAAAGCTAACGAAAGCCTTGTTTTTCTATAGGGATGCTGCAGGAAAGTTCCTTACCTGGATGTAGCACCTGTTAATATAAATATTTAAAAAAAAAAAAAAAGTGTTTATGTACGTATCCTTGTGATTGACAAAAGAATAACATTACAAACTAGTTAATCTATTTTAATACACGAAAAGGTTCTTACAAAGTAGTATGTCTTTCTGTGACTACAGAAGTAGGGAACCTGACACCCTATTACTTCATTTGCCATCTAACAGTAGTAACAATAAAACTCAGTAAAAATGGAAATACGAACTAGCAAGGCAAGTTCTGGATGTGCAGAATAAATGACAGGACAGAATGATGGCAGTCCATTGGCTCAAAGTCTCTGTCTTTCCTGGGCTTTAGCTGCACATTCTCTAACACTGAGGCTAGGTGGAAGCTCTACCTAGACTTACATGAAGACTCATGCAACTGATAGTGAAGCTGAGTACGGTCAGCTCACAACCCAAGATACGTACTACTCTAAAACTGCAACAGATGTGACAACTGCTTACCTCTTCTCTGACTCTGAAGGTGATTCCCTTAGAAAGAAGGCAGTAGCTCAGCCCAACCAATTTCCTTTTATTTTTTTTTTACCTTTTATTAAAAAAAAAATAAAAAAATTCACTGGCACGAGAGACAATAAATAGGAGAGATGAAAATAGGTGGGATTTGGCACAAAATCTGTTTTGAAAATGCATAGATGCAGGAAGGAATATGAAGCGGTTTTTGCCTCTCAAATACAGCCACTGCCATTGCTGACCAAGGCTGAGCCCATCAGTGACAATGACAGTGCCTCTGTGATAACATATTTAAGAAAAAAAATGCTGCACAGCCACAGTTGGAAGAGAGAAGTGACAGTATGTGAGAGAAACAACTCTGCAGACACCAAGGTCAGTGAAGAAGGGAGGAGGTACTCCAGGTACCAGAGCAGAGCTTTTTCTGCAGCCTATGGTGAAGCCCGTTATTAGGTAGGCTGTTCCCTGCAGCCCATGGAGGTCTGTCATGGAGCAGATACCCACTTGCCGTCTATGGAGGACCCCATGCTGGAGCAGGTGGATGTGCCCAAAGGAGGTTGTGACCCTGTGGGAAGTCAGCACTGGAGTAGACTCCTGACAGGACAGGTGGACCCATGGAGAGTGGAGTCCATACTGGAGCAGGTTTGCTAGCAGGTCTTGTGACCTTGTAGGGGACCTGTGTTGTGGCAGTCTCTTCATGAAGGCATATACCCCATGGAAGTGACCCACACTGGAGTGGGGGAAGAATGTGAGGAGCCCTCCCACTGAGGAGGAAGGACTGGCAGATAGAAAATGCGATGAACAGACCACGGCTCCCACTCCCTGTCCCTGCACTGCTCTCCAGTCTTCCTGAATGAATACAGGAGGAGTCAAGTGACCCCAGCCTATCTGCTGGGTCTCTACTCAACTTTCCAAAATGACAACTGGGTTTTGCATGGGTAAGTGATCTAAGTGAAGGGTTAACAGTGTTCTGTCTTTCTTAATTTGAGATTTGCTAGACAATTATAATTCAAAATGCTTCTTCTAGTTGAGACTCCTTAGGAAAGACACATGGGTAGCCTAGAGCTACAAGTCCAACTTTGCTTTTAAATGCAAATATTTTAACAAGTATAACACACAGTAGCACGATCTATCAATTAATTCCTACTAGGCATATGTAAAACATGTTGTTTATCACTAAGAGACCAAATTAGGCTAAAAATGTAAAATAAAAATTTGTAATTGAAATGTTCCTTGTCCTCCTTTGAAACTGCCCATTGTTCCATCAGAAGTAGCTTTCAGGTTCTCCTGATGCATCTGAATGGATCTTTCAATAAGAAAAGATGGAGTATTGGCAGTCTGTGGCATTTGTCATGCAATGAGACTTCTTGAGAATGGTGTTAGAACAGTGACTCATTTATAGCACTAGCCTGTCAAGATAAGAGTAAAGCCTTTGTTTCCCCTTACTTTCATTCTTTAAAGATCTTACTGGTACGTACAGAATGACAGGAGGAAGTTTCATGTCGGGCAGAGTGGATTTTCCATCTTACCTACAAACACAAGAATACAGTGCATGGAAAGTTTGGAAGTGTTAACTTGAAGAGACTTTTAAAAATGAACTTTAACTGCATTTAGATTGAAGGCAGATCAATTACGAGTTTCAGTGTTGGTTTTAGTTTCCCATATAATATTGTCTCAGGCTGAATCAAGTCAAATTCTACTGTCTTTCTGCATCCACCAGAATTTTTTTTTTTTTCTAAGACAGTAGCATCTTGGGGCTTTGATTGGTTGGTTTGTTTTTCCAGGCTATTACTACTGATCTTTCAAAGTTACAGCTGCTTTGAGTCCTCCAGGTGATTTTGTTGCATCATTTTGTAGACACGATGGCTGCTTTACCAATACTTTCCCTTTCTCAAGGGTAGTTGGTAGTTTTTGGCCAGGAAGTAATGGTCGTAATCATGTCTAATGTGTCTTCAGGCTTTACATACACACATCCACGCTTGCAGGACTAACACGCGTGTTAATATGCGACTCATGCTCCAAAAACATGCCTTGGTAGTGGTTACCTCAGGAAACATTCAGTGAAGTTAATGTTGCGTTGCAGCAGCCTCTGCCTTATTTCCCCCTGCTCTCATGTATTCTGAGCTCTTTTGTAACTAGAAGTCTCAAATCCCTGGTGGGTAGTGGGCTGTCCTCTGTTGTGCTCTTTTGGTACAAAACTGTGTATGTTGTACTTATTGGTATGGTGTGATTTCAGAGCTCTCTATGACCTTTGTTTCTGACACAACTGGGGTTCTTTATATCACCCCAGTCTTCTTGGTTTGAGATATTTATGGATGTGTTTTCTGTTCTACTAACTACATCTTAATCTTGTTATTTATAGTGGTTCATAATTTAATCTATTTGATTTTGACAGGGTTGACAGAGTCGTTTACTACCTATGTTACAAACAATATGTCCAAGTACTATTATTTAAAGATTTACTGTCTGCATTGTTTCAGTTTGAGCTCTCTGTCCTCTTACTGATGGCTTTAAAGTTTGGATGGTTTAGGTGTCAGAATACATGTTTTGTTTTCATCTCCAGGTTTCTTGGAATTAAAGGAAACCTACCTGTACACAAGGGTGGTCTCTGAGTTAGTGAATCTAACTTTTTAAAGCATACATACCCCCCCTACCATCACCTGGTTCTGATTTCTCTAACAGTGTATGATTAAGGAGACTTGACTTAGCTGCAGACTCTTTCACTTCAATTTTAAGTGCGCAACAATCCTAATAATACTTACCTCTAATAAAATAATAAGTACTCTATTAGGTGTTGTTACGCATTTACTAGATAGTCTGTATATGTAGTGTCTGATTTAGTGAAGTCCAGCAATGAATGTCAGACCACACCCTTTGCAGAACCCAGAGTTTCTCCTTTTTGTTTGGTTACTTGCATTAGAGAGGAAGAAGTGTACCCGAAGCACCCAATTGTTTCTTCTCTTTGTATTGTTTGTTGTGTGATGAGCTTGGTCATCAGATCTCAGTGTGGTACTGAATGTGACTTGGCTTGCTCCAAAAAATGTATCTACAAGGAGGCAAATATGCCATCTACTGACTTCATCTGTGGCTGGGGTTTAAAAGCTGCTGTCAGAGACTATGCAACAGAACTGTTGTTTGCAAATAAAACAAATTAAAATAAACATCTTTTATCATAAGGAAGCAATTAGTGTTGATTCGCAGCTTCACTTGGTTTTTGTTTCCTGACCTTGACTACATTGTGACGGTTTTGTGCTTCCTTGGACAGTTTCTACTCGCATCTGCATCGATTAAACCTTGATCTCATTTATTATCTCAGGAAATGGTCTCAAGGTCACAGGGCTGGAAATTTAATTATGGTGGCAGTATATTAAGTGGCACATTTAAAGATGCTGAATCGTAGTAATTAATTTTTTGGATGGTGGTCTCTAGGGAACAGGTTTTCTCTACACTGGGTGTTTAGACATCCATCATGGCCATTCAGCTTGGCAGCTGTCTTTTAGCTTTAAACTGCGTCATTATTCATCTTTTACGACTGACTTTAAAAACACTCGACAACTATATCCTTTTTTATTGTAATATATGTCAGATGCTTGTATTAAGCTATACTTCACCTTTGCTATAAAACATTAACAGAGGTTGCTAGTAGCTACCTGGGCTGGCCTCTAAATTGAGACAACAATTACCCTTCGCTGACATCTAGTGTCAAGACATGAGATATAGCTGGAGTGCTGAATCCATTGGGTTGGAAATCCTGCACTTCCCCAGTGATTCAGGCTCACCTAAGAAGCTGCAGCGCTGGACATAATTAGTGGACACGAGGGATTAACTTGGCACTCGGTGTTGACTTTGTAGCAGCACTAGGTTATTGAATGAAATGCAGCACTGCCAAGGTCTTAAAAAGCTTGTAATGTTTAATGAAGGAACGGTCATTAAACTTGCTGGATCAAATATTAGGCAAGATGGAACTGGGAGGTATTTAATAAAGAGGCCTGAAAATATGAACTAAATCACATATACTCATTTAAACTACTGGCTGAAGCCCAGCATACTTCAAAATTGTTCACTGCTGGTTTAAGTGAACTGGGAAGGAGAACAGTAAGCAGGTTTTAGCTTTCTTTGTAACTTCACAGAAAGTTTTTCCACTGTACAACTGTTTTTCTTAAATATGTATTTTGAAGTTCACACATTCTGCTGGAATTGCAAAGATGTGCTCTGGGGAGTGTGAGGGTGCTGGAGTTCTCTTAGCAAACAGTATCTACAGATCTTAGTGAGTTATTTCATCCCCATTGTCAAGCTGGGTCTTCCAAAATCAAGACCGAAATATGAAACGGTGAATTTTCAGAACATTGTTACAAGAGTTGGTCTTCACACTAGTGTATTAGTAGTAATGTTTTAACATCGTAAGATGAAAAAGCAGTAAAGCTTTTGGAACTGTCAGGGAGTGGAACTAAATTCTGGGTACAGAATATTGAATGTAGCATTTCTCCTGTACCTTGTCATCTCTTTCTTCAGAATTAGTCTCCAAACAGTGAAGGTCTTTGTGCTTGTTGATTTGAGCTTCTCTTAAATTCTTTTCATGAGCCCATCTAGCTTTTTATGCAGTTTGGCCTTTCTGTAACAGTGATGTATGTTACATAAAACTCGGTTAGATGTCCTTTTGATACCGTGTATTTTGTGATTAAAATTATGTGTTTGTGGCAGAGATGGTTAACTGCTGTTCCTACGCAGTGGAGCCGATGAAGAGTAGTTTTCTTAGGCACAGGTGTCTTTTGAGTGCATCGTACTTTGCTGAGCTAACACTAGCAGCACACGCACCGAATGTATCCAGGTGGGTTTTGAAAGTCTCTAGAGAAAGAGAATCCACAGCCTCTCTGGGCAAATAAAAAAATCGATGTGGCACAATATATTGTGCCTTAGAAAGTACCACCCCATGGTTCATGTTACATTTTATAGGCATCATTAGTACATCAATCCTCCACCCATGGTCTGCGCTCCTGAAGTTTGAAAAGGAAAATGGTTATGTAGAACAGCAAGTATATTAGGAAAAAAAAATGGAATCTCGAAGCTAGATATAAAAAGCCATATAGTGTTTCTTAGCTTTACTTAGGTTTGATTGCAGAATTACTGGTGTGAAGGACCTGTCCCAGAATTGTCAAATGATGCAACTGTTCTCAAGGCTGGAGTGTGAGAACAGCAGATAATTTTAACCAGAGCAATTCAGTCATACACTTAGTCTACTTAGGAATGAAAACAAATGATCGTACAGTAGCTTCTTGCAGAGTTGCATGTGGAGCTTTGCAGCTGTCCAGATCCCATCTTATTTAAGAGGTAGTAGAAAGGAACGGTCAGGGCATCTGTGTTCAGTGCATGGGGATAGTCTGTGTCCCCCTTAATGTCTCTCCTCACTTCCTAAAGATGCTGTTCTAGTCACCAGGCTCCTAGAACACCCTTTGTGATCCATAGGTTCTCCGCTTGTGTTTCATAAGGTATGTTTTCCAGAAGAAGGGAATGATATTTAGTGCAGCACGTGTGACACTATAAAGGCAAAGTGGGAAGAGGGCCTGTGTCACCAAGAGTCACTTCAAACATGATACTTTTGTAAGTATGACATTCAGTTTGGCCAGCAGGTTTCCATCTATATCTGGCTGACAACGCCTTTGTAATTTCCTCTTAGAAACAGTCTACATGCTTGTGAATTAGCTCTCTTTTACTTTAAAATACTACAACAGGACTTAAAAAGAGAGTAAGGTATCCTGATCACTTCTGTGGATCATGATGTTTACTCTTACATTGTTAAAATTGGATAAATTGCATGTATATGTGATTATACATAGAATCATAGAATGGTAGGCATTGGAAGGGAGCTCTAGAGATCATCTAGCCAGGCCAAGCAAAGCTAGTCAGGATTAGCTACTGCTGTAAGAACAGGATAGTCAAAATGTTTTTGGTTTTTTTTGTTTGTTTGTTTTTTCCTCCTAGAGTTTCTGAAGAAGTCTCTTTGCTCAGAATCTGTTGGATTTTGTGAAGAAGCAAACATTTCAATGTAAGAAGTTAACTTGGAACTGCAGTATGTAATGCATGATTATTCCTGGAGTAAGTACCAAAAAAATTAAAGAGGATATATGGATATTATTTTTGCCAAGCTTATGTTTCCTCAGATTTTGTACCCAATTTTGAAGATGACCATTTAGAGATTTGAGGCATTACTGTCCATGCTATTGAAGAATCCAAGTATATGTGCAGGTAAATATTGCCATCTGTACATATGTACATGAATCCTCACAGTAGCAAGGGAACTGGCTATACAGTAAGTTTAAACTTTGCAACATGTAGAGAAGATAGAATCAGCATACCTTAGGTTACCACTGCTGGAAGAGTAGTGGATGTATAATGAATAAGCCAGAGGTTAAAACAAGTTTGTGCAAGTGAATAGGCGAGCAGATGTGCACAATAAATAGAGGAACAGAGGAAGAAGACTCAGTAATGAAAACTTCAGAGGATGCTAAGGATAGAGATTAAGCAGTCATCACAAACTGCCTATTCAGCTGTAGTCATAAGATACATTTTATTCATATTATCTTACTGCTGGATTAAGTCACTGGCATTTATTTTGAAACCAAGGTAGCAAATGTTCCTGCAATTCCTGTGGAATGATGTACTGTATGAATGGCAAAAATCAGTCTGTTGCATGTCCTTTTATGTCAACAGGTTCAACAAAGCCACTTAATGTGCATGTCACAGCAGTGATAGAAAATGGCTGCACTTTATCTCCTTTTATAACATACTTGCATAATATGTTCACTCAAACAGAATTTCTCGTGCTGAGAGACTGGATTTAGAAACTTGAGTATGGAAGGTTTGGATTTGAGATGTGCATCATCAGAGCGTTCAAATGATATATCAGGATTTTTTTACCTGCTTTGGAGTTCTTGTTACATTCATTTAGCATTGAAGACCAGGTCGTCCTTGTAATGACTTTGAGCAAAAGTAAGGTCTTACATAAATTTCCTTGAAGTGTTATTTGAAACAGGTATCCAGTACACTGGCTTTGCTTTCTAGCTCTGAATGGTTTAGCCCATATTTGTTAAGTTTCTTCTGTAGGAGGTATGCAATAATTGGATTTCTACGTATAAGAACTATCTTTCAAAACTGTTTCAGGTTGTACTCATATGACTGATATCCTCATAACCATCCACCCTGAACTACATTCAACTTTCTTAAATGAGATTTTATTGGAACTGATTATGATTAGATAAATGGGTGACTTCACTAATGTATAATACACTTTTCAATTATAGGCTATGCATGATAATTTACATTTCTTCTTTGATAGTATGATATTTATGTGACATATTCTGGATGAGATCTGCTGCTGTTTATATAATGGTCTTACTTTTAAATTAAATCTGCTTTCAAGTTCTTTCAATACATTTGAATTTTTCAGATAAACAGACATTACAAATCCACCTTAATTTACCCTTCAGTGGACTAAAACCTGCTGATGGATAAATTCTGGTCCCCAAATTTGTTGCCTAAAAAGACAAACTCCATCATCAGAGTAACAGATGAAGACAAGGTAGACCGGAATAGGAATTGACCCTAGCTCTGTGAATGCAGAATCAACAGCCATTATCAACTCGACAGCTCAGAGACTGGTAAAGAAAAACTGTATTTGATGAAGATGCAGTGTTTCTGATTTTATGCCTCCTGGGCTAGCAGCTTTCTTTACATGTAGAGGTTTTGCAGGATGTGCTGCTGATCATAGAATCATAGAATGGTTTGGGTTGGAAGGGACCTCCAAAGGTCATCTAGCCCAACCTCCTTTGCAGTGAGCAGGGACATTCTCCACTAGATCAGGTTGCTCAGAGCCTTGGTGAGCCTGACTTTGAATACCTTCAGGGATGGGGCTTCAACTACCTCCCTGGGCAGCCTGTTCCAGTGTCATACCAAAGCAGAGCAAAGTGGCAGAATCACCTCTCTGGAACTGCTGGTGCTCGGTTTTGAGATATGTGAGAACTGGAACCTCTTCCCTGGCAAAGTGTCTCTGGGCAGGGGAAGAAAGGTAAAAGTTTCATGTACTTTCAGGGGGGTTTTCTTGCTAATACCCTATACAACTTTTTACCTGCTGTCAACATCCAGTCAGTCAGCATTTGGTTAGAAAAGAGAAACTGTTTATAGATGTATCAATAGATTGTATCATTTTAAAAAACCCAAAACCTGAAATTAAAATTGTGGGTGACACTTATAAATTCTCATAAATCAAGATTTGGAAAACTATCATGTTACAGAATTTAATTTCAAAGAGGGCAACATAAGGGAGAAATATAAATTTCTAATTGAATCTGTCTGCCTGAAGAAGATCCACAATAACTCAGCATGTAATATAATGTAAGAAAATCTAAGGCAAAGGTTGGCTGGAAACCCATGAGTGCTCCATAGCAGTTTTCCCAAAAAGGTTTTGAGGAAAAAAAAACCCTCAAATCCAAATAAACCATATAATTGTGCTGAGGTGTTCCCTTCATGTTCCGTTACTAACCATTAGTTTCTTTTGGAAGTGTTTGTCTTTGGAAGTGGTAGTTTTCCACTGATACACTATTTGCATAGCTTACATGTGACAGTGCTGATATTGCTAATCCATGTGTATCTGTTCAGGTATATAAGTTGTGTATGTGCATTTGTGCACACAAAATGTCCTGGAGTGGCAGAGACCCTATGAAGAGAGGCTGAGGGAGCTGGGATTGTTTAGCCTGGAGAAGAAGAGGCTCGGGGGGGACCTTATTGCTGTCTACAACTACCTGAAGGGTGGTTGTAGCCAGGAGGAGTTTGCTTTCTTCTCTCAGGCAACCAGTGACAGAACAAGAGGACACAGTCTCAAGCTGCGCCAGGGGAAGTTTAGGCTTAAGGTAAGGAGAAAGTTCTTCACTGAGAGAGTCACTGGCTACTGGAATGGGCTGCCCAGGGAGGTAGTGGAGTCACCATTCCTGGAGGTGTTCAAGGTGGGTTTGGACGTGGCACTTGGTGCCATGGTCTAGTCTTGAGGTCTGTGGTGATGGGTTGGACTTGATGATCTTTGAGGTCTCTTCCAACCTTTGTGATACTGTGAAATTCCAGCATCTCTACAACAACATGTACAATGAATTTATGCTGTGTGGAACTGACATATGATATTCTGATCTTCGGCTTTTCATTCTTTAAAAGCTTTTTTAAAAAAACTATGCCTGATGCTTCTGTAGAAGCTCTGCAAATAAAATGAGAGCTCAGCAAAGTGTTTGCAAGGAACTGAAGGCTGTGACAACACTTACTTTACTATTTCCCCCCCCGCCCCATAGTAACAAGTGACAGAGGCAGTTGCTGATATATATCCACTTAATTTCAAATTTTCAGTTGTCTTGAGTATCCTTATGCTCTAATCATTTCTGGAACAAGTCCACTGGACCTAGAGAAGGAATAAGGCCAGCTCTGGGGTTAGCTGAAAGGTGGCATCTTGAATATGGGCAAGGTCAAGAGTTTGTTAATAAAACACAACTGTGTGTACTTTTTGCTTCTACAGAATGTTTCACAAAATACTCCCTTTATTCCAGTTAATATTCTTGTTGTGCTGTGTGGCTGTAACTTGTTAAAATATGAGAGTTGATGAGCAACTTGCCATGGCCTTTGCCAAGTTACTGAGTTGTATTAATAGCCTGCTGTTTTATTAGGATAGTATTTTCTAAGCTGTTGACAGATATATTAATGACATTGGCTGATGAATAAACTAGAAGTTGTAGGCTGAAATTAGGAATTCTATTTGTAGAGGAAATTAGCCCATAGAACAAGGGGTAATGGTTTTAAACGACAAGAGGGTATATTCAGACAAGATGCAAGGAAGAAATGTTTTACAATGAGGTTGTTTAAATGCTGGCACAAGTTGCCCAGGAAAGTGATAGATGCCCCATCCCTGGAAACATTCAAGGACAGGTTGGACAGGAGTCTAAGCAACCCAATCCAGTCTTAAGGCTGCTGAAACACACTCGGGTAATGAAGTCAGCAGACCCTGAGGCTTTTTGTTATGTAGGACTTGGATTGGGAAAGAGGATCCACCTAAAATGATTGGATGGAAGCTATGCTATGGAATACTGTTGCGGAGGCAATTTGCGTCTGCATCGTGGTGGTTATTCGCATGGCTTTCTGCACCTCAGTGATAGATTCTGTCCCTTCTAGTTTATAGTAGTGAAAGGGCAAAGGTGTGACTGAGAGTCTGTGTCAGCAAAGCTTTTAAGTAAGATGCAGTGTCTCTGAAGAACTGCCATGTATCATGGGCAGCAATCTGAAGTTCGTACTATGGTGTTGTGGAGGGTCAAAATGGGCCAGATTAGGCCTGACCATGTCCTGGCTTGCCCAGACTTGTTTTTCTGCTCTCCCTTTTTCTGTTGTTGGGAGAAACAACCACAGGAAAGGAAGACAAAGGGGCCTGGTGCCACCATGTCTGTCCCACCTTGTTTACAGGATGCCCGCACATGTTTATACACTTGTTTATACACCAAAGGGTAAAAGTTGTTGTTTTATACGCTAAAAGGTCAAAGTAAGCCCTGACTTTACCTAATATGCTTAAGCTTGGCTAACTGCCATTCTGATTGGCTAATCTGTGTCCAAAGGTCCACTAAACTTGGGCTACATTGAAAAAAGAAATGAGTAGGTAACACACTGTGTTTGCTGCTGCCACCATTGCTGCCCTGCCTTTATCGTGCTTGCCTCAGTGCATCCTGCTGTGCTCTGCTGAGCTGCAAGCTAGCTCTGCCACATAATAACAAGACCTGATGCTTTGGGTTTGTCTGCCTGGAAACCTCTTCAAGTTTACCATGTTTAGGCACCAAATGCCTTCACATGATAGGCTTGCCTAGCCAGCATGACATGGTGCTAAAACTCCACATCTGCAAGACATCCTGCCTACACATGCAAGTCTTCTGCCAAGACTGGGAAGCCCTGGAAGGGACACAGATTATAGAATCGTAGAATGGTAAGGTTGGAAGGGACCTCAAGGATCATCTAGTTCCAACCCCCTGCCATAGACAGGGACACCTCCCACTAGTACAGGTTACTCAAGGCCTTGTCCAGCCTGGCCTTGAACACCTCCAGAAGGAACCAGGACCAGGTCAGAGATCGTCTGCTTCTCTCCCAGCAACCCCACTAAGAGCCTGGGAAGATTAGAAGCCTCAACAGTTGACAAGACACTGGCAGAACATCCTGCAAGTGTGGGTACTGTCTGAAACTGTAGTTAGCCCCACAAGTTGGGAAATAATATTTTGTGAGTAAATACTCAAAGCCTCTTTAGCAAAATTCTGTAAACTCTTAAGTAAATCTTAGCCTTCTGTCCTAAAGCAGAAAGGAGCTTCCTGAGTCCGTCTAGTGGGCAAGCAGTATAATTGACTGTAAGAACTTCTCTTCCAGTTCAGTTGAGTTTAGTGTTGTATCATTGCTAGTTATTTGATCTAGATTCAGTTATTCTCTTGTGTAATGTTTTCATGACAGTTGCACAGAACCTAAATATTATTAAAAATGACTGGGTAGCAAGGATCCTGAATATCAAAATTAATAAACAATATTAATTTTGAAAAAAATCCCATCTCACATTCATGTATTTGACATATGGTCAAAGACCATTTTATAGGCTCAAGTTACTCCAAGTTCCTCTGGTATTACAGGTGGATGCTGCCCTTCTGAGAGAAGAAAAAAAGTAAACAAGCTAGACTAGTTGAGAAGCCCTGGATAAAGCTTAAAGAGAAGGCTGAATCTCAACTTTGTCCTCTTTCTGTAAGGAAAACAAAATTGCAGAAGTGCTGTGATTTTGGAGAGTAAGCACAGAACACTTGCATGTGTTGGTGGAAAAGACCGAGTTTCATGCATGCTGCTATTCATATAGTAGAAATGATGTTTGAGAGTGAATAACTTGCCAAAGGATAGAATGTCAAGGACTGAGCTGGACTTTTTTTTGCGGTCACACCATGTGCCACAATTGCACTGTGCACCATGCTAGAGTAAAACACAGGTAGAAATAAACTATTGTAAGAATAGCCAAAATGTCAGGCGTGTAGAGAACAAAAAGGAGGTTTGGGCATTGATATCTGTTCCACAAAGGACTGTTCATTTTCCTTGGAACACTGAAGTGCTCCAGAGTGTGGATGGGTCCTCATGCCCAGGGCTTTTACCTGAAGCGTTAATAGACTTGTGGTTTCTGTCTGAACAGTGATTTGAGGTTACACTGTCACAGTATAACTCGGATCCAAATGACTCTCTGAAGGTCTGTCCTGTCTCTAATCAAAGCAGGGTCAGATGTGGGCTACAGCCAGGTAGCCAGGGCTATATCCACTTTTGTCTTGAAAACCTCTAAACAATTTTCTGAATCTTCTTTTCCCATCCTTTCATTCATTCATCTTATTGCTGATTTTTTTCTCAAATGTCAGATGTTTTATTTGTAGTTATTAGGAATTGTCTGTGTCAAACAGTGAAAGCTGAATGAAGGAAGCAAGTCAAGGCACTTGCTTGGTGGGCTAACTATAGTTGTGCATGCGCTTGCCCTCAAGATTGGTGACCTGATTCTGACTTCTCTCTCTCAACTAGTTCACTGCCTTTCAGTAGAAAACTACTGAAGATGCAGGTAATCTGATTATGGAAAAATCTACTGCTGTGTAGCAGTAGATTATACACTTAAACCTGTATGAGGCAAAGAAGCTATACGAGTCCTCAAAACATAACCATAATTCTCTGCTTTAACAGGACACCACCTGCTATTTAAGTCACTAACCATTCTGATTATTTTAGACAAATTTCAGTGTGCATTTTCCTCATGTCTCAGTAATGAGGAGTGAGTTTGTTGCAAGATCACCCTACTGCAGCTAAATGTGAAAACGAGTATTTGATTCATATTGAGCTTGGAGTTTCTTGTACTGAAATAAAACAGGAATACTCCCAACAAGTAAATACTCATACAGTAAAATCAATGCAAGTATGAGGAATGCTGAGTCCACGGAATGCATTATTAATAACATATTAGTACACTTGTTGGCTGAGACAGATAGCTAGTTGTGCATATGGGAAATCATTCTCTGGGTGTCAAAACAGTAGTGTGAAAGATGTGAACACATTGCAGGCAAAAGGGCACGACCCGTTTTATTTTCTTTAAAAGTCATGATTCATTCACAAACCAGTGAATAGCTGTTCTTAGAATTTTACTGTCTATTAAAGGACTTGGGCAAGATCCTTCTGAATGGAGGATTAGTGATGACCTCTGCTCCTGTCAGCTTCACCTGAGCTAGTGCTTGCATGTGTATATACATGTAAGAAGTCCTTACTATGCCTTTAGATTTCCTTTCAGAAATCTCAGATCGTGGTTGCTTTGCCCCACTGACTTCAGTTTTGTTCATGTGCTTCTCCACAAAACTGACGACTTTTCTAGCCTAGACTCTGTAAAAACTTCCCAAGAAGCAACCAGAAGGAAAACTGCTTCAAACTGAAATTCTTGAATTCCAGTATGATCATGTAAGCAACTAGGCAGAATTTATTTAACCTTCAGCTGGCTGCCTAACCAAGTTGAAATAATTGATAGCCCATCAGCAATGATCAAGACTGAGAGANTTTAAATAAGAGAACCATTGAGCTGGTAACAAGACTTGAAATGCCGTGTCAGCTCAGCCAGCGTGGTCAAGGAGCTCAGCTGTAGATGGGAAATAAAACTGTTAAGTTATGGCTGCCCTCCAATCAGTCACAGGGGTAATGATGTTTGGCTTTAGTCAGGTTATATGTTAGTAAATATACATCTCTCAGACAGCCTTTAAGACAGCCTTAAGATCATGCTTATTGTTTTATATAGATAGGGGTCGGACACTGATATATGTCGGTCATAGGCCACTGAAATAAATTTCACAACGTTCAGCAGGTAAAGTTAATCTCAATAGCACAGAATATGACTGCATTTTGATAGACTATTTATTCCATTGACAGTGATGGGGCATTTTTTCTCTCTTAGGTTTTGTGCAAATCACTCGAATGCAGATAATTTTTTTCCCTCCCACTGCCCTGCCTCAATTCTCTATTTATCACTACCTGAAGTGACCAATTACATTTAGTCTTTAGTGTGGAGTCTTGGTAAGCTGAAAACTCAGAATTCCATCATATAGACACCACTGTGAGGTATGTTCTGTTCGGCCAGCATACTCACAGGAGCATATGAATCAAATTTGAAGGTAAAGAGATCTCAGAATCCTTTACATTTGAAAACTGAGTAAGAAATGAGAATTGTTATTTGTCTAAACTATAAATAGGTCTAAAATTACTCAGCTACTTCCTATGTGATCATCATATGTTAACTTTCACCCAATAAGGCCCATACCAGAGAGCACTTAGACAGGTATTTCAAGCTATCTAAGCATGTGATTAAGAGATTTCCTGAAGAGCTACCCTAATTATCATTCTTATGACTTAAATAAGATTGGCTATGACTGCACACCTACTTAACTTGGGGAACAAAGATTCAGCTTTCCAAATTAACATGTTAAAGGTTTGTATTTTCCTTATTTAATACATTAAGTTCCTTCGGAGAATGAAAACAGATTTTAACCAGTTATGAACAGTTTGCCAGGGACTACTGTTTTCCCACTCCTCTTGCTGGTCAGGTTTAAAAAGCATTAAGTTATAGGTCTCAGAATGAAGAGAGGCTGAGGGAGCTGGGATTGTTTAGCCTGGAGAAGAAGAGGCTCAGGGGGGACCTTATTGCTGTCTACAACTACCTGAAGGGTGGTTGTAGCCAGGGGGAGGTTACCTTCTTCTCCCAGGCAACCAACAGCAGAACAAGAGGACACAGTCTCAAGCTGTGCCAGGGGAAGTTTAAACTTGAGGTGAGGAGAAAGTTCTTCACTGAGAGAGTCATTGGCTACTGGAATGGGCTGCCCAGAGAAGTAGTGGAGTCACCATTCCTGGAGGTGTTCAAGGCGCGTTTGGACGTGGCACTTGATGCCATGGTCTAGTCTTGAGGTCTGTGGTGATGGGTTGGACTTGATGATCTTTGAGGTCTCTTCCAACCCTGGTGATAGTGTGATAAGTTCAGTGTGACTGGCTCTAACATCAAATATTCTCTGCAATGAATACTTCTGCCTATTCACTGATGAAGAGGGACCTATGAAGACTGGTTCATGCTTGTTCTCAGTAAGTACTTCCTAGGCTATCCTTGCAGGAAGAGTCAAGTGTGTTACAAGACACAATTTTTGCTTTTAATATCTGGTGGTCTTGCTGTCACTGGCATAGATTTGAAAAAAAAAATCAGCAAAACTATTAAAGATTTCAACTTAAAATATCTCTTGGATCACTGAAAAACACATCTAGGGAGAAATTGAATTCTTTAACCACATATCATTGTGCACACAACTGATCTTCTGGAATTCACTGGGATACTCTCTTGAATAAAGCTTTCCAGAATTGACCTCTATTTTTCATGCTCTTGGTTGCTGAAACATAGAGGTATTTTTATTAATTAAGATGAATTATTCTGATATTTTCCATAGGCAAAGTTTCTGAAGGCAACTATAATATTACTCTCTGAGATATTTGTCTTGCCTCTCAGAAGGTGTTTCATCACTGTCAGAAAAACTCCCTGTGTAGTTCCCAATGAAGCCTCACAAACATTTCAGTCCCTTACTGGAGGGGAAGTTGATTTAATTGGGAGTCAACATACTTTTTAACTATCACCAAAAAATTTTTTTTAAAATTAAAAATCACTTTTTTTTTTTCTTAAATCAGCTCTGGACCTGAGTATGATTAACAGGAAAATCTCTCTACAGCACTACAAGGAATAATTAAGCTGTAAATTTAGTCTGTGTTTGCCAAATGGGAAACAATATTTTTTAACATGGGCTCCCCCCACCCCAATTTCATCTGTCTAGATAAACATAATTAAGTAATGGATGATGGTGTGTTAGCATTTTATTACATGTATTTGCAAGTGCATTAAGAATAATCATAAAATGCACAACAAATGTTATAGGTGTTGAGGTATTCAGCAGTTAAAACGTGACTTTTTAAAATCTGGGCTGGAAACATGTATTCCTACAAATTAACTATTCCTCTATGCAGAATAGCAATTGAGATGCTGCTGTCTTAGTTGATTTACATACACTAATTGCTAGTTGCTATTAAGCACTTAGTGGTCACCTGCTCAATCATATTCATAAGTTAACATTTTCAGATAGTAGTTACTCGCAAATAGCAGGAAACACTAAACTGACTTTAGATGGTAGCAATTAAATTGGATTATCCGTTTGTTCAGGAGTTTGTTTGCTGCTTCACTATTGAGCCAAAATGACCCGGTGAAGCTAGTCAAAATTCACAATATTTGGTGTGTGCATATTATGTAAATGTATGTGTATGTATATATTTGTATAATGGTAAAAGTTTCAAGCGGACTGGGGTGGAGATCCTTTTTTTTTTTCTGCATTTTGAATAAGTCACATGATAAAACTGTCTCTACTGAAGTGACTCATTTATCTGGCTAGGAAATAATTATGCTCATATTTTGCTGCTGAACCTTTAAGCAGATGGAATTCTCCATATACAGGACCTACAAGAATAATCCATATTTATGGCTGGTATAGTTCAAAGGAAAATCTGAGCTGGCACTTGTAAAATTCCTTGCAGCTGAACTTCCCCAAAAATCCATTTAACATCTTAGTTCACCAGCATATGGCTCATCTGTATCTTAATGGATGCACAGCTGACAAGTCAGGAGACAATATCATAGACACAACATGCGTTGCCAGCCTGTGGCAAAGGGCAGCCATAGGCTTTACAAAAAATGAAAACTGAAAATCCTCAGCTGTAGCACAATGGATATAACCTGTACAGGCTTCACAGCAATGTCAAATGTAACTTTGCATCCCTGCATTGTCCTTTATTCAGCAAAATGCTCACAGCCAGAGAGACTAAAGCACAGCAACGGCTCTTCTGCTTCTGACTAGGTTACTCCATTCAATACTATACTGAACTGAGGCTCTTATATGAGATTACTTTGGGTCCTGTTTACCAAACAGATGTCCCCAATTAATAGTAGGCAACAGTGGTAAAAAGCCTTTAGTTTTACAACACTCTGACAGACTTTCTGATTCACTTGTCTCTTCTACTTTCATGTAGGTTTGGGAAAAACACTTCAAGTGTGAGACAGACAGCTCTGGAGATGGGAGTATAACTTTTGACATGCTGGAAAAACATACTGAAATTCCATTTTCTGCTTCAGTAACAACGTGGAAGGGTTGTTTTAGGAACAAGTTTCTCAATTTTAAAGACTCATTTCTGTATCTGACTTCTGAAGAAAACAAGATACTTTTTGTTGTTGTTATAGAGACACTTGTCACTTGTCAAGAGTTTCCCGATATATGAAAACCAAAAAGCCACCCAAGCCTCACAGTGCTTTTCCTTTTAGGGAATTCTTGTTTCTGTATGTTTTGTAGTTTAAATTTCTAGTACATGAAGAAAATAGCAAGAGAAGTAGGGTTTTACTTTTTTTTTTTTTTAAAAACCTTTCTGTTTTAAGGAGTATGTTCAGACATGAGAGGGTCTTTATGATCTTGCTGAAGGTATGAACATGTAAAATAGGATGGAAAATAGCACAAGTACTCTGCTGTACGAAGGTGACAAATGTTTAGAAAATGCTTTTGAAGATAAGCAGTACTTGTTCTGCCAAGACACTTGCTCAACTGAAGAGGCACAAACCCACCACTACTGGAATTTTAAGTGAAACCTCAGTTTACTCCTAGACATTAGTGATTTTCAGTCACTTCATCCATGGCTGAAGGGACTGAATTCTGCTTCTATTGTTTTTACTGACTCTGCTGAAAAGACTGGAGTCCAAGAAGCCCTAATTAAGGAGGAAGGAAGTGCAAATGACTCTACAGGGCAGCTCTGAATTTAGGAGAGTATTACGGAGTATTTCTGCACAGCTCTGATGGTAAGTATCTTGCATGAAGCAAAATACTAGTTACTCAATCTGATGGGTGCAGTTACTTCTCTTTTTACCTGATGTGTTTGTTACTGTGATACTTCTAATGTTGGTTATTGTTAACTTGAACAGTAATTCATCCCAAAAACGTGTGTAAAAGAATGCATCAATCTTAAGCCCAAAATCATTAACACAAAGATTCTGAATTTCCATTCTCCTTCAGAGAAAGATGAAATTTCAAAGACACTAAATTACTTTAATAGGACAAAGACAGCAATTTGTAACTTCACTCACTTCTGAGCTGTCCTTTCATAACTCAGTATCAGTTACCTTTTTATTTCTCCCTTTGTTTTTGTGCAAAATGTTTTCAACAGTGCAAGTCTCAGAGGGAACCTCCAAAACCAAGTTCATGTTTCTTGCTGTAAATAGTTGAGATTTGGTTCTGGTAGTTTAATTTCAATTGTTTTTTAAACCCAACTCTTCAAGCCAGAATTATAGTGGTAAAATTTATAAAGGGCAAAACCAAAAGAAAATGTTTCTTAGAAAGAGGTGTATTTACTTTACCTTTCTCTTTAGATGTCTTCAAAATGATAGTGTCTAAATTCCAACAACTATAACAACTGGTTCTTAAGATCAGCAATGAGTGACACTTACAGCTGTCATGATTTGTGTCTCAAGTTCTGAAAATGCTTTGAGGTGGATATCTGAGGCTTCTGAAGGACTATTTTTCAGTATAGTTTAGATGGTGTCTATGTAGATAGATGGATAGGTATGGGTTTTATCTAATTTTTGGACTGATACATTCCGAAGCCCCATTTATAAAAGCACCCCAGGAAGTAACTGTCCAGCTGTCACCGAAGGTACTATGGGTTAAGATCATGAAACAACAAAAAAAGAATGAAGGTGCTTGTCCCTGATTTGCATAAACATTCAGATGGTATTTTCCACTTTTGTCCTTTTGAAATGCTCATGTGGTAGCGTAAAGTCTATAAATCATTCTTGTAACCCAAAATCTCATTTGCTACTATTAGAAGGCAAGTTAACAGTATTATAACTTTGGTGAAATTTGAATGCATTCCATGTTCAATTTCTTTAATAAGAACTGTAAATAACAGGCCATTTTGGAGTATAATAAATGATCCCTTCCAAAGTCTAATGATAGCTTACTTTAGTTACAGCCATCCTTTTATAGCAATAGACAGCTTAAAAAAAATCATTCTTGCAGCATACACATAATTTTAAAGAGCTGAAATAAAGTTTTGGAGCCAGTCCGTTCATTTAATTTATACAAGTGTGACAAGCACTAGGCATATCTTTGATGACCTAGATCTCATCTTGCATTGGGAGCTGCCTTACCTTTTGGGGTTTCAGCTTGTATATTGTATTCTCTTTGGAGGCATTTAATATTCCACAGATTTCTTTTCTACTCAGAGTATTGCTTATCTTCATTGATGAAATCTCATCAATCAGATGTAGGTTTAGAAAGGATATCTTAAAAATTAATGAAGTCTCTGTTTAAAGTTTTCCTCTGAATTTGAAGTTTCTGAAGAATTGTATTTTCTATATTTTTACTGTAACTCTAAAGGGTAGTTTTAAAAAAAATATTGGGTTTTGGGGTTTTTTTAATTAAGCACCAACTTGTACCTAATCACGCCATTCTGAGGTTGCATATTTAAAAATAAACAAAGATTTACAATGTAACTGAGAAGGGAAAACAATGCACCCATAGTATTAGCACTAACTGCAGAATTATAGTCTTCTTTACCAAGCAGAAAACTATTTTCAGACAAACTATGAGTCAATTGTTGTGATAAAAATGGAGAAGCAATAAAATCAAGTTTGCTTCAGAGAAATGCACACATCTTTTTGCCTCTAGTGAGGCTGTCATTTTGTGTTCAGACCACAACATAAAAAAACAGAGACTGTTTCATGTTGAACATATTAAAGCTTTTCATAATTAAAAGAAATTGTAAGATGAGCTTCAGTTTGGAACCACAAATGGCTTGGAAGAAGAAAATAAATGCTCTTATAATATTTTGGCTAATTGTTGGTCCTGCTCTTACTCTACTTACAGTAGTGTCCCATCACCACAACGTGCAGCTGTGTTATACAGAGGCTACAGCCACACAAAACTTGAGTTGTGCCTGAGGGGGGAAAAAAGAAGAGATTGAAAGTTTCTTATTCTGAGTAGGCATTTTTTCCCCTCAAATTTTGCTGTGTGGTCAGATAAATTCTCCAAGAGAAACATATATCTTTGTGCTTCCCAGATTCATGCTACAGGCTAACCACCAGCTGGCACAGCCTGTATTGTCCTTTTCACAGCACTGTATTTTTCCCCAAAGTTTAAGTTTTCACGATAGCTGGAAAGATTAAGAGCTATTCACGCAATGAACAGCCACAAAAGCTAGCCAGCTCTGCACAGCATAATGGGATTTTAATATATTCTTCTCATTGGCATAGTGTATTTCTGTGATAATTTTATGTGACAGTGTAATTAAACTGGAAAACAATGCCCATTTCCTATGTATTTTATCTATTTATCATCATTTATTTCTTTACTTTCTTGCTCTGCTATAAATATTATTGTAAGGAGAGTTAAATAAGTTAAACCAATGCAATTACTTTTACAGATTGAAATTAACTTCATATATCAATTTATACTGGTTTGTATACAGCACCTACTATTTGCCCTGTACAAATAAATGCATTTGTGTGGGGTATATTTATAGTGTCACTATGGTTTCCGTGTTTGCACTCCTTTTGACTAATGTTCCATATGTTGAAACTTGACATTTTAACAGTATTTTCAAACAATTTCATTCATTATCAAATAACCATTTATTATATTGTGGCAATTTCAAACCATTTACTGGACTCTCTAGACATTGCTAAACAATGATTTATCAAGGAAAGAGTGTGCAAATTTTAGTGCTTATCACAGCAAATATAAAAAGTAACATTAAATAGTGACTTGACTACAGCACTGACTGAATTATTTTTTCTTTTTTAATCTTGATGAGTCATATGTAGTAATAGCAGTTTGTAAATGTGCTGGAAATTGAGGGCAATATTCTAGATGGCTGTGCTGTAGAAGGCTCTTTCTGATTTGTTCAATTATTTTGCATATTTGCAGGAAAAATTGATTGTGGAACACAGCAGACATGACTCTTACTGCCTTTTTATTTCCTTATGGTGCCTACGATGTCCCAGATTGTCATGTGTGACAGTGCTTTTTGCATTTTGTTTGCCCATAAATCTAACTAAATCCACCTCTAGACAAATTTGCGTTGACTTTTGGTAACCTAGAATGAATAGCAGTGTTACAAAGGATTTTCAGTTCTGGTTTTGAGAAATAAATCTCTTCCTTACCAATGTTCTAGCCAACAAATAGGACTGATGTAATTTCATATTGCCTGCAAAACGCTGTGCTTGTATCTCTATTCCCTAATTGCCCCTACTGAATCTGAGATCCACAATGTGCTTGTCAGAAAACAGACTGATACCCACAAACAAGAATGACGTCTCTAGAGGCATTTAAATGCAAACTTTCTAAGGCAACAGTATTTGAGAGAGAAATCCCCATTCTCAGAGATCTTATTAATGGCTGCAGAGCTCACACATTCTTCTCAACATTAAGTAAATTTAAAAGGTTCTATATTACAGGGAAGTCCCACAGAAGTTTCAGTGACTTGGGCATATCTCCTCATCTGTGGGATTTGTATATGGACTATAGCTGAACAAATGTCATTCACATGGAATTGAAGTGATTTCTACATCTATCGACTGGTATCGTTGATTTCTACGGCAGTAACATTAAGTTGCCTCACTGCAAACTAACATCTTAACATCATCCTTCCTCAGAACAATTTTCAGTCTGCATGTTTTGCTTATGAATTGGGGTAATAAGGAATGACACCTTAGAATGTGATCTTTCTTGGCCAAGGTCGTGGAGAGAGCAGAACTGAACATTGCTCACAGATTTTCTGTATGTCAGTCTTAATTTGATTCATTACCTCCAATTCAGGAGTGGTTATCAGGGCTGCTTGTTCTGCTAACTGCTTCCACGGTAGAACCAGCAAACAGAGCTTTTACTCATTAACCTAGTAATGTAAGACTCTAGTTTAAATTGCCACAGTTTTCAACCTGTGCTGGTAAGACAGCCTCTAAATTGTAGTAGAAAAGAAACCAGTGGCTTTTTTTCATTCTGCAGCCTGTGTCATAGTATAGCATCCTCTACCAGAAAGGTGCAGATATGTTTAGTATAGCCCATGCAGCCACAGCCAAGATGCATCACACATAGAGGGCCTTATTCATGCTGAAATGTAAAATCTAATTTGCTTGATGAAGCTTTTGCCACTCTTGGTTTAAAGACTTAGGGGGTTTAATTTTACCAATACCTACCCTCTGTGCTTAATCCTAGGATCTCAAATGTTCTGCATTTACTTGTAATGACAGTAGCTAACATTTGGAGTTCATAGCTTCTTTAACTTGTGTTTTAGCTCACCACTCTAATTCTTAGTTATTTCTGTAAGAATTTTTGTAGGCTAGTGGGATATGACTGAACCCTAAGTTCACAAGGAAAGCTCACCCAAAGCAAATAAAAAATAATAAATAATTAATTTTACCCCATAATAACTGCTTACTTGTCTTTCCAAATGTTGCATATAATGTTCTTGAATCACAGTAACTTCTCTCACACTAATAACTTTAAACAAAACTGTCAGTAATGTCAGCTAGGGCAAGATCAGGCACAAAAAGTTGGGCTGGAACCAGTTGCTTAGCATTAAGTGGTGCCACACGATGCCAGAATAATAAAAGAACCATTACTCCATGTCCCTGCTTATTTAATAGGAGGAAAAAAAAAAAAAAAGAAAAACAAAGATGTCTGAGGACCCCAGGCAGAAAAGAGTTAGCATTTGGTCATCAGAGAAAGTTAAGCTGAGTCAGAGCTGAAAATCTACTCAGAATCAGGTACCTCAAATTGAAGCACATTGAGTACAGATGTGTCTACACCAAACATTCAGCTAAGCCTAATATATACCAATGTGCTTCCTTCCTTTTACTCAATCTAAATGACAACGTCCTAAGATGCTGAGGTGTGTTCAGACCCAACTCGTTTTGACACAGGAACTGATCTGAAATGACTGATGTTGTAATTTCAACTCCAGCTTCTTTCACTCTAGTAGTCTGCCTTTTGGAAATGACTGCACCTTGATTTTCACTGGCTACAGTGATCATTTGGTCTCTTCTTCACCTCTTGCTATGAAATCAAATTAATTTTTAGTATTTTTTAATTGGTAGGTTAGTTGGTTGGTTTTGTGGTAAACTGTATGTTACTGAACCTCCGTGGATTGTAACCATCAGCTATGAAGTGCCAGAAATCAGACCGCAAAATGGCAAACCCCATTTTAAAAATAGAATCTGTTAACAACTTGGCCCTCTCAGAATTCAGCAATGTAAGGGCAAGTTGGTTTTCCCCATAATCAAAGTTATTATTTCTATGTGGCCAGCAGATTAGGTGTGAGGGAAGGAAGTCACCAAGGCAAGCTCTTTACTCACTTAAGGAGATATATTAAGGAGATAATATAAAACATGAAACCAAATGACAGCATCTGTTGTTAAAACCTAAGACATTCCGTCTCTGCTGCTACCTGCCTTCCATTATGGTTTAATTTGACTCTAATTGTAAAAAGGATTTAATTGAGCTAATCTTAAAAACAAACAAACAAACAACTCTGTTGGAAAATTAAAATTAATGGCTGTTATAAAATCTAAGTATTTTGACTGAATATAAAAGCTTAGAGAGGGAGAGCCAGGGACTGACAGAGAAAGCGAAAGCTTAGGTGGGAATTACCTGGGGAAAAAATGCATTTAAAACATAAATCAACAGAAAACAAACAAACAAATAAATTAAAAAATAGTATAGCCATTGCAGTGGAGGAAATTGTGTACTGAGGGAGAGAGATAAAAATAAATTTGCAGTATTTTAGCTCTAAAATGGACTTTAGAACTATAGTTTGTTAAATGTTAAAAAGCCAACCTCATAAGAAATTACATACTTTGAAAAGTTTTATTGAACTACCAGGACTTAGGAACTCCTATATTTATCAGCCAGGCACTGGAGATTGTGAGTTTTTGGAAGTTGTCAGCCTCTCCATATGAGATTTGTAGTTCAAAAGCTAAATTTGCACCAACAAACTAATCATACCTTTGTGATGTTCTTCCAAGTGTCTATTTGTGATAGAGACACTGTGTAGCATGACAGCCTCTCATCTGTACCAGATGGTACAAGTCCCTGATGAATCATGTGCCAGCTGTGCACAGCCAGAATACAATACGCTCCAACCACACTTCTGCTTTCGCTGTGCATCCAATCCAGCACAGGGAGGCTGCGTTGGCACTGGGGCCCATGAGCGTTCAATGCAGCAGAGCATGTGTGGGAGGCTCTGTACAGCAGACGTCTGAAAGGTGACGGCTTTCAGAGCTGCACGTCACGTTCTTCCTACTAGTTTCTTTCTTTACCAAACTTAACAAGAGAAAGCAATGCAGAGACAGCTCCCTTTCACCCAGCAGAGTAGAAGAGTATGGTTTCCCTTTTCTGTGTGTTTGCATCAAATGAAAGGTGCCATTTCAACATCACCCTTGTGCCACCAGACTTGTCTTGCAGTGCAGTACAGTAGGAAATTCAAATACCCCACCACAGCAATAATGCCTGCTTTCCTTGTGCTCTTGTGTGCTTACCTAATGTAATTAGCAAGGTGTACAGCTTGCAAAGGAGAATAAGGTTGATTCTTAACACATGATTAATTAAGATACTACAGTTAGCTATTTGCTAGGCTGGCTCAGGGGAGCAGTAATAGGATATGGAGTCTTTCACCTTAAGTTCAGCTATTCTTACTCCGAAATTCCCAGTTAGTGATCAGTAATTTCTCATTAACCCTGGCACAAGATGAATCTGACTCCACTCAGGCATGTGGATGAGTTCTGAGCACATGTCTGTCAACAAGGAGTGTCACTGTCTCTGTTAATTAAATTTCCATTTCTGTGACTGAGTAGCGGAAGCTGATGCCTCCCTGTGGTAGTATTTTTAGCTCCTCTATTTTTGTTGTTTGTTTGTGGTGGTGGTGTTGGTGTTGTCTCCAGATTCAAAAAGCTATCTTAAACTATCAAAACATCAAGTTTAGGTTGTGAAGGCTACAAATTGACTGTTGTCCTTAGTTCCCCTACAAGACAAATAATTAATAGTAATAGAACCATAAAAGCTGGACAAACATAGTTTAAAAAATACCCAACATGTAAGCTATAATGAATTATGATCCCACCTGCACTGCCAGGAACATAAAGAATCATTGGTTCTTGACATCATTCTCTTGCCGAAGGACAATTACCTCTTCTGTATGCATTGCCTTAATCATGTCAAGTTGTGCCCCGTAAATTTGCATGTCTCCCAAGGAAGCACAATGCATTGCCAGCAGCCTGATAGGCCAGATCAAAACAATTTCCTAATGTATGTTTACATCAGCTTTGGCTCCTGAGCTGCTTTTGCTGTAGCTGATGAGCAAAACAGCAAATTCCCTCTCTCCAAACTGCGTGTTGCATCAGGGATAGGAGGTGCAATAAGCAGGATATGGATAGATACATTGCCCTTACCAGGACTGGGCAGTGTTTTCTAGACTAATGAACTGCAAACAGCTACACAAATGAAACCACACGCTAGACATAAACACAGTCCTCTGAGAGGGGTTTGTTGTCACAGGCAGAGAGGGAGAAAGAAAGAGGGAGGGAATGCACACACACACTTGTGATGGGGGGGTGTAATGAATGCCAGCTCCCCTCCCAACTCTCTGGGATACATGAGCATGGCAAAGTCTCCAAGGAACAATTCCTTTGACTGGTTTGTCAAGGAAAGGAAACTTGTCACGCTGCCAAGAATAAAACTGCTTCTGGGCTTAGGTTTGAATTTTATAAAGTGAATAAGTGAAAAACGTATACACTATCACTTCAGACCCAAGTCATGAATAATTAAAAGAATGTGTAATTGTACCCAGATTTCCCCTCAAGCTCAACCAGCAAAGATATCTTCTGTCCGTGTATCAGGGTGCTTCATGTTTTTTTCAGAAATTGTAAAAAGTGAACTGAGCCAAGGATCACCGAATCCACACCGCATGGAAGTACAAAAAAAGCCTGACCATCGGAACAGAGAAATGCAAACTGAGAGCTCAGCAATTTCATATGAAGTAAGTTATAGATTTTCTTCATTAAGTGTAAATATTTTCCTGGTGTGATCCATTTACACTTACGTTGGATTCGGATCACAAAATGATAAGTACAATATTATTAACTCAGCATTATGGTAGACATTAAGCTGGTACTGCACATGCTGAAGATCAGACATTTCTTATGAGGCACAGTGAGATAAGAATATTTACCACGTCAAAAATACTTATGCAGAAAATAACCTCAGAAAACAGAAGTTAGCCATACCCCTATTTAACTATCTTTTTTTTTCTGAGATAGACAGGCTTGCTAGCACAAATTAAGGACTATGAGTTAACATGAGTCACACCTTTGCAATTCTACTGGTGCACTGAAATTGTTTAATAGTATTTGTTTGGAAGAAGCAGATGCAAGAGTTATCCTACATTGCTTTTATTTTCTCAGATTATTCCCACAGTTAATGGATACCTCAGTTGTTTTCAACCAAAGTGAAATTAGCAATTATTTTTTTTTTAAGGTCATAATATTCAGCAGATATGGTATTAATAGCAATGTATGAGTATCTTTCAACTGCAGGTACAGGAATCTTATTTAAACTCCAATGAAGAACATCAGTAACTTCTGTAAATAAGATATCCCATTCCACACACAAATGCAGACAGAAAGATTCTCATGGCTAACAAGTTAGCTCTTTCTGTCTCTCATACCATTATGGCTGTTTGTGCCCAACAAAATGTGATATTCTTTGATAGGAAAAAATATTTTAAAACTCAAAAAAAGTATACTCACCAAGGGTGAACAGATTTTCTTCTGTATGTAGGTAATAGCTGTGTCCTTGAAATGGCAAAGGTCTAGAAGTTGGTTTGGCTCTTATGAAACATTAATTGTACTTTTGTACTTCTCTAGCTGAATTCCAAACACAAGATCTTTGCTTATACCTAGACTTCTTTTTGGTGAGGTATTTGTTCAGAGACAAAAAAAGGCAAAACACTGGGGAAGAGTGGTAGGAAACATTAAGTGGAAGTTTGCTTAGGAAGAACCAGCCCACTACAGAATCATGGGTCATGTCTGAAGTAGCTCAGGCAGTAAGTATAGAGGGATATAGAAGGACTGCCAAGGATGGATTCTGTACAAATTGCAGCTTCTACATCTAACCCCACGGATGGGGTCATGAACCTGAGCTGATGCTTGGTGCACTTGAAAAGGGGCATTTTTTATCTGATTGATGTGTTTGCTTTTTTTTTTCCCAGATTACTGGAAATGGTTTTCTAATAGGTAAAATGGGAAAAGACCATGAAAAAATGTGAATGTTTTGTATTCTGTTGCTTTTGACGATTACTTTTTATGTAAAGGTTAATTGTGAATTCTGTCAGACGTGAAATCTCCTAAGTTTATTTTTCCTACTTACAGGACAAAATTCATGCAACAGAGCATTATTCCTTCAAGTCTGTTCTCTTTGGTAAAGCTCTCGTGTGAGAAAGTGCTTATATTTGCAATTGTCTGATGTTTAAAAATAGAATTATTCAACATTGCCTGCTAGTTGGCTCTGACCTCTTGTTTGCTTGTTTTCTAGGTTACGGTTGAACACCGGGGAGATTTCCAGCAAGATTGCGCCACCCCGCGGTAGAGATGCAGACTATCATGACACGAGTGGAGTTGGTGTCCTGCAAATGACTTTTGTGAGTTTTGAAGATACCTCTGAGCTTTGCAACAACGGAAGCACATTTAGAAGAGCACTAGCAGTACTCAATACGAGACTGAATTTTTCTCAAAACATTAATCTGCTAGGAAACTTTCAACCTTTTGACATAAGTAAGATGTGGTGGCCCTTTATTTCTTATTGCATCATTGAAAAACAAGATTATCAGTTGGGTATAATAATTTAATCTCATTTTCTGTTTTAAACAAGAATAGGACAGCATTGATTCAAAATCTGTGCTTCAGTACTTCGCAAAATCAAGTTTGCTGATTAAAAAAAAAAAAAAAAGTGGGGGAGAGGCTGTCATCAACCTAATAGGTAAGAAATTGATGCGTGTTATCTGAGCAGCCCCTAAAAGGCTAAGAAGGGCACTTTTCTTTTCTGTAAAGCAATGTGCCCCCCTAGGAATCAGAGACACCCTCATCTTTAGAGCTGTCAGAGCCGGCTCATCCTGGAGTAGTTTCAGCTGTTCACAGACATGTCAAAGCAGCAGGCTGAGATCTCTTGGCGCTCAGGTTTAAATGGCTTGGAAAGTGCCTGACAGGCCGATCACGAGTCACAAAATCTTATCTTGGCTACTGCCAGCTGTGGGGTTACGGGCAGGGCAAGCTCTAAGCCGGTACCGGGCAGCAGGGCGCAGGCTCCGGCGGCCGGGGACGAAGGGCCGCAGCTGCGCTATTTGCGAGAGGGGCTGTCACGTGAGTTCGGGGCTCGTACGCTTCCGGGTGAAAGGGGATACGCGGCGGGACATCTCCGCGGCAGTGGAGCGGGCGAGGCCGCGCCCCGCACTGTTCTTTTTTCGTCCGTCTCTCGCCAGGTATGGGCGGGGGGCGGGGGTGAGGCGGCGATAACGGAGGCCTGGCAGCCGCGCCCCGCCTGGCCTGTGCGGGCACAGGGCGGGGCGCTTGTCCGCCCGCCGGTGCGCGAGAGGCGGCAGGGCTCAGTTAGCTGAACTGTCAGGGTCTGTGGTCCTGCTAGGGCACCGCTTGATGGTGCCTTGGGTGCTAAGAGTCGCCGCTAGGCCCCGCTGGTAACCGGCTGGGCAGGCGCGGGGGGACGGGCGGCTGGTGTCTCGGGCGGTGCGCAGGACCCGCCTTCGCGTCCGGGCTGCTGTGGGAGGCCAGCAGGCTCGTGCGGCCCTACTCCGCCGAGCTTCCGGTTTCCTCTGCAGAGCTCGGCCGTGTCCGGTTGGGGCTCGGCGTTGGGAGCCGTAGAGGGAGTTTTGGGCACGTAAAGGGTAGACAGGCTCGACACAGCGCAGCAGCGCAGGCCTCAGCCCCACTCCCACTAATGAGGTTGGGGATTTGCCTTCAGTTAGGGAGAATTGCCCCCTACTTTGTCTTGTGTGGTGAAGTTCGTGCAATGCCTGTTTCCGCTATAGTTTTAGTGGATACACAGTGCAGAGGGATTTTGGCAGAATAGTTAATAGTTACTTTTTAGTGCAACTTCTAGTTTTAATATCTGATCTGCTAAAGTAATTGTACTAAGTAGTAGTTGACTATTTTGGGCTAACTTCTGTGCATATTTAAATTCTACAAAGGAGTTATATGTAGGCAGAGTATAATTTTTTTGACTACTGCTGACAAGATAGTGCTTACCTTTAAATGAACCGTAGTGATTCAGAAAGTCGTTCTCCTATTGCTCTGAATATGGAGCTTAAATTAATATCCTCGGAAATGGAAGCGAGAGTGTTCTCAGAAGTTTCCTTTTTCAGCTGATTGATTTCTCTGTGCTTTGATGCTGAGGAGTAAAACGATATGAATTAAAATCCTTGCATCACCTCCTTGTGCGAACTTGCAAATTAAAAAAAATGCATGCCCGTTTTTAGATCTAGGAAGTGCTTCTTTGGGTCATGGCTAATGTGTTCGCATTCTGAAAGCCAAGAGGGTTATAAAAACATTCAGACTTTATAGTGAGCTGGCCCACGTGGATGTGCATACCAGAAAATATATCTGTCCCTTACTTTTGGTATGCTGTAAAATCAAATGTGAAAATACTCTTGGAGGCACCTCTTTAAAACCTGAACCTGTAATGTAACTCAGTTTACGTTTAATCAATGTTTCTGTTGAAGTAAGGTGAAAAGTAGAAAAAAAGGCCAACTTTTCTTGAAGTTGATTTTGGCTTTTTGAGAGAACTGACTTTGGTGATCAGGTGAATAGTACAGTAATGATCTCATCGTCGCAATTGTTTTGTAAAGTAAACTTTATATATTTAGTTCTACCTCAAATGCTGTGATTCTGATCAAGGACTAAATTGCCTTTGTGTTGGGTAGGCAAATTTGACCATACAAATTAATAACTCTTCTTAATTTGTGTTTACTTCTGAGAACTCAAGGATGACAGCGTAAAAGCCCAATTTTTCTAAGGAGTCTTTCATGTAATGAGTAAAACAATCTCATTCTGTTGGTTTTTTTTTAAGTAGCAGGGACAGATTAACATCTCTGTTCAGCTGTAGATTAAACTTTCTTTAAATGATAATCTATAAAGGATTTCTTAACACTGTTCTGTTGTGGATTCTAGCAACTATTGAGCTAGTTTAGTTAATATTAATTAGAGAACTCTTAAAATTCTCTCTTTCCAGGAAAAAAAAAAAAAAAAAAAGAGAATGAGAGCATTGATGTTTGACTTCTGGTGCAAGCAGTGGTATTCTTTACATGCAAACTTAAGTGGGTTTGATGTGAAATGGGAATCCACTCATTAGTTATAGTGAAGATTAATGACTTGTAGTAATGTGTAATACTGTAACTTGCCTGTTGACTTAATTATCAAGGGAATTGTTGAGCACTGAAGTCATGGAGCAGAACCGCATGGCAATCCTGCACTGGGATGTTTTTTGATGTGTTGGAAGTTTCTGACCTTCAGGTAGCTTCCAATATTCCGTTTCTTCACCTAAAGTGTAAGGAAGCAAAGAGTGGACAGTAAAAATGATCAGGCCTGCTGTTCTTAGAAACCTTGCCTTTTCGAGGTGACCATGAAGGGTGCTAGCATCAAGTAGAAAGTAATTGGTTTTTCTTCTACACGACTAATAAATACTTATTCCAATATGCTGCATGTTTCTGCTTAAGTTTTAGATCGTATATTTACAGCTGAATTAAAGAGACTTTGGCGTAGTGAAAATGAAAGATGTCAGCACTACCACCTGAGCTCTAGGAAGAATATTCTATCCTCTGCTTCAGTTTACATAAGCAGAAATAGATTATTCCCCCCACCACCCCTGCTTTGTAAGCATTTGTGTTAGCAATGTACATGTTCAGTAGTTAGAAAAGTGCTGACTTCAAATTTATCTTTCCTGAGAAGATTCCCCTTCTTCCTTAATTAGTCATTCTTTTAGTTGACAAATGATAGTCCTTTAGTGCCTCAGACTTTTAAGTCCAAACACTGAAAAGAACTATTTAATCTGTATACTAATTAGTATGCTGAAACCTTAAATTCAAGCTTACCTGATGTTGCATTTGTATCTTGCCTTGTAAGTTGTTTGTAATTGTACTATATGGTGTTTAGTGAATGACTACTTTCAAAACTACTTTACTGAGAAGCTGATGATGAAAGTTCTGTTAAGTAATGTGACGAATGTTTTGTAGAAGTGTCTTAACCTTTGATTACACATGAGTAACTTTTAAACTCTTTAGTGAAATACATGCAGGTAGGAATTGCTTCTGCAATGGAAGTAAATAGATGTTATTTGATATTTGGAATTCTTCAGAATTGTGGTAGGGAATCTGTTCAGATCTTGGGGCAAAATCCTACCTGATGCTATCTTGTGGGAACTGTACTGTGAATGCTTAAGAGTAACATATCCACCAGCACAGTCACAGGGTTGGTTTGTGATGATGAACTGGTTGTCTTGTGCAAACATTCAGCAAGTTAGTACCTAGGAGAAACTGCTGAGCATATTATCATCACAGTGAAAGAACAAGTTTCATACGGAAAGTCATATGATTCAATCAGGAAAAAACATGCTCCAAACAGCATATTAGTCAAAAAAAGATAGAGGGAGACCTGTGTGGACAATTGCTGAGGGCAACTTGTTGGAGACTGTGCAGAGGCACACAGTGCAAACTACTGAGTGGTGTACGGTATGAATGATTCAAACAAGGAGCATCTGACTATTAAGAGGAACTAGGTTGCTGCCTTCCAGAGATTTTATTCTGTTTTGTGGGTGAGGGAAGCAGGGAAATATCAATAAAATGAGCTTGAATTTTGGTTATTAGTATCTGATTTGTCTCTCGCACTGCAGTTTTAATAAAGTATTTTAGTTTGTTTTTTGAAAATTATTATTATTAATCAGTTTGTGTACTGTAGCTTTAAGCATTGCAGGACATCTAAAAAAACAGTCTGTGGCTGTAATCAATTCAGGAAAACAGAAATTGAGATCTGTTATGAAAGGTGATCCTACATAACAGGAAGTGCAACATTTTGTTTTTATCCATGTGAAAAATAATTGTCTGACTTAATTAGCAGTATGATTGCATTCAAACCTTATACTTACTGGTGTTCTGTGTTGGCTACTTCTTTGTATTTAAAAATGTTTCCTGTTTTGATCAGTGTTGTGGGGTTTGGGTTTTTTTTTTTTTTTTTTTAAATCTTCGTTTAAGTTTTCCTGTTCTTGCCAATCTTTAGACCCAACACAGTCAGGAGCATCAACTGGCTTGGGCTTGTATGTCAGCAGAATGGTTTATTGTGTTTTGTTATTGGAGATTCCTTGTTGCTGGTGATGGGTGAACCTGCAAAAACACAGCTTGACTTGCACTTCACAGGGTGAGTTCTGTGAAAATGCTTTCTGAAATAGTTATCATTGAAGTGTGAGGGTTTTGATGTTTCTTACGAGTTATGTTTTAGAAACTACTATATCTGGTTTGGTTTTGTTGTGTGGTAGCTTGTTTTTTTTTCCCCTCAAAATACACATTTTTTAGTATCTCCTACAGATTCTAGGCAGCTGTCAGGTTTCTCACAGTTTAGAGTTAACTGGTGTACTTGTAAATAATCAGGTTGCTCAGGCTCTTCATTTTAATTGAGAGATGGATCTCTCCTTAGCAGGGCTTCGGAGTGTATGAGATCCCTTTCAGTTTATTTACAATAAAAATTCTATAAACAGTTTTATATTAAAAAAAAAAAAGGGGGGGAAAAAGAGTATGTAAGTCAAACTTTTCCTTGGGTTTGAGTTACTTTTTAGTTTTACCTAACACTGTAACTTGCTGGTAAGTGAAAAGGGTGTGTTGCAAGTATGGGAATTGCAATAGTATTGAACTAGCATGTTCTTGTATGCTCCTGCAGCTCCTCTTCAGCCCACTGTCCTGAAGACAAGAGGTTCTGGCTGATCAGGAGTCTCTACTAGCAATTCAAGTTGGCTGGAGAATGGAAGGTGTTGAGTTTAAGGAAGAATGGCAAGATGAAGATTTTCCAAGGTTCTTAATTTTTTCGAGTGATTCCCATCAAATGCATAGCATCCAGAAGACGCCAGCTGTCTGTCTTCACAGTGAACTAACACTCTGTAACAATCTCAAAGATTTCTGTTAATATAGTAGTCTCAAAAAGGCTTTGTCATGTTTCTTTATGGTCTGGAAAGGGATTGCTTCATGTTCGTGTGTGATTAAATAACACAGGAATACGACTTCCAAGTTTCCAGTGGTAGTGAAGTGAAAGTCTTTCACAGTTGAGACTGCTAGGGGTGCTTGAGCCTACAAAGACACTAAAACTGACTTCAAAGCTATTCTATAATGACAAGAATATGACAAGATTTCTTAGGGATGACACATTCCAGCAGCAACAAGAATTTTGGCATTTGTCATATCGACAGATTGTCACTTAAATGCAGCAAAGAAATTTTCTGGTGTTTTGGTGCTTTATTTACCGAATGCTTGAATTTAAACTGTATGTAAATTTTGTTGAGCATTATTCCACGGTGGTTTTTGTGGGGTTTGTATGGTTGTTTATTAGAAGTGCATATTTGTGTTCAGGTGGCTATTTGCAAAACAAGTTTGTAACAATAGTTTTTACTTCGTGCATCAGGCCCCTGCCAGAGGATGATCCTGTTGAGTCAGATGTATTGGCTGCAGATGAAACAGAAAGTGAAACTGGTAAGACCATTCCACTCCAGTCAAGAAGACTGCTTCCTGCTTAGATGGCTGTTTTGAAGCTCAATTTTTGTATTAGGGTGGGTTTTGCTTTGTTACAGGATTGGGAGTTTTTTTTGTCAGGCTTGAGGAAACAGCATTCTAAACCTCTGCATACGCAAATGTCATTATTATAAACGTAGTGAAAGAAAAGGACTTTAGAGTACAGTATGAGATTCTTCATCCTCCCTTTGAACAAAGCTGTCCAGGTAACACTGGACAAAAATGAATTATTGCACTCATTTCCTGACCTGTCTTAAACTCCTGATTCTGTGAGTTGTTTAAGGTCTCCCTTACTGTTTTCTGAGTTATGCAAGTTTCTGTTCTGTGTCTCTGCTTTTTTCTTGTAACTAAGCTTATCTATACTCCAGTTTCAAAAACGGTTTGGTTTGTTTGCTTTTTTTTTTTTTTATTTATTTTTAATACAGAGGTTAAAGGAACCAAAGTGAGGAAGAAGCTTATGGCTCCAGATATTAGCTTAAATTTGGATCACAGCGAAAAATCTGTTTTGTCTGATGAAAGTGAAGAGATTGATTTGGATGATATAGATACTCCTTCAGAGAATAGCAATGAATTTGAATGGGAAGGTAAGTGCTTTGTTCCTTTTTTCTGACACCCTAAAATACATCTTCTGATGTGCAGGTCAGCATTTTTTTTTCAAGTGGAAAATAACTATGACTCAGTACGACAAGAGTCCAAATATGAAGAAATTTTAAATAGATGCGGGCAATTTTTAATAAAGTGCAATTCAGACCTGAAATGATTAGTGAACAGGCAGCATCATAATCACACTAACTCCAAATGAAAACAGGTCTTAAGTCTTTCAGGTGAATATCATTAGAAGTTAGGGAAAGTCCTCTCCCTTACAGTATTTTTTTAAGAACTAACTTTGTGGGGAGGAGGAAAAACTCATGTTTTACATGTGTTTATAGATGAGTTTTAAATAGAGGTGAAATAGAGGTGAACCATATAAAGGGATATAGATCAGGTAGTCAGAAATGGATCAATTGCAAGACGTAGTATTGAAGGAGAACTGAACAGTAATTCTAAAAGTTTGCAACACCTCACATTGTCATGTTGTGGTGATAATGGGAAAAGGTCAGTAACCTCTTAGTTTATATGCTGTCCAGATTGACTGAGAGTGGTGGAAAAGCCTTGATAGGAAGTGAATGTAGCTATAGTCATGTGAGTGATTATCCTAAGAAACCAAGAAATGCTTTATCTTAAAAGCTTTTGCCTGGAGATTCTAGCAAATTTTAGTTGAGATAAAAGTTTTGTGTAGTAATTAAAGCACAATTTTAAATTTGCAGTTTGTGTTTTAAAGCTCCTTTGTGTAAGCTAGGAACTATTTTGTCGGCTAAAGTTGGGGTCTTTATGTACACAACTAAATAGTATCTCTAAGTAAACATGTAAAGTGTGTGGTTTTTTGTTTTTGGTTTTTTTTAATTGATTCTGGAAAGAGAATAAATTTGAGTAAACAAGAAGCTGTCTTATTGCTGTTAAATATGAAACACTACCTGCTTTTTATTCCACGATACCATATAAACAGAAAAAAACAAACATTAAAAAAAGCCTTACTGTAGGTGAAGCTTCATAACAGAGCCTGTGGGTTTACCTGCGTAAAAGCATTTTCATCATTCTTGTGACGAGCAGTTGGTATTCAGCGTTAGCTTCGCAATGATATGAAGGAAATATCCCAGATATTCATGTCTTGTTTTTAAAAGTGGCTGAAAAGGGTTTCTGTCTTTTCTTCCTTTTAATGCTGCTGTCTTCATTTTCCTGGAAGGATAGTTTCAATTAACAGCTTTGTCTTGGGAGCTGACAACTAACTTGCAGTAGGTTTTTCTCGCTTTGGGTAAGGTCCGTGCAACAAAGTCAAGAATCGTAATTTAATTGCAGAAAATTGTTTCACAAATTGCTGTCAGCATAAACTTTGTGTATATTGATTGCACACATGTGAATTAGATTTAATTTCTAATAGATTTGCCTGCATGTCTGCTTGCAAGGTACAGTCAATGTTTCAAATCATGCTTTTATGTAAGTCTGTGATCAAGCGATCTGTGTAATGATCATTGGAGTTAACCACTTTGTCTATTTTGGTGATACTTATCAAGATCTGAGCTGAAAGCCTACAGTTAAACAGTCTTCCTATGTGAATGGAAAATTCATCTTATGCCTTAACACAGAAAACTCTGGAATTCAGTAAATGGTTAACAGCCAACAATATTTTGATAAAATACATGAAACCCTTGAGATCTTTCAGCTGTTACAAAACAGGAACTAAGTCATCTGACTGGCTAAAGAATATTAAAATAATTAGATAGCAAAGTGGTTAACCAGAGTTGTAACTGATTGTCAGTTTACATAGTATTCATAGTGGATCTTCAACATGTTTTAACTTTGGCAGATGATCTTCCAAAACCCAAAACTACTGATGTTATTAGGAAAGGATCACTTACTGAATACACTCCAGAAGAGGAGAAAGATGATGGTCGACGCTGGCGTATGTTTAGGATCGGAGAACAGGACCATAGGGTGGACATGAAGGCAATTGAACCATACAAAAAAGTTATCAGCCATGGGGGTAAGGATTAGTGATATGCTGAGGAGAACTGTTGAGAGATTGTTTCCTTAAGCTGAGTTGGGGTCACACAGGAAGAACTTTGGTCATCAAGACTCATGTAAGTTTGTTTCTTGCAGTATTAAGGCATTAGGTTGATTTGAGTTTTTCTTTTCCCCTCCTATTAAACTGAGGTTCTGAAATATTCAAATGAAGCTCCCAAGGTGTGCAGTAAGATGCACTTGCCAGTTCTACAGTATCAGTGCTACCAGTATGATTTTTTTGTTGTTGTTATTTTGAGAGTGTTGTAAGCATTAACTATGAATCTACTAAGGCATAAATCAATTTAATGATTATTCCCAGCGGTCTGTGGAGTTCAAGATGAGGAAGTTGAGTATATAAAAATGTTATTAAATACACTGATTGTAAGTACAGCATCTGATTTGCATCCAATTCAGCTATTTATTTATAAGTACACACTTACAGAAAACATAAAGGCTTCTATTTTAACTGAGTTACTTTATCCATGGAGAGTAGGTGTTTGTAAATCCGAGGAGGTAGCTAATGTCAAAGCTTACTTGAATGTGCTTGACTTTGTAAATGTAGTCAGCATATAGTCACTTTTGTCACTACTGCTGCTTTTTTCTTCCCTTTTAGGTTATTATGGTGATGGGTTAAATGCCATTGTTGTGTTTGCTGTTTGCTTTATGCCTGAAAGCAGCCAGCCGAACTACAGATACCTAATGGACAATCTATTTAAGTAAGTCATCACCTGCCTCTTGAGTACTGTCTTTGTTTTCATGTTATGAAGCCCAGCTTTTTATTGTAAGGGCAATTACTTCTTTCTGATTAAACTTTTAATATTTCACGTGAGGGAAAGGTAAAAAATAGAAAAGCAACTCTACTTCCAGGAGAAAGAAAACAATTATTAAACGTCACTCAACACTTTTGCCAGCTTTGTTTTTTTAAGTGCATTTAAGCACTACTAGGAATTACTTTAAGATTCACATATCTTCATTTAAATTTTATTGCTTGTCTCTGCAGGTATGTAATTGGCACTTTAGAGCTGTTAGTAGCAGAGAACTATATGATAGTTTACCTGAATGGTGCAACAACAAGGAGAAAAATGCCAAGTTTAGGCTGGCTCAGGAAATGTTACCAGCAAATTGATAGAAGGTAAGAAGTTCTACAGTGCTTTTTTATGTATTTAGGGAAAAATATGTGGTGTCTGGTGAAGATCTAGTTAATCAGATTACTTGGAGTATTGAAAACCTCTTCCTCAACTAGACAGTTTTTATGGTTTGGAGTTTTTTGTTGTTGCTGGGTTTTGGCTTGGTGGTGTTTTGGCAAAAGTAATTGTTAGAATATCCTTAAAACTTCATGAGTTGATGTGATAAGCATTTTGTTATTAGTTGAGTAAAAACAGTTGAAGAAACTTTCCTTTGGAATGTTAAGTCTTTGTCATTGTTGTCAAAATATATCTTAAATTTTGATTATACAGTTGCTTGGTATTTTTTTCTCTGTCAGTATTCTGACACTCCATTAGAAATGACAATTTTTGTGACAGTTGTGCTTGCGAAAATTTTTTATGCTCTTGTTGCCATGCTGCCTTTTTGAGTAATTGTGCGTTCTGTTTAAATTCTATAGGTTAAGAAAAAACCTGAAATCATTAATTATAGTTCATCCTTCTTGGTTCATCAGAACACTTCTGGCTATCACAAAACCGTTTATTAGGTAATACTCTGGAAGCTCTTTATTTTAAAGCAGTAAAATCCTAGCAACTGTTTAAACTTCAAGAACTATTTTAATTTTGACACACAGAAGTTTTTTGAAGTCATAACTGTACCCTGCATTTGTTCTTCCACAGCTCAAAATTCAGCCAAAAAATTAGATATGTCTTCACCCTGGCAGAACTAGCTGAACTCATCCCCATGGAATACGTTGGCATCCCAGAATGCATAAAACAGTACGTCTCATTATTCGCATGTGTTCTGCACTGATCATACTTTAGAACCAGTCTATATTGTATTCAGTGATTGGTTTGAATGTAGTAGCTTGCATTTAATAAAAGATAATTCAGCTCAGATAAGTGCTGTCTCTAAGAGGAGGATCCCTGTTTGAGCACGTAGCTAACTACAGTTTAGTGTGCAGTAGCATGGATAGTCAAAATGCTAATGTATAGAGATTTTAACAGGTAGTGTCTTAAGTAATTGCCAAGTTATGGCATGTGAATTAAGTCATTTAGGGATGAGGCCTCGCTTCAGTTTTCTACCCCTTAGTATACTAAATGGGCATGTGAGTGAGAAATGTTGAGCATGTTGATACTGAAGTTACTTGTAGTATTTTCAGTTTTGGTGTTAAAATGTGGAAGAAGTTAAATGGTGAAATATCATGTGGGATGGAATTTGGTTTGAAAGTTCTGGTGGGAAAAATGCTGAATATCTACTCAGTTGTAAAACTGCTTTGAAGAGGTGAAGGCATTATCAGTGTCCTTGACTCTCTACCTTTCCTTCCCTCCAGATATGAATATGCATCAGCACAACCATGCTTTCAAACACAATGATACTTTGTCTACAGCAGTAATAAAAGTTGAAACCATAGGCTTGTGTCCTGAAAAAGATAGATGAAAGTACTAACAATTCTGATGATGCATTGACAAGCCTCTTGGAGGGTATAACATGAAAAAACTAGAGAGCATGCATCACAGTAAATGGGAACTCCATAAAGATGGCACAGTCTCACTGTGCGGAGAGGCGGCAGGTCCGTGTTGGACAAATCTACCCTCCCTCTAATGAGTCTCTCCTATAGTAGGCGTTTAGTAGGCATTCAGCTGGTGTCAGCTGCACAGTGTAACTTTTTATAAACCAGAAAATGCAGTGTTCTGCATGGAAGAATATGATAATGCTAAAGCAGCATTGTGTTAACTTTAGAATGTTTTTATTTTTCTACTGGAGAATTTTGAAGGATGTGTTAGGGATATCCAGGCTGTCATTGCAAGTCTTGAAAGACTGTTTTCTGTATTGATGAACCTGTAACTGTTCTGCTAAGGCTGGACTTGGTTGACTTGCGCAGTTAATTCTTGGACTTTGGAATATTGGTCTTCAAACTCTTTTGAAGACAGACTTGAAATTTTTGTGGTGAATACTAACACCGTACAAGAAGATATATTGAATTAATGTTATGTCATGGGTAACTAAATCAGTGTTTCTTGTTTAATGCTTAGAGATGTTGGAGATACAGTGTGTTATGCTTTTCTTAATTACGTTACTTTTAAAGTTGGTATGCTTCTACAAACTGTTGACACTAATTCCAGTGTGCAGTTTCTGTTGAGTTTGGCCTTCATGTATTATTCACTGAAATCAAACTTTTCCTCACCAAGGTATGAAGAAGAAAAGTTTAGAAAGAAACAGAAAAGGTATATTCATATTTTGATCAGGGTTGCATCTAGATAAGATGATTTGCACTGCAACTAACTCCCAGTTGAGTGGCTTGCACAAAGGAATAAGCATTCGTAAATATAAACATGCACTAGTGACTAAGGTTTTTTTGCACGAAAGTAACAATACTGCCTGCAAAGTGCAGTCTATAATCTAAAAGAACTCACCCTGGGTGTTAAAGCAGATATTTTAATAATCTATTACGTGAGATGCTCACTTGTAAGGGGATATATGAGTTCTCAACTCAGCCCTCAAGAGGCAAAACTATGCTTCTGTAGGTTTTACTGTTTCTATTAAGTCTGAAGGAAGAGCTATTTTTAGGTGTTAAGCTGTAGCTATGTATCAGCACAGATGCAACTCAGGAAGATGTTCTGAGTCTTGCACTTTATGGTGTTTGCTACCTTTTTAGTTACCTTGTACAGATGCAATCTAAATTAGTATTTTTAGTGCTGTTTGTATTTGCAGTGCCTGTGTTCCTTGCTAATAAACACTGGATTTTTCATGTTGCTAATTTTCAGTTTCATGATAACCATTCAAGCTATTGCAGCAGCTGATGATTTTTTTTAATGGATATGTTGTTTTTTCACTCTCACTAACAAAAGCAAAACTGAAAGGTTTTGCTACTAACTTTGTGGTTTTGTGTTTGTGTTTTTTTTTTTCCTTAATCTCTCTTCCTGTATGTGCCCTAACTAATAAACAGAGAGAAATAGAAGGCATGTGATGTTATCAGGTAAAGCTGGGGACAAGTGTTGGAAGTTCTCTAGAAATTATTCCAATGAAGTGATAATTTGCAGTGTGTAATCTAATTACTAAGCACGTCAAATGTAAGAACACACTGAACACCAGTTTTGCTTGATTTCCTTTCTCCCCACCCCAAGCCACAGGTGTGCATGATTTGGCCCAATCCTATTGCAGTGCCTGTTGCATTCAGGAGGCAAACCTGATGCATTTAAAGGGCAATGTAAAATCTTTTAAAAAAACTCTCCAGTACTAGAAGCACTTTTTAATGTCCAATGTCCCTGTCAAAATATAATGTCTACTGCCATTACTTTTGTAAGAATTAGCATGCTTCTAAGTGAAACTTAATTGTAGAGGTCACAGACACTGTTTGGTACTGAGACTTCAGTATGACTTTTTTTTCATTATTTGCTTTAATAGGAAAAAAGAATGTGTCTTGAAGTTTAGTTAATAAATTCCATGTCAAAACAAACTTTTCAAAGATAACTGCAGTGAGGACAAGGATGAGTTACATATTGGGAAGGAGGACAGATAATCAACTAGGATTGTTATTTCTAAACAACACTGCTGTGGTTCTTAGATCTTTATATACTAGGTTCAGTTCTTACAGCTGAAAAAAAGCCCAACAGACCAACAAACTTATATCCCCTATTTATGGGTTGGTAGCCTAGAACTACTGTCACTGGTTTTAATTAAAAAAAAAAAAAAACCCAACAAAAAACCAAAAAAGGCTGCTTGTTAGTTTGAGAGTCTGGACCAGTAACTTAGGCAAGTAGGTTGTTAGAAGACAAACTTGACCGTAGCCTGTCTCACTCTGTAACTGCTGTTGGGTTTTAAAATTAGTTTATGTCCATGCACAACTTATTTTCTAGAAGACATAGTTAAGACTGTAGCTTACTCTTACTGTAAAGAGGAAAAGTGTGTTGTGCAGGCCTGTGAACCATCCACTGGTTTCTGCAAAACATTTTGTTTGCTAGTGCCTAGGCAGATTAAAAAAAGAAAACCAACAACATGCCAACAACAGAACCGAAATCCCAACAAACCTGGAAAAAGAAAAACCACCACCAAATCAAACTAGTTTTTAGTGGCAAGTCTTAATAGAGAAAGTGGTGTAGTTAAGGAACCACTTAACTTTTGCTCACTCAGCTACTGCTGTTAGCTTCTTAGCTTGATTACTGTAACATTAAAGTAATTCTGTGTTTACTCTGCAGCGAAGAAGTTCATCAAAGTAGTAGTGTTTGATGGTATTGTCATGTTAGCTGTAAGCTTGTATGCCTGCTTGCATTTGTTAAAAGCACAAAACCTGCTGGGTGTTTTTCTTCTGTAGTAAAACTTCACAAAAGCTTTTTGTTTTGAATGCTATAGTTATTTAAATGGTTTCTTTAAAAATTATAAGTAATTTCCAGAGGGAGGTAGGAAAGTAGCTTTTTTTTTTTTTTCAAAAAGGAAGCATTACTGTGACAGCATTCAGTAAAAATCTTCATTTAATATTTATTTACTAAACCTTTTCCCATGTAAAAGCTTTGTTTTCCTGTTAGTAAGTTGTGCTTAATACATGAGCTATCAAACTCAACTGCATCTTATCACAGTTGTAATTTTGCTGCTTTCTTTACTAAGCAGAGTTGACCAAGAACTGAATGGAAAACAACAGCAGAAAAGTGATCAGTAAGTTTGGAGTGAAAACAAGACTGAAGAATATGCAGATGGAATGATGGTGGTTTTGCTCCATTTACAATGCATTCTCTGTGTGCATGTATTATATAACGTGTTGCAAAAGGTGCTTAACTTCTCTGGACTAGCAAGCAGTGGACTGCTTACTGCTGTATTGGTTTGTCTTGACTTCAATTGCTATGTTTATGTAATCATTTTATACTGCTAAATGTCAAACGCCCCCTGTTTTCAGAGGATGTTCTTGCAGTTGTTTATCTGTATGATGCATGTTCTTCAGTAAAATATTTATATACCTAAATGTTAAAGGAAAGAGATAATATATATTTTTATGAATGAGCAATATATTGTGTACCTGCTGAAGGAATTAATTTGCAGGTACACAAGGCCATAAGTTACTTGTTGTATAAATCTGTTATGCTGTAAATGGTCAAATGCATTTCTTTGTCACAGAAACCTTAATTTGTTTGGATATTAACAACCACATATAATGTAGTCTTTCACAAGTGTGGAGATACTTATTTCTTTTGTTCACTTACCTAATACAAACTGTACTCATTTACCTCACTAGAGTGAGTTATAAGGTCAGAGCTGGAGCTTTGATATCTTTTAGTCCATTTTTCCGAATGCAAAACTGCAGTTCTGTGAACTTCAGTCTGCCATTTAAAGGGTTTAAGTCTAAGCCATAACAGAAGCTAAACTGTTTGAATGACTAATAAGATATCTGACCTTTCTCAGTTATGAATTTAGATTTTGCTTCAGTGATTCAAGGCTGTCTGAACTGACAGTAGGAAATTAAATAATTGCAGCTCTTCTGGGATGAATATCAATTGCCACCAATAGGAGCTCTGGTCATATTCAGTAGAGCTTGGGAGTCACACAGATGCTGTAGCTGTAATATCAATTGTTTGCAGAGGAATGGCGACTCTTACGCTACCTGAGTCATCCTTGTAGATGAAACCTCCATTTCCAAACCTTAGTTTGGCACATCATATCAGCACTAATTTCACTTCACAAAAAAAAGAGAGTGGGTTTGGTTTTTTTTTTCCCTACACAAAATGTTAGTAATGTTGCCTGTAAGAGGTGTTCTTAGATGCGTAACTAGTGTCTACAGGTTTATCAGGGCAACAAATAATGCACTCACTGGTTGATGTGTTGTAAAAGGTTCTGGTATCTTTTGATAATCCTTGCAGTTTCATTTGTAGGGACAGGTGCATGCAAAACCATTCGGGAGTTGGGCAATATAATATTGTAGCAAATATATTAAATATTCACTTTGATTTTTTATTGTGCTCATGATTTTGTCTTAATGCCAGAAATATCACTTCCCAATTACACTAGAAGTTAGTGTTAGGCAGTTCTCTTATTTTAAAAAAACAAAGCAGTTGTGTTCAATCAGATTAGTATTTGGTGCTGAGAAGTAACAGCTGAGGTAGGTACATAGTCAAGGCTTATTACCAATTAACAATCTACTACTGTCTCTAATGATATGTGTATAGACTCTGAGAGTGCAGTTGAGTCAGATGAGGGCAAATTGCCCCTATCTCAGAGTCTGCAGTTCAGAGACTTTCAAGATCTAGGTACTTGTGTTATAGTAGCTTCTGCATCACGATTTCAGAGATTAATATGCAGGGTGTTCTCTTTCAGCAGGCAATGCTGATTTCAGGCTACCTTGCATTTATTTTATCAGGTTTGGATCTTGCTCTGAAAACAGAACACAAATATGAATGGTTTCTTTGGGGCTGTCTTATGTCTTGCTTCAATTTCAGTGTTGAACCAGATTAAAATTTCAGTCAGTGGACTGGGCACTTGGAACTTAACTTGCTTCCAATACTTCCCAGTGTAGTGTGTATGCAAGCTTTCCTGGGTTGGTTTTTTTTGGG
>VWZE01020926.1:367498-390036 GCA_013396675.1 Eubucco bourcierii | reverse complement strand
ACTGTGCCACACAGCTTGGTGTCATCTGCAAACTTGCTGAGGGTGCACTCCATTCCTCTGTCCATGTCACTGACAGTGAGGATGGACTCTTTTCAGTGGTGCCCAGTGATAGGACAAGGCACAATGGCACAAACCAGACAACAGAAAATTCTATCTAAATATAAAGAAAAACTTCTGTGAGGGTGATGGAGCACTGGAACAGGCTGCCTAGGGAGGTTGTGGAAGTCTTTTCTGGAGACTTTCAAAACCCACCTGGGGGTGATTCTGTGCAATTTGCTTTAGGCAAACGTGTTTTAGCAGGAGGTTTGGACTACATGATCCCCAAATATCCTTACCATTCTGTGTGATTCTGTGATTTTTTTTTTTTTTTGTTTTAAATTTGAATTTCAGTTGTGTTCACAGAAGACTTGTTGAACTTAGACCTGAGTGTCCATTACAGTTTTGTTATACTAAGCTACTTTAAAATCCATCAGAAGACAAATCATCTTGCTGTCTACAGCATCAGTATACTTCCTGTTGCCTATTTGGTTCTTCTTTGTAGTGTTATTGACCGTTTCATTTATTTCAGGTCTCTTTATTCAGAAAGGTCACAGTTGCTTTCACCTACCAGTATCAGAAAATAAAAGATATATTTGCACTTTGACCTTAAGCTGGATTGGATGTCTCTATTTAGAAAGTAAATTAAAGAGAATGAAGAGAAGGAAAGGGTAAACACCAGTATGGATGTGGCTGTGAATGACTACCTGTGTTTAAACATGACTTCCAAGAAAAAATATTTCTGAGTTTCTTGTGAGCAAACCAGGATATTACCTGCAGTAAGCAGTTTGCTCAGTCAGGGATGTCAATACTTAACTTTAGATCTTATCAGAGACACACAAATTGAAGTGCAGAGAAGGAAGAGTTTATGATGAATTCCCAGAAGACAAGTTTAGTCAGGATCATTGTGTGTTTACATAATGACTAGGTACAAAGAGATAGATGAGTTACTCAAAACAAAGGTATTTGTTTTATGGGATCTCGGCTGCTCTGATAGTGTTGCAGTTAAGGTACTAGTGACTTGGGCTTGGCTTTTTGTACCTAGAAGTTCCTGGGTGGGGAGAAAGGAGAGTAGAAGTATGATAAAAAGCATTTTAGCTTTAATGGCTCTACTAGAAGAACCTGTATTTTGATACACCAGTGCTACTTTGAGCTGGAGCTTGTCTTTTATTTGAAGTTTGTTTTTTCAATTCTGCAACTAAACTTGGGGCATTCCATCCTTTCTTTGGGTCCTGACACCAGTTTTTGGAGATGATAGCAGTCTTACTTCTAACTTGGAGATCGCTGGAATACAAAATTTTATATTAGAGCTGAAAGTGTGTAGAGTTTATATTGCCATTTGTAATGGTAAGGAGACAAATCTGGTTTTGTTCTCTATCACTGCTTTGGGATGTGACTGCACTCATGAATCTGACATGTCTAATGTCTTTGAAAGAGGAAATGGTGAGAAGATCCTCTTGTAAGAATCTCTTTGTCTTAGATCACCTTCTCCATTTGGGAGTAGCCTCAGTCTTTCAGAAGAAATTAAGTCACTACTTAAGGGAGAAGCTTAGTCGAAAATAAATTTGTGCATGATACACCTTTGGTTTTGGAACCAAGTAATCTGAGATAAATTGTGAGCAACAACACCAACAGAGCCTGAAAATTTGCTCTGAATCAAGAAAATTGGACGTGAAAGTTTCCAAGTTGTTTACATCTCCAGATAATAATGCGAGAACGTTTGTTTTTATACAAATCAGTGAACTCTTTGTATGGAGAAGGCTGCATAGGCTATGTTGTTGGGTAACTGCTTTTCCTCTTGGTGTGTCACCAACCTGGTATTTTGGTGTGCCAGTTTCACTTGAGACCTTCTTATTCCATTGGCAAGCTTTTTCAAATGTGGATAAACGCTTAGGTTCTCTGTGTTCAAGTCTAACCAGGATGAGCATAGACTGCACAAGTAACATAAAAAGAAAAATAACTTTGACTTTTAAAAAGACTTATTCTGAGGTTTAAGCCCAGCCACCACGTGGTCACTTGCTCACTCCTCTTCCCAATCGGTAGGATGGGAAGGAGTCGGAAAAGGTAAAACCTCATGGGCTGAGGTAAGGACAGGTCAATAGAACACAAGGACAGAAGTAGTAATAACAACAGGACTAATAAAAGCATATATGGAGCGATGCACAACGCCATTCCTCGACAGCTGGAACTAATGTTCAGCCTGTTCGCAAGAATCCCTCCTCCTTGGCCAGATCTGTACTGAGCATGAAGTCATAGAATACCCCCTTGCCTGGTTTGGGTCAGCTGTCCTGGCTGTGTCCCTTCCCAGCTGCTTCTGAGAATTAACTCTATCCCAGCTGAACCCTAGACTACTTACCCTCCAACAGATTTGAAGTGGTGCTTTTTGCCCCCTCAGATTTAAACACTTGTCTCTGTCTCTCCATTTGTAACACTCTTTTTGCCAGGGCAGTGTCTGTCAATAATATATGAAATACTGTTACTGAAACAGTATATACAAGCAATACTTATTTCTGAGAGAAGAAACAGCCAAAATTACATATTTACAGTGTGAATAGGATAAAAATTAACAAATGTGTAAATAACTTAGAAGTATGCATCTTTACAGGTACACTTGTGAAATATGGGGTCACTTTTTAAAGTCTTTCACTGTTTCAGGCTAGGATTCCTTCTACTCCCTAAACACTTTTTTTAGTTTTTACAGATGCACCGAAGTTTCTTTAATAAATACATTATTTAGATTTTACAGACATCTATTTTGTGGATAGGTTGTTTTTTATGCATTTCTTTAAATAGAAGAGTATGGGATTTTGTTTTCCCTCTCATGAATATGCACTTTTTTCCCTCCATTTTTCAAAGGAAAAAAGGCAAGACTTTGCCATAGTCAGAAACACGTTGACCCAGTCCTACCTGATTTAGTCCAGAAACTTGAACGTATCCCCATCCCCCAATGAACTACTTAGCCGTGATAGTTTACTGTTTTGAGCTAATGTGTATAGATGTAAAGCAAATTAAAGAGATCCAACAAGCAAAATCAGATAAGGCAGCAGTGGTTCGATGGAATCTTTGTGCTGGGAGATGCGAGTTCTTAGCCTCAGCAAAACAGATTGATTTGTTCTAAAATAAATGTACTAGATATGGACAAATGTGCTATTTAGTGTTGAATTTCCAGCTGAAATTTTTTTTTTTTTTCTATCAAGGTAGCATAATCCTTTTAATCCTTGTCATAACAAATGTCTGTTTACATAACTTGGACAGCTTCCCCACTGAAACCAGCAATACTGTTACTTTATTTGCTCTTTTTGAACGAACAGATGCCCAGTGATATGTTTGGTACTTGTGTCCAAGGGCTGCTCTGCCAGCTATTAGGGGCTTTGATTATACTGTTCACTGTGAAATCTTAGCATTTAAAAAGTCAGCATTTTACACCAAGTTCAATTTCATAATTTCTAACAAAATCACAATGACGCACCATTTCTAGTCAATTACTTCATTTCTCATCCTCTATAAATAATAGTTTTTAAGATCTGTATTACTGCTGTATTAATGTCTAAATGTATCCTGGTTCTATGGAATTGCATCACATGTTCTTCATATAATGGTAATTCTCTACTAGATAACTTTAATTTATACAGGTGGGAGCATTTACTGACTAAAAAATTACTTTTAATTTTTTTGGTAGCACAAGACAACCCAATCAATCCCTCAGCATGAGAGGTGGTGAAAAGTTGTTGGATCTGTGGCAAGTGGCTAGATTTGATGTGGCAAGATGGGGAAAATGCACAAGTGAAATACAGACATTCATATACTTCCAGCTTCTGCACCTTAGGAAAACAACCGGTTCGATGTTTTGGTCACCTAAAAAAGCCAGATCCACTTCTGGATGTGTTAATGATATAACAGAAAGGGAACACTCCTCCGAAAAATGTTTTTTTCCAAATGGGACAGAGAGAGAGTGGAGAACATTTTAAGAAAATGCAGGCTTGCACACCATTAAGTAAGATGCTGAAGGGTTAACTGGTTTAATGGCTCTGCCTAGGAGCACAGCTAGGCTACAGAACACACAAAAAAACCCATTTCGTTTAGTGTATTTGATTTTTATTTATTTTTTTTCATGGCTATTGACAGAAAGTGAACTCTAGCAAAAGCAGCACCAGCTGTTAAACTGAGCAGTGCAGCAGGTGCCAGGCGCAGGTGCCCTGCCAGCTGCTGTGTACAAAAGCAAATTAATTACCGTTTCAGCTATACCTGTAGCAGGACCCGGAGTTACGGTGCTCCACGACCTGGGCCTGTCTGCCTACCACAAGAAGTCTGGGGGTTGCTCGAGAACAGAAAGGAAAAGTGAACGATCCCCGCCTCTTCGGGCCGCTCTGTTCGAAACCCTCCCGGAGTGCCGAGTGCTAGACCGCCCCGCACCCCGGTGTCTGAGGAGAAACTAGGAGGTCTGGAGGCAGCGGCGGGAGCTGAGCCCTCCAGCCCCTCGCGCCCGGGCATTCCCTCAGACAGGCCCCGCCGAGGCGGGGGGCCCGGCCCAGCCTTTCCCGCCTGTAGTTACCTCGCGCGCTTCCTCTCAGGGGCCGGAGCCCTCCCGCCCCGCGGAAGTTCCTTTGTCCGCGCGGGCAAAGCGCTGCACGGCACGGGAGTCCTGTCGCGTTAGCGGCCCCGCCGGCCGGACCCGCCTGGGGAGCGCGGGGGCTGCGTGGCGTCCCATCAGAGTCCCTGGCCGTAGAGGGCCTTGTGACGCAGGTGCTCCTCAAGACACTGGATGGCGGCATCGTCCACCTGGGGGTCGAACTTGTTGGCCAAGAGATGGTGCTGCTGGAGCATCCAGGACACGTCGCCCGTTCCATAGATGCAGACGGCACGCTGGTGCTGGCCGGTGCAGGGTGGGTAGGGAGCGCCCTTGCTGATGTCGCCCTCCATGTACTCCCACTTGACCAGGCGGGGCAGGGCGTTCATGTCCGAGAGCTGGAACTTGTCACTCTGAGGCACGGCGCCTGGCACGCCAGGCATGCGGTTGAGGGTGGCCCAAACATGCTCATCAGGGCTGTAGGTGTCCTTGGCCCATTCGAGGAACTTCTGTACCGTGGGGTTCTCAAAGATGTGCTGTACAAAGGCCCGTGTGACCAGGATGTAGGCGCTGCCCGTGAACATGGGGTAGCCGTGGGGTGGCGGTGCTTTCCTTGTACCTGTCCGGGAGATGGACTCCCCCACTTCGTGGTGGTATCGCCAGCGCTGCTGTTTGATGGATGAGGGCGTCTCGGACTCCATGTTATTCTGTCCCTGTAGGACCTTCAAGGCACGGATGATCTCGGCGTTGGTCTTGATGGGGAAATCAGTGCCGCAGGTATTGAGGAAGTAGCGCCATGGCACTGGACTCTGCAACAGGTCCTGCATGCAGTTGAGGTCGGCCTGCAGCCGGGACCAGGAGGCATAGACCACATTTTCCAGGCTGCTAGCCACAAAAACATTGGGGAAGCAAGCCGCTATGGCCCGCACAGCCTCCTGGAAGGCAGCTGGGGCCTTGCTGTCAATATGGATGCAGTAGATATTCTGCGGAGCATAGATGGACCGCAGAAGCCGCTCAAACATCTCGATTTTGTTGTGGATGACCATGGAGTAGGCGATGGGGAACTCTGCCTCTTCCTGACTCAGAGGGAATTCAATGAACCGCCGGGTCTCCTTGAAGCTGCTGCAGTCCCTCGTCATGTTCAGGTAGTCGTCGGGCGTCAGGGAAGCCCTTTTGTGGGCAATCTCCAGGTTACTGAGCCGGGCCTCATGGATAGCTCTCTCGTCCCCGTGGACAACCCCGGAGCAGTTGATCCTTCTGTCGGGGGTAAGCTCCAGCGCCTGGCGGTACCGTGGGTGGTCGGCGGGACACGGCCAACTGACGTCGCGCAGCGCCACGACGGCGGCCAGCACCAGGGAGCCGAGCAACACCGCGCCGCGCCGCCGCACCGCCGGGGGGCTCCGGTCGCACAGCCGCATGCCCCCGCCACGTGCGACCCGCCCGCCCGCCGCGCGGGCCGAAGCGCCGCTCGAGCCTCCTGTGTCGCCCGTCGCTGCCTGGTCCCGGAGCCTGCCGCCGTCGGGGCTCTCTGCAGGGCGCCCGAGCCGCACCGAGCGTAACCTGACAGCCTGGGAGCCTCCTTCCTGGGCAGCGGTGAAATCGCGGCTGGATGATTTCGGTGAAAGCACAAGTAAATTATAAGCGAATAAAAAGAAGTCTCCGCCCTTCCTGTGGCGTAACAGTCTTGGGTTTTATTAGCACTGGAGGTGGTTGTGTATCTTGTGTGTCTGTTTAAGGGAGGGTATTTTATCTTACTCTTGTCCAATGTGTAACACAAGGAAAATTTCCCTACAATGAAACCCCATACTAGCACACTTTAAAAAAACCCACAAAACCAAACCAACAGAACTTCACTAGGTGACTTTGGGGTCTAACCTGTTTTTCCAGTGTTCAGATCATACCAACATGCAGGTCAAGCAAGTGACAGAATAGTGTTGTAATCTAGAAGCTCAGCTGCAGCAAGCCTGGAGCATTTTGAGGTTTAGTGAAGGATTATTGCAAAAGATGTTAGATAACTGGACAAAGTGGAATTTCTGCTTATACAGTGGGAGCAGAGGCTGAAGACAGGGACCCAGTTTGCTGTAAACTGCTTAAAAGAAGAAGCGACAAAAAAGGAAAAAAACCAAGACCTCCTGCATGCACATGCACATCCTGGCTAAGCATCACTTAGCAGAAAAAGAGGGGTAACTCTGATTGACTAGAATATGCCTTGTGCCTTGGTGAACAAAATAACATCCCCTAGGTTTTGAAATCATCCTGAATCACTTTCTGGTTTGACCCAAACATAGTACCTGGTAGCAGATTTGGAATAAAGAGCCCATTTCAATGATCAGTCAAGATTTCTAAGATGGATTTTCTGAAATGCAATGTACTTTTTTGTTTGTTTAGGTTTGTTTGTTTGTTTGTTTTTTGTTTTCTCCAGATGTATCAAGGAACCAAGCTCTCAGAACCTGCAGCTGGGCTGAGTACAGCTGACTTAAGTATAGGACTGCACAGAATCTAGTTGCAGCTACCTCTCCAGTTTCAAAACCAAGATGATTTTTTAAATTAGTAGCTTTACCCAGTTCAGTAATTGGCTTAGATGTTTGTGGTCCTCAAAATTCTAAAGGGTGTTATGAAGGGTGATAATGTGCAACATACTGTATGTGAAGGTTTGGGAGTTCCCCACCCCCCCACACTTTGTGAAATGACCCAGACTAGCACTCAGTCGGCTGGAAGTTAAATGATGAAGCTATATTTACAGCTTTGCACAATGTACAAGCAGATATATACACTATATACAGAATATTTACAGAAATATACAAGTAAAAGGTAATAAAGCAACACAACTCCCCTTCCAGAAATCAGAGACCCCAGGAGGGGCTCCCAACCACCCTTCCACCTTCTCCCCACCCCTGTACCTTTACCCCAAGGTTTGCCTTACGTGCAAGGTAAATTAGGAGGATCGGCCAGGAGGGTTAGAAGAAAAGTGGTTAGTGAGGATTAATCAGCAGAGGAGCCAGAGCTCAGAAGCTGCTAGATCCCACCAGCAGCTCCTGCTCAAGCAAGCGACAGAGAGAGACTGACTTATCTATTGTTTTGGTTAGTGTTCCCAAACAATTCTCCAGCAAGCGTATGAGTGAAGTAGACATCATGATGTTTTTCCTTTCACAGCCTGTAGTGTAATTTTGTCTATTAAAATATTCCAATTAGCCTCAAACCAGCACACAGTATTTCCCATATGCACAGCTGATAGTTTGCCTGTGCTAACTACCAAAGTGAATGTCCTTGGGAGAAATATGGGGGGGAAGGGCTTGGGGAATATATACAAGATAGTAGATAGGCAGCTGCTTATCAGTGTAAGGAAGACATTAATCCCATTTATAGGTGTATTTTGCTCCTGAAATTTGTTTCTAAGATATGTTTGCCTTATACTAGACAGCTTGTTTGCCTGAAAAAGTTGAAAGGGTTTCAGGAAAAGTACTTTCTAAGAAGCAATTGGAGTAGGACAGTAACAATCCTCTTGGTGCATCTTCTGTTCTAAGCAGCTCTTTGTCTCCTAATTGCCTCAGCTGGACTGGATGCTTGCAGTATAGTATGGAGGGGTTTTCCTAAGTTCTTGCAGTCTTAGGATGTTATTTTTCTAAAGCAATGTCTTTGTACTGGTCTTCTACCCTGGTTTCAGAATGCAGATATCCTGTTTCACATAGCCACTGCTTGTAGATTAGCAAAACAGGAGTATATTTTACACATTGCATAATGCTGTAAACAATTGTTTCTGCTTTGAGGTTCTAGCCTTGTAACAGTGTGAAACTACTGTGCCTTGCAACAGTGTAGTGGAAGAAATCCTCAAATTCTTAATCCCACAGGAAATGCCAAAACCGTGATGACTCCACTTAAAAGCTCATAAATGGGCTGTAGTTATTTCCAGCTAATTGCATTTTTGGGTACTTCTTAAAAAATTAGTGATGAAATTTAGAAATGCCATGGTGTTTCTCCCAAAGGTGTTCTCCAAAAAGTTGTAAAGAAAATGTTTCTCTTTACTCACGTTTTTAACATCTGTAATTCTTTGTTAACAATTTCTGACTTGGAAAAGTGTTTTTAATGTTCTCAGCTATACTTTTTAAGCCAACAGTGTATTCTGCCTCTGAACAATGACAAAAGCTAAAAGAAAACCCTCAATACCCTACATTTCAAAACAGGAATTGTTCAGGTGTTTGGCAGTGATGGCTGTGGTTTAAAGGTCGCCATGGTATTGTAAGACAGACTGGTGTTTATTAATTTCCAGAGCTTTTGTCAATATCAAAGAACAAAGAGTTCTTCATCAGTGTGAAGACTCTCAGTTAATTCTGGTAAGTTTAGGTGCACATCTTTTTGGTACCTATTTGTACCTGCTTCCATTTTAATAGGCCATATTAGGTCAGAAGCTCCTCCTTTTTTAGTTTTCTTGTTAGAGGATAAAATGAATAATTACAAAGTGACCCATTACTTTCTTGCCTAACTGCACAATTTTTAGGTTGTGTTTCAGATTAATGTATTGAGGAGCAGAGAAGAAACATGTATTCTGCTTTCTTCTCCGAGAGGCAAAAAAATACTACATGGTTGTTTGCTGATGGTGCTGCACTTGGTGAAGCATCTGGTAGAAATTTATTTGATGATGGCAAGGCTAGTATTCTCAATGAGTTCACCTGTACGCAGCTTGTAGAGCTTTCTTTGGGAAAGCAGTGTTAATAAAGAGGAGCAAACAAAGCTCCCTTGGAGGAATCAGCCTGAAGTGGTGGTTACTAAAACGTGTAAGGAAAGGATTTTTATTTATATATATATATATATATATATGTATCTATCTATCTTAAAGATTAAATAATTCAACTTCTTTATGCATGACTTTTAAGAAAGAAATGAGTTTTTTTAACCTAATGAAATAGATATCTGAGACCAGGGTTGTATACATTTGTATAAACCCCAAGAATCTTATGTGCCATTGCTTGGGTAGGCTGAGAATGTCTGGTTTAGCTTCTTCATCACAAATGGTTTGACAGTTTTCTGGGTTGGTTTTTGTTTTGTTGTTTTTTTAAAAGTTAGAATTTCTGCAGTCTGCAGATCTGCCTGAGGGGATTCTGAGGGGCTCCACCTCTAAGCTGTAACACCATTTAAAAGTTATTAGGGCATAGTTTTCCTTATCATTGTGCTGCTTTTGTGCTTTATATTCTCTCAGTTTTCAGAAGAAAGCCTTATTTTCTGCTAATCCACTTGGAAGCATAGTGTGTGTTGGGATGTAATTTTGGCTATGTGGGCTAGCTGTTTTGTAGGTGTTATTAGCCCACAGCCAACTTCAGTGTTCTCCAGGGTGTCTGCGTCAGCAGGAGGAATTTTATATTCACAGCACAATGACTCTCGTTTAACCTTTGTGACTGATAGTTGTTTGGTTTTTATGTGTCATCTAGTTAGTGAAGGAAGCCTTAAATACAAGGAAGTATATGAGGCTTAAGTGTAATCAGAAAGAAACTCACCGTCCTTCACAATCTGTAAGTCTCCACAGGCAGCAGCTTCTGTCGGAAAACCTGTCCTCTATGTTCTCTCCACTGGCTGCAGCTGAGCATAATTGCTCCCCACCTCCTCCCGCCTTTTTCACTGGCCTTGATGTCTGCAGGATTGTTTCTCATGCTGTATCCGCCCTATCAACTGCTGAGCAGCGTGTTTGGTTTTTTTTATTTTTAAACCCTTTCCAAAATATGTTTTCACAGGGGCACTACCAGCTTTGCCATGTGGCTCAGCTTTTCCTATCTGGCATAGGGCAGCTTTTGGTCTCTTATCATAAAGGCTTCCTCTGCCTCTGTACAAATTCACTACCATGTTAACCTGGTAGATTAACAATTGTTTCTAAATTGATCCTCTTATAGAGGTGAGTCATAAGGTTGTGACTTAAGGAAAGGGTTCTATAGATATGTAGATGTAGCACTTTGTGACATGGTTTAGTGGTGGACTTGGCAGTGCTGGTTTGGTTAGACTTGACTATCTTAAAGGTCTTTTCCAATCTGTGATGCTGTGATTTTTAAAAACTTTTTACTGCTTTTGTCCTTCCCTTATTCTTTCTCCCATCCTCAGCTGGCTGATGATTTTTGATACAGTTAACATGTCAAAAACATGCAGATAATTATTCAGGTTTACAGATAACAGGTAACCTAAAACCATAGAGAATCACATGGCTGCTTCTTTCCAAAGTTATACCAATTAAGTCTGTGAGAAATACTGACTGACATAAGGCATATAAAGGTATTTGCAGGCCTGCAACTAAACTTAAGGCTAGCTCTGACATCCCTGTAACGTTTGGTTACATAACAAAGTATCGTTAAACAAAATCGGCAATATTCTCACTGACTGCTACTTAAGCCAAATTGTTCTTAACTATCCTTTCTACATAATTTGCTGCTCAGTGCATATTAAAATACAGTGTTTTCCTTTAATGAGCATTTCAATTTTTTTCCATGTGTGTTGCCATAGGGAATTTTCTTACTTGTGCCAAGCAGTAACAGGTGTTTTCCAAAAGAACTGTTGTGGGGTGTTTTGTTTTGTTTTTTCAAACTATACCTCCTACAGTCCCAGGAAATTTTCTCCCTTCCTAGCTCTTCAGACCTTGTGCTGGTATTGTGATACTTATGTGCAATTTCACAGAATTGTATATGGCTTTATAGTTTTAAAATTACTCACAAACATTTGAGAAACATTATGATAACCTTCCTATTATGTATCTTCAGAGATGGAAAAAAAAAAAACAGTATTTTGAGTGTTGTGGGTTTTTTTCTGTGTGTGTTTTGTTTTGAGTTTGGTGTGGGGTTTTTGTTTTTGTGGGGTTTTTTTGTTTGTTTGTTTGTTTTTTGGGGGGCATTGTGGGTTTTGGTTTTTTTTTTTAAGACTTGGCACAACTTGTTTTCATGGGGTGGGGGGTGGACAAGGAAGTCTTGAGGTTTCAGAATAAATAAAATAAAACTTAAGCAAATACATATGTACTATGTGTGTACACTTTGTCTGTAAAACTTTAACACGAACATGGTCTTATGCAGGCTTTGCTTTTAGAAATGGAAACTGTTTCGTTACAGACTTCAGCTTTCATTTTCTTTCCGTTTAATTTTGGCTGAGTTACATGGCTCAGTTCTCTATAAAAGGTCAATATGTCTCCTTACAAACTACTAATACTGCATGCACATTAGCATCATTTTTGTTTGTTTTGATGATTAATAAGAGGTTAAGACAGTCTTTGAGGAAACTTGTCATTTTTCTTTTTAGAGTTCAACTTCATTGCTGGTTTGTGGCAAGTATTTTGAAAGCACTATATGTAATACCTCTGGGTTTGCTACCACAAGCATGTCTCAGAAGGAACATGAAAGGCAGAATACAGTAAGTAAAAAATCAAACTACAATCATTTTTCTAGCATACGTAATAGTTTCTGTTTTATAACTGAGAACTCTTTGATGCTTATCACCTTATTGTTGCTCTGGTGTTTCTGGACCTCTGCAAAAATCTTACTGGAGAGGAAAAGGATATCTGTTTTTATCCAACTTGGAAAAGCTGGACTGGACAATATGGAGTAACAGTGAGTATGGCTTTAAAGGAAACTTAAGCAGATAGTCATAACTAACGTAAAATCAACAGTACGTTAGTTATTACCTGATGTTTTACAGCAAAGCAGAACTCTGCTGATAAGGTGTAATGAGTTCCCCAAAGTCACTTTTTGTATAATTCTGCAAAATAAGGGGATAAGGCATTACTTACTTTATGCAGAGCATTGAAGAGGCAGGCACATAAGTGAGATCATGCTGATGAAGGTGTTTAATTTTTTTCTTTTAAAACACTCTTAAAATTGACACTTGTTTCTGGCTGTGGCGCCTGACACTGGAAACTGAACTGTGTCCTGGGGAAGAAAATAACCTGATTTTTCTTGAAGGATGTAACACAAAGAAAACAGTGACAATGGAGATAATAATAAAACATTATCTCATGCCTCACTTCCTAGAAAAGAACTGCTTCATGTAGCAGGGGAAATATAAACAAAACAGCAAACAAAACTCTTTTAGTTAGACAAGTTCAGAGCCATAGGAATAAAGAACCAAAAAGAATGAAATTAATTTTGTGCATTTCTCACAATGGAGAACCCATGATAACTAACTTATTAAAGAGATTATTTCTTAATAGATAAAGGACTTCCTGAAATAGACAGCAGTGTTATCGAGAAAATATTTGTCTGAGCAATGAATAGCCTTAAAAATACATTGCCTTTGTTTCTTGCCCTGTTGGCTGCTCTCTGAATAGTATTCTGAATGGTCATTCTCTTCTGTGGCAGAACTGTATTAATTGTTTTGTGCACTTTGTTTTGGTCATAAATAGTCTGCTGTCGTATCTGCACACAGAGTGAAGGTTAACATAGGGATTGTGTCCAAGACTTCTGCATAATCTAGTATGTTTCTTTCATGTCTTTGTGTCTGGTTAGAGCTTTGTGTGGCCTGGGCTTAATGAGTCCAGTAGATTTTCCTTCAGTACCTGCAGGGTTCATGCAAAACACTTACCTTTGCACTTATGAAATGTAATATAGCAAAGCCACACAAGGAAATTAAAAGAGGAAAGGTAGTTTTTACTCTAGAAGTGTTTAATGGGCTATTCAGTTCCACCTGAGGTTCCTGCAGTGTGGTATTGTGTTTATTTCGAGTGCTGTTCTGCAAGGAAACATGAGTGTTCTCTAGCTGTTTGAGTGCCTCTGTCTTCTCTGCCACACATGCTACTGTACTGAATGGTCAAATATGAAACAGCTTTGCAGGAGGGGAAAAAAAAATCAATTGTGAAGGAGGGATGTACTACTTTTTACTTATTTCAGGGGATCTATTTGCTTCCTCTTTGTTTTTCCTTTAAAAATCTCCTATGTGCTTGATATTTTTGCTTCTTTATGCAAAACTGGAGGAAATATTAGCTCTATTTGTTTCATGTCAGAGAAGGTTAAGGTTTTTACTAGTTATTATTTATTTCTGTGTCCATAGCATGTCTTTGTAGCATTGCACTGTCCATAGACATTGTTCCACACAGCTGTGAACTAACTCAAGGGAAAAGGGTAACAATAGCATAAGTTTTCTATACAGTAGGTCAGCAGCTGAGGTCTAGAACCACTGAGGTATTTGAGCATCTCACTTGAAAACAGTGAGAGGTGCCTGAATGCAATGCACCTGGATTTGTGGAACAGTTTTGTACAAATAATGCTAATGAGACAGAGAATAATTTCATCCTTCTTCTGGCATTTATCAGGTGTGTTCTGCTCCTATATAAGGAGCCAAAGATGAAATTGTTTTTAGAGGAGCACTCTGCTGTTGAAAGACTGTGATGTTGGATGGCTGCTGACCAAAGGTTGTGTTTGTGTTGTAACTTTATGTGAAGAAATCAATTTATGATAGTGCTAGATAACTGTATTTCCAGACTTATAAAGGGAAGAGCAGCATATGTATTTTTACTTAGTAAGCTTATTTTTGAAACAAACAAAACACAATTTGTAATATTTAGTTTTGGCTTATAAGAAAATGGCATTCTTTCTGATTTTGACAATTGATTTAGGTCAGTTGCTTGCCCTGCAGGCATATACCAAGTGGAAGGCCTATGGGAAGCACCTTAACTGCAAATTCAAGGGTGGGAGCAGGTCACTGTTTAAAAGACACAGCACTGGCATGCCCATCTTCATGCTATTTTCAGTTCTAACCTTGATTGACTTACTTTTTGCTTTTTACGTGTCTGTCTGCAATTGTGTCGAGTCAAATATATAAAGCAGTGACAATAAATGTAAACTGATATATGTGAACCTAAGAATTTTTGTTCATTTAACACAGATGGAGAGGGAGGAAGGACAGAGAAGCTGGGTTGTGTTTTGCTTCAAAGAAGGATAATTACAGTAGGATATGCTTAGTCATTAATTACCAAAAAAACATGCAGTGTTTTAACTCCTCTTGATACAGTAGTCCATACACTTGAATGAGAGACTTTCAGTGATCAGCCATTTCTGCTGTATTTTGAGAAGACTTCAGTATTGTCTGATGCCAGAAATGAACAGTATTTTCAGGTCATTTCGCCCACCTATTTAAAACAATGGTGCTGTTGTCATGAGTAGGTATCGATTAGTCTATCTTTGGACTGTGTTGTGGCAAATCAAAGTCCTAGAGCCAAAGTCCTTAAGATTTTACATAATAGAAATCTATGTTGCTATAGGTATTTGATTCTCTAGTTACTAGGCAGCTTGCAGAAGGATGAGATGGTACTATAAAGTATGTTTTCAATTAAAAGTTGTTTGACATGCATTAACTGACCTAGCTTGTAATGCTGTTTTCTTAGTTGGAACTGAGATTAAATTTAGCAAGTTGTTTCAGGGAAGAGCTGCTGGAATTGTCACTAAACCCACCCCTCTCAACTCCACTTCCTATCTCAAGATTCCTGAGATATGGCAAAATCTTTCAGGCCTAAACCTTTTTACATATATATGTAAGCACATAAAAAGATGGGAATATTTGGAAAAATACATTTTGACTAATTGTAGAGAAACTCTTGAGCAATAAAGACTGGGTTCAACCAAGGTGGTATATCTGAACTGTTCTTTCCTCTCCCATTCCCTGGTAGACTAAAAAAAAAAAAAGTAACAGCAGCAAAAAAAAAACCCAAAACAACCACAGTTTGCAAAGGTATATTTTAACAAACAATAGATTACATACTGAAACAATGTGTTCTTTAAAGGTACTAATGTTCCTTTATTTCAGTAAGGTTATGGTTCATGATCTTCTTGAAACTAGTTGAAAATAATACAGCACAGTGTTCTGCATTTAAAATGTTGAGATCCCAGCACTGATGTACAAATACTGACATGCTGTGGAGTGATACCCTCTGCCATGCCACTGCAGAGCAGAATTGCTAAAATACTGATAGTGTTGTCTGCCTGCTGCTGGCACACGGTGCTAGCCATTATTGCAAAAGCCAACAGACAATGGAAGGTATCTGTGGTCAATATTTGGTGTTTTGTTGTTTGGCTGTTTAAATATACACCTTTGTACTGTTTCTTGTAGGGTTGTTAGTGTAACTGAAACTGCTAAGTCCCACTAAAAATGCTGTCATGGTTCTGCTGTTGAGACTCAGCAGGCGTATTCACATTTAATGGTGTGAAGGTTTAGCACATAGCAGAAAAGTAGATCCCTGCATGTGGTGTTTGTGGTTGTGTTCATTTGAATAAAAAACTACATGGGACAGACAAAACTGTTTTCACCAAAGAAGAGGAAAAATAGTCTTTCATATCCAAAAAGATAGGAGCTACAGTCTTCATATCTGGGTAGTTTTGCCATTATTTCATTGTCTGCCTGGAGCATGTTGAAAATACAGTTAACTTTAACAGGAGCTAAGCTGACATAGTGTTTATCATCCAGCGACAGCTAGCAATAGTCAGGAAAGCTTGCGTTAGTGCATCCAGGAAAGTACCACAAGAGTGTGGGCAAAGTGCAACAAACCAACTGAGCTTTAGAGAAGGGAATGCTCCTTGACTCGTAGTGCTCTTCTGGTTCTGTAGTCTTGTTCAGCAACCCGTATTGCAGTTTCTGTGGGTAGAGACTTCATCAGTGTTTGCTTGCAGTATATAATTACATGTAACTCAGAAAGAGGAAACAAGTTGTATTTTTTGTTTGTTTGTTGAGACACTTCCATAATCTTTGTGGTTGCAATGCAGCCAGTAATGTGATCTTTTTTTTTTTTTTTTTTTTTTTTTTTTTTTTTTTTAAGGAACGACACTAACTTGCTTAATCAGGCCAGGTCACTTCTCAGTGAGATGGGAATTTTAAGTGACAAACATTTATTCTTTGAAAAAACTTTAGTCATGAATGAAAGAATGAATCACAGGAAAGCCCTGAGCTAGCTTGCATGTATGTGCCTTCAAATATGCTTTGTGTGCGGGATGGATGCAGTTGAGGAAACTGTGGATATAAAACATAATGACTATGCAAAGTGGTGGGGAAAAAAATGTTCTGTGTTTGGTCTAGCAAATTCAGTATATATTCCAGAATCTGCCTCTAGTACTGTTCTACTGTCCAGTCATATTTCTAGCTAAAGTGAAATTAATTTACAGCTGAGGAAACTGGCTGCATTCCCTCAACTAGCCCTATTCTTCAATTGTAGGTGAACAGTTCAACTGTAGTTGAAATTCTTCTATTGTTTCCAGCAGATGATTCAAATAATGAGTGTGAGATGTTCTGCCAGTTTCTAATTCTGAACTTCAATTAAATAATTTTTCTATTGTGTACATATAAATATATTTAACAAAGATAATATGCCTCTTCTGAGCTGTGTCAGATTTGAGACTGTAGTAGTCCACTCTTTTATGATGAAAAACTGTATGTCTTAATAGTTTATATAAGCATAATCTAATTATTCCCTATGGTCCTTTGTAGCCTGTAAAGGCTTTCCATTATGAGTAGAAAAGTATTAGGAAAGAGAACTTTAGTCCACAGTCAACAAATCCTGTTCTGTCTCTCAATGAATAGTTAAACTAGACAATACCTCTAGCACTGAATTTATGTACTGCACACTGCCTGTTTACTTTTGTGTTCTAAGTGTATATCCTTGAGTGCTCTCCCTTAGCTATATATGATTTAGGTTTTTGTATACACATGCTCTTATCTGTTCAAATGTCTGTTCACAGAGGCACAGGACTCTAGCTTCTTTTTAGTGTGGTGTAATGTCTGATTTTATGAGTTAGTTTTACTAGAAGCAAAAGGAAGAGGAAGTAATTTTCTTCAGGTTAAAAAAAAAATAAAAAAAATTCCTGACTGAAATAATCACCAAGACCAGTACTTTGTGTCAAAACTCTTCTCAAACATTACAGGCTCTGGGTGGATTTATTTGCTTTCTGCAGTGTTATTTTTTAATTGAATAACACAGTAATCTGACTAACTTTATCTTTTTAAGTTAAAAACTATTGTTTGCTGTATACATGTTGTTCAAGCAAACCCAGGTGTATTTTCTTTCGCAAATTTTCAGTTATATATATAAAATTAGTAGACAAAATTAATTAGGTTCTGTCACCTTCCAGAATCATAAACTGCTACAGAACAAGGTCTGTGTTTTTGAAAATACATTGAGTTCCTGGTTGAGTGCCTGTTCAGTAATGCGAGACTAACTTAGTGTGTCTTTTGTTTTTCTTTTCTAAAGAATGCCATTTTGGCATAGCACTTATCTGGTTGAAATAAGCCTACTCACCTGTTGGTTAAAGGAAGTGCAGATCTGCTTGTTCAGTGTTCTCTTGTCGTCTGTGCTAGCAGTGGAAAGGATGACTGTAATGATAGCAGGCACACCATAAAAGGAGTTAAGATTTCAGCTTGCTGAAGAAGCCAGTCAGCAGCTGCAAATTGTATTTTTCATATATTCACTTATCTGTATCAGGTTATTTCAAGCTCTGACTGGGTAGGTTTAGACCAGATATTAGGAAAAAAAACTCACAGAAAAAGTGGTCATGCATTGGCATTGACTTCCCATGGAGGTGGTCAAGTCACCAACCCCAGATGTGTTTAAAAGTCATTTGGATGTGGTGCTTGGGGATACAGTTTAGGGTGAACATTGTAGAGTAGGGATATCAGTTGGACTTTGTGGTCCTGAGGGTCTTTCCCAATCTGAATGATTTTGTGATTTCACTGACCTAGAAGTTCAAGTCAAATAGCCCTTTTTGGAGGGAAGGGACAGGGATAACAAGCTGTTCTCTGCATTCCACATGTTTTCTCTCACAAGTATTTAACTGAGCTCCAGAAGGGAATGCACTAGAAATGCTTTCTTTCATATGAGCTCATCAGTTCATACCTATACTTAGAGAATCTCTCTTTTAAAGTTATTAGAATAACTAAAATGAAGTTATTTTCCCACACAGTTTACACTTCAGGTTTTTTCCCAAAACCTGAAACCTTTGAATTGCTTCCTCTGATGCCTACATAACAGTTACAAGTCTGCATTTATTAGCAGTGAAACACAAGGGTGCACATATACTGGGCTGAAGTCTTCAACAATCTAAAAGTTGTATATTTTTCAGTCAATGCTTTTCCATTTTTCTTCTTTGTTACAGTCTGACCTTGCTCTATTCTAATTAATGATGGACTTAAGTTTTGGACATCCTATTTTTCAGTTAGGTATCCTACTTGATTTTGTAGAATACTAATCCAGAAGCTAATATTGTGAGAAAAGGTGCTGCTTGGGTGCAACCTGTAGATATATTTTGGTATTCTTCCAATGTTACTACTCTCCCTAACAATAAAGAGGTAAGGTAAGCAAAAAGAGAGTATTTCTGCCCTCAGAGAAGACACAGATGTTCCAAGTGTGACTGTGGGGCTTTGGAGATTGAGATTCAGCTTCCTGTTTAGTGGCAGACTTCACCATGATGAAAAGCAATGTAATTTAATTTTTTTTTTACTTCTTTTTTATATTCCTTTTGTGGAACTGATCTTACATGTCTCACAGGCCTTTACTGAAGTTAAATATTTTCACTGTGTAATCTCTTACTGTATGAGGTGTAATGTGAGTAAGGCTTAATCATAGAATGGTTTGGGTTGGAAAAGACCTTCAAAAGTCATCTAGTCCAAACCCCTAGCAGTGAACAGGGATGTCTTCAACTAGACTGGAGGCTTCTACTACCTCTCTGGGAAAACTGACACTGTGTTTTATCACCATTATTAAAAATGTCTTCCTCATATCTAGTCTAAATCTATGTTTAGTTTAAAACCATCACTCCTTGTCCTGTTGCAACAGGCCGTGCTAAAAAAAGATTGTACCCATCTTTCCTATAGACCTCGTTAATTACTGGAAGGCCACAATAAGATTATTCTGGCACCACCTCTTCTCCTGGCTGAACAATCTCAACATGTTTGACTTTTCTTCATAGGAGATAATTTTTGTGCCACTCCTCTAGACCCACCCCAACAGCTTCATGTCTTGTGTTGAGGTTATCTTCCCCATTTAGAGTGGCATTTTGGCAGGTTTGCAAATGCAGGATATCTGCTGAAAAGCATACTGTCCATCATACTTGAAAAGTCATGGCAGACTGGTGAAGTTCCTGCTGACTGGAGGAGGGCAAACATAACACCCATCTTCAAGAAGGGTAAAAAGAATGACCCTGGAAACTACAGACCAGTCAGCCTCACCTCTGTGCCTGGCAAGATCATGGAGCAGATCCTGCTGAAAGTCCTGCTAAGGCAAATGGAAAACAAAGCAGAGGTGATTGGTGGGAACCAGCATGGCTTCACCAAGGGCAGATCTTGCCTGACAAATTTAGTGGCTTTTTATGATGAAGTCACAGCGACAGTGGACAAGGGAAGGGCAGCTGATGTCATCTACCTGGACCTGAGTAAGGCATTTGACTCTGTCCCACATGACATCCTGGTCACCAAACTGGAAAAACATGGACTTGATGGATGGACCACTCGCTGGATAAGGAATTGGCTGGATGGTCGAACCCAGAGAGTGGTGATCAACGGCACAATGTCCACCTGGAGACCAGTGACAAGTGGTGTCCCTCAGGGGTCAGTGCTGGGACCAGTGCTGTTTAACATCTTTGTCAGTGACATGGACAGAGGAATGGAGTGCACCCTCAGCAAGTTTGCAGATGACACCAAGCTGTGTGGCACAGTCGACTTGCTAGAGGGCAGGGATGCCATCCAGAGGGACCTGGACAGGCTGGAGAGGTGGGCCCAGGCCAACCTCATGAAATTCAATAAGGCCAAGTGTAAGGTCCTGCACCTGGGTAGGCACAATCCCAAGCACAAATACAGGCTGGGTGGTGAATGGCTGGAGAGCAGCCCTGAGGAAAAGGACCTTGGAGTCTGGGTTGATGAAAAGCTCAACATGAGCCTGCAGTGTGCACATGCAGCCCAGACAGCCAACCGAGTCCTAGGCTGCATCAAGAGAAGCGTGGCCAGCAGGGCAAGGGAGGTGATTCTGCCCCTTTACTCTGCTCTCGTCAGACCCCACCTGGAGTACTGTGTGCAGTTCTGGAACCCTCAGCACAGGAAGGACATGGAAGTGTTGGAGCGGGTCCAGAGGAGGGCCACAAAGATGATCAGAGGGCTGGAGCAGCTCTCCTATGAGGACAGGCTGAGGGAGTTGGGGCTCTTCAGCCTGGAGAAGAGAAGGCTTCGAGGGGACCTGATAGTAGCCTTCCAGTATCTGAAGGGGGCCTACAGGAAGGCTGGGGAAGGATTATTTACAAGGTCCTGCAATGACAGGACAAGGGGCAATGGGCTTAAACTGGCAGAGGGGAGATTTAGACTGGATGTTAGGAGGAAGTTCTTTACAGTGAGGGTGGTGAGGCACTGGCACAGGTTGCCCAGGGAGGTTGTGGATGCTCCCTCCCTGGATGTGCTCAAGGCCAGATTGGATGAGGCCTTGAGTAACCTGTACTAGTGTGAGGTGTCCCTGCCTATGGCAGGGGGTTGGAACTAGATGATCCTTGAGGTCCCTTCCAACCTTACCATTCTATGATTCTATCTTCCTTGACTAGGACCTACGAACTTAATCAGAACACAAGATATACAGTACAGACTTACCAAATTCTCTGTCCCCTTCAGAGCCCCTTGTAGTCTCTATTAGAACCCTTCCAGATTCTTTTCAGTCTCATGCAAAGCAACATTCCACCTGTCATGTGCTGTTTCCTTGTTTGCTTTTGTGACAACTGCTTATTAGCATATTTCTCAAGGACAGCGTACCTAAAGTGTAGCAGGCAACTGTTTTTCCTGGTGTCCTGTGTGTGCTGTGAGAATGGTGGGGTCCAGCAAAAGCACAAGTGCCACAGTCTATGACCTCCATTTGTTCCAATGTACTGTATGTAATTTTTTTTGTGAGTTGACCTGGGGTGCTTGTCATGAAATGCTTTCTGATACAGTTTCTCTTAGGTTGCAGGAATGGGTCACATCTTGATCTCTGCCATTGTCCAGAATGGCCATAATGTCATCCTGCCTTTGCTGGGGCAATTAAGCTAAAATTCTGTTAGTTGGAGGCTGATCTTTAGCAGCCTGGGCTCAAAAGAGTACTGCCAGCAGTCATGCACAAAGGGTAGCAAAAGCAACTCCTCTACAGCAGATGTAGGCATTAGCTGAATGAGGCTGGGATTCAGAGTGGTCTGGAGTCCCCTATTCCTTCTTGTTCTTCAGCTGGTCCCCTGCCTTGTGTAATGGCTCTGTCTGCAATAAGAATATATTATCAAGCGTGCAGCAGCATTAGAACAAAGAGAATGGAGGCCAGATTCTCAACCAACTGGCAAAAAGCTTTGTTAGGAAAGTAAAAAGGAAGAAATAGAACAGGATTCTCACCCAGTTTAGATGTCAAGAGTGTCTACTGCCTTACAAAGGACAGATCTTGCTCAAATGACTTCATATTAGAGGAACTGAAGTTGCTAGAGTGTCCTAGCAGTGCTTTGGGTTGATGGTATCTAAGGTGACACTGCATTAACCACGATGGGTACTCATATTTGTCCTAACTTTTGTTTAATCTTGGCTTGACAAAATCTCTGTCTTAGTAAACCCTCCAATGTAAACATAATCTTGCCAGCAGAGAAGTATGTGACTAGATCATAGTACTTAAGGATGCGGCATAATAGTTCATTTCAGGATGAATAAACTGCTTGTGAGTATAGGGGGTGGCCAGCAGCTATTCTGATCTAGTGATACAGCTAATTCTTAATATTAGTGACATAGATCATTTGTTGTGCTAGCACAGGCTTTGCAGTGTACATCTCCCTTGATATTTATTGTTTTCTAGTTTTCCTTTAAAAAAAAGGAACTTCTCTTTTACTTGCTGTGGGACTAGTACCAAATAAGAGAGGCTACAGTGAATGAATTATTTTTAATTTTCCACCATGGATAATCAAGGTATTGGATTATTGGTAAGGCTTTAATTCTATGGCTTTGCACCTATATTCAT
>VWZE01020926.1:352852-365085 GCA_013396675.1 Eubucco bourcierii | reverse complement strand
TTTTTTTTTTTTTTTTTTTTCCCCTAATGTTCATGTGGATGGTAGCTATGGCTGGGTGGAGGTTTCTTCCCTGTGAAATGAAGGTGTGTGCTTTCTGTGTGTTATCTCACATACTTGATTAATTAAATAGTCTGCTTGACGTCTATGAGCTGATAGAAAATTTACCTTGTCTACATGACTTATTTCTAATGTTACCTACCCAACACTTTTCTTTTTCTTACTCACTTAAATGCACATTATTCATAACTTCACTTATAATCTATTTACTGATGATCATTAAAAAATGCATTTCAGAATAACATGCACTTGAGGCTTCTAGTTCTGCTGGCTGTGAACAAAGGGAGCTCAGAACTTCTTATGCTGTGCAAGTAGAACTGGAGGAGACTTTAAAAAAAAATTAGATTAATTTAATTTGTAACAAATGGTTCCTGGCACTCTTGATAAATGTTTAAACAGAATTACTAAAATCCAACCATACTTGACCAGCTGGATAGGCATAACTAACCATTTTATTTCTGTAGTAATAGATTTAACCCATTGGGCTTTTTTCAAATTCCAGATCTTCAGGAGATTAATTAGTAAGCCCTAGAAGAAGTAGTAAGGTCTCAGTAAAACCATTTCCTGGGTAAGTGGGTCTGGTTCACTGTAGCAGTGGGTAAAAGACTTCTGAAAGCCATCATAACTTCTTCTAAAACTAATCAAAACCTGAATCTGTTTAGAGTACTGCAGGCCAAGGGAGAATGAATGCCACTTATACTAAAATACATCCCAGTTCTGGAATATGGCATGATTTTATTAATGTATTTGACATTTCAACATCTATCTAAGGTTGCAAGCTAAGTCAGCTCCAGAACTGAGGTGCAGGGAGGTTAAGAGACTAGGTTTAGAAGTTGCTGAATTAGGTTATCCAGAAAGGAGATTGCTGACTTTCTGCATTATTTCTAAATTGTATGTAATTGTAAATACATGTGAATATATCTTGTATATATGCTTGTGAATTTAGCTTACTGTAAAATATAGCTTTATCTTACTTCCAAGATGTCTGAGCTGGTCTGGTAAATTTTAATTTAAGGAGTGATTTTCTAAACCTACCACAATTTGTGTTTGTCAAGTGTAAGAATAGCATTCTGTCTATCCTGATCTGCAGTGGTTAGTGGCTTCTCTTCTCTTTTAGTTCAGTCAGAAAGTCATAGGCACTCTGAGCAATTTCTTTACTATTCCATTTTCACTCAGATGAGCAACTGTTATCTCCCGTTTAGAAGCAGTGAAATATTGTCTAAGGGAAAACTAGTTCTGACTGCTATTTCGACAATACAAATCACAGAAGAGAAGTCTGTGTCCCAGTTGTGTGCTGTCTGCTGCTCTGAGTGTGGTTTATTTGGGGCAGGGAAGGAGGCGGCACTGGGAAGAGCTGTCTGATTTATGAATTATTTAAGCTGTTTGCACCATCTAGTGGTGGCTTTTAAAAAAAGCTGCTCAATCATATATTAAAATAAAAGCAGTTAATCTGTTTAAATCTCTTTCCATTTCCACCTGTATGTAAAATTAAAAGCAAGCAGCTACGTTAAGGCAAATGTTAAACTGTCATTCTTCTAGGGAAGTCTGATGTTATATTCCTTCTTACTTTGTGTTTACACCTTTCTTGCAGGTACCATAACTCTTAGTTTTAACTTCTCAGGCAGGATGTGTATAGTTGCAGAAGAGTTGGCTTTTCAGAGAAGAAAAAGTTACCTTGTTACAAACAAAAAATAGTTTGTGCGTCAAATAATACTCTTTGTTAGTTTAGAAGGTTAAGTGTTCACTTCAAAAGTATGACTTTTAAGAGTAGCTGGATTAGCGGTCTGAAGAGGATTCACATGTGCAGAAAAAGCATTTTATTTTTCCCATATAAAGCTGCTGATACCTTACATCTTTTCTGGAGAGATTCTAGTGGGCAGTCGGCTGGAAGGAGCTAACAAAAACTAGCTGGTGCCACTCAAGAAATCAGCTAGAAATCATGAGGGCTTCTTTAAACAAAATAAAATCCACCCTGGATAAAAGTCATTGTTTCTAATTTTTTTTTTATTTTATTTTTTATTTTTTTTTTTTTAGCCTGTAGGCTACACTGGTTTCACACTTTCAAGCTTTTCTCAGGATGCAGGGGAGTGGAAAACTTTCCTTTTAAAAGTAATGCTAAGACTCTCAGGCATGATTTCAGCAGCAGAGACTGTAAGAGAAGCACTAAAAATAGTGAGAGTCATGATAAAATTGTGAGAGCAGGAAGTGTTGCCTCTGAGGAGTAGGGAGGAATCTCAATTTGTATGCATTCATTAACTTGGCTTCTGAAGTTAAGCTTTTTTCCGACAGTGCCACTTCTTTCATTGGTGAAAGAATCATAAATACTGTTCACAAATCAACTCCTGGCTGAATGCTCTGAAGTAGTTTACAACCATTTGACACAACACCATAACAATAGCTTGCTGTTTACAATTGGCTATTACACATCTGATGTGTCACTTAGATTATTTACAACTTCCCGAATGGCTTTGCTTTAGCATATAGACTGAAGCTGTTTGTGTGATTAGTTTTTTGGATAAAATGTCATGGGTGCTAATCTCTGGTTAGTGGTAATGATCTGGAGTGTGTTTGAAAGATACCTGCACGCCAAACACAGTTATATTACTGAAATTAATGACTGTGCTACTTCATCTTCCTGTAATACCTATGGCTTAGAAAGATACTATGTTAGTACTTTTGTATAGAGAATACTGATTTTTGTATCTGACATGAAGTTCTACTTATATCCAGCTATCTATGTCTGCACTATTTTCATTATCATTGAAGTATAAAATCTTTATGATCACTGCTGGGTGTAATGCAAAAACAATGCATTCACATCTGTTGTTTTGAGGAGCACAGGAATGCTCATAATTCTGTTAAAAAAAAAAAAAAAAAAAAAAAAAAAAAGATACAGAATGAAATTTGGCTAGCAACTTTATTTGAGGGTTTGTGCCAGCCAGGGGCCTTAGATGTGTAAGGCTAAGGACTGAGCCAAGAAATCATAGAATGGTAAGGTTGGAAGGGACCTCAAGGATCATCTAGTTCCAACCCCCTGCCATAGGCAGGGACACCTTACACTAGTACAGGTTACTCAAGGCCTCATCCAATCTGGCCTTGAACACATCCAGGGAGGGAGCATCCACAACCTCCCTGGGCATCCTGTTCCAGTGCCTCACCACCCTCACTGGAAAGAACTTCCTCCTAACATCCAGTCTAAATCTCCCCTCTGCCAGTTTAAACCCATTGCCCCTTGTCCTGTCGCAAGACCTTGTAAATAATCCCTCCCCAGCCTTCCTATAGGTCCCCTTCAGATACTGGAAGGCTACTATCAGGTCCCCTCGAAGCCTTCTCTTCTCCAGGCTGCAGAGCCCCAACTCTCTCAGTCTGTCCTCATAGGAGAGCTGCTCCAGCCCTCTGATCATCTTCATGGCCCTCCTCTGGACCTGCTCCAACACAAAACAAATGTTTTGTTGTTATACCTTCTACATCATAGTAACAGGTAGTGTTTGTGAATCTAACAGTTTTACCTTAGACAGGAAATAGCTTTGAAAGTGAAATGGCTGTTCCAAAGGTAGTACTGGGTACTGAAAAAGAAACACCTAATCCGCTTTGCCTTTATTGATAGATGTTAAGTAAACACAGAAAGGAACCTTTCCAGTTGCTGTGCATGCTTGTCACAACAAAAATCTCTGAAACCAAGTTTTTGAGGAGTGACTTGTGTGGTGTCTATATGAAAACTGCTCATTTCCTTACTAGATACATTTGTTTACAAAGAAAGCCTGTTTACCTCTGACCAATGTAATAAATGAGCTTCCATATTCCTATTTTGCTGTACTGCACTTGGAAGATAGTTCCCATTGAGTTTTTTATGGTCTGGGTTTTATTAATTTTTAATTTGTTACAGGATTTTTGTGTGTGTCTGTGTCTACTTGTTTTGCTCAGTACTTTTATATTTATTTTGGCTTGGTGATGGTTGCATATAAAGTGCTATAATTTGTCTTACAATTCACTAATATTCTGGCACTGAACTATGATGAGGCCAATGTGTCAGTAATGAGATGTTCCAGTTTGTTTTATTTTAATCTTTCCTAGCAACTGCTCTGCCTTTGCTAGCCTTCGTAGTGTAGCAGTACGTTAGTGGTAACATTTTCCAGAGAGGTTAAGCCTTTTCCAGCACGTCCATCCATGCATAAGTGAACTGAGAAATTCTGAAGTAAATAATAATCACAGTCCTTTCTGCATATCAGAATTTGTTTTGTGGAAATGCTTTTAGGTGTTGCTGAACTGACTGGTTGCAGGTGCTATTTTTCTTTTTGTAGATGGGTAAAATAAAAACAAAGTGAAAATTACATCTAACCAACTGCTTTTTAAATCTCAAAGTAATCCACAAGTATACTGTCAAAATTATATTCTGTATTCTTCAATTATGATGAACTTACATAACCAGCTGATGGTTCATTCCCTCTTGGTACTAATTTGGAATTTGATATGTTATTTGTTTGAATGTTTTAAGTAGATGAAAGTTGCGTTTGGAAAATTCCTAGCTGTTGCAGTTTTAAAGCAGTTCTTGGAAATAAGACAGTACAAGAATCTCCCAGTGTGATGCCCATTGTTAGTAAAGTTCCACTCCTAATGACATGCATCATAAACATCTTCACAGCTCTTCTATTTGTTTTCCTTTGCGTGAATTTGAATACTTTGTCTGAAGGGGTTCTGATTGTTGGTTGGTTTGGGGTTTTTGTTGTTGTTGGTTTTGTTTTGTGTTTGTTGGCTGATTTTATTCTATACTAGCTATTTCGATAACATTTACCAAGTTAAGTGGCCTTCATGTTCCTGCAACAGCATGACAATCTATTTTCAATAGACTTCTAGCTACATAAATGAATTGATGAAGTGACAAAACTTGTACGTTCAGTTTCCTTGGGATTTCAGGGAAAGGCACAAAGAAGCTAGGAATGCAAATACTTATGAAATTAATTGAGAATCAGTCAGCAAGATTTTATTTAGTTCTCAGGAATTCAAACATGCCGGGCAGTAAAATTAAATGTTAATGAGTGGAGGAATGAAACAAACTAAGATTTAGTATAACCGTGGTTTTGCTTCTGGAAATGCCCAATATTACATACAGTTTGCTTGTCCTTGATATCTGTCATTTTCTGAGTCGAATGTGAGCTTTTACAGCTTCTACTAATGATGGCAACTCCATAGCAACACCATCTGTTTATTCAAACAATGTTTCCTCATAAGTGAAATGTGGTAACTAAATATAGCTTGACAGTTACCTGACATTTTCAGAGTTTTAAGATGTTTTTCATTGCAACATAGTAAAAAAACAACTGGAATTAATTTAACTGTCAGAAATTATATTGTGAATTATCTTTTGCAAAACCAAGCTCAAAATTTCTGTGAAAAATGCTTACTCTTATCTCTCAAGTTTGCTGATAACCTGGTTACTGTAGGTGGCTGTATAACATAGATCATTGAGTTAAAGACTCAAAGTATGCTATATTCATAAACATCGGAGTGCCTAGAGCAACTAGGTTTGGTTTGCTTGTGGAAAACATATATTATACACTAGTACATCATGCACTCAGTTTTCCACTCATGTTTATTTGGATGAATGAGAACTGTGTTCACATTAAAACTATAGACTTCCACAAACGCCCAAGAATATCAACCAGCATGAAAAGTAAAATTTTGGATCTTGCCATCTCTTATACTGTAACTATGGATAGAGTTGATTTAGCACCACCAGTGCTAAGTTTCTAGAAACTTTGTTGTTTTTTTAAAAAGACAACTAGCTGTTTAGAAACCTGCCTGCATGCTGTAGTTCATATGCCTGTGTTTAAGTACCCAAGTCCTGTCTAAGTCACAGGCAGCTGCAGATGTACTGAAGTCTTAGATTTGAATGTCTGTTTTGGTTCTGTGTAATGCCTAGTTTAAAATGGGAGTGTGGCTCTTCCTCTAATTTCTAAAGACTTCAGAAGGAGGATACTTCTTTTTCTTAAACTTACTACTCTGTGTGAAGGAGAGTGGCATTACCAGAGTTGTTCCTGACCCTGTACCATTTCTTTAAGTTCTAAAGAAACTGTAAATTCTTAAAGTCTGCTATCACAACAGCACAAATGTTGCTAGTGACAGCCAGTGTGGGCTTTTCCAACTTGTCCTACTTAGTCTTCAGTACTTGAGAGAAGTCAAAGGAGCAGACTGTAATGAAACTGTGAAACTTCAGGTCCTCAACATAAAAGGAAAGAAGATTAAAATTAAATGAGACATGAATCATCAAACTGACATGCACCACCAGGTTTAGCAGCTAGTATTGGTAGGGTTTTCTGCAGGAAAACCTTTAGTATTTTTGCCTACTGCTGTCGACATCTGCCATAAGAGTTGGACTGGGTAAAATGAGATTAAAAGGAAGGCTGTAATACAGAAAGGAGGCTTAAAAATATGATGTATTTTCTTAATTAATTGTAGCCTACTTATATATTAATTAACTACTGTAATGAGTCAGTCTTTCCTTGCTTTGGATTTCCAGTTTGAAGGTGTAAGATACAGAAAAAGCACCTGTTTCCCAGCCATTTCCTAATACTGTGTTACGTTTTGCATAACATTTTTGTTCCTCTCTGTTTGAAATTTGTTAAAATGAGTCTCATCTTCATATTTATTTGTGAACTGAATTAAATAATGGAGTGAGCAATGAAAATTACTTGTCATGTACTTCTAGAATGGTCTGGAGGTGATGCAAATAATCACACCCCATGAAACAGAGCACTGGGGACTGTGTCCAGCATGGATTTTGACAGAGCAAGTTGGCTTGGTCTCATTTTACTTTGGGTTATAGAATTCAACCTAGAAGAACCCCCAAATCAAACAACCAAAAACCGCCAACCAAAACTAAACCAAAACCGATGCTACCCAGACTCATTTTGAGGCTATTCAACTGCAGAATTCAGCATTGTGGAGAAACAATTTTCTAATGAATCAGTGTACAGCTCTGGAGTTCTCTTTTTTCCAACTGGGAATATTTAATTTGTCACAACTTGTCCAGAATGCATGTCCAGGGGCAGAACTGGTCCCAGCAGTGAACTGCTGAATGTATATATCAGAAAGTAACATCCTTGCGTGATAATGGGGGGAGGAAAAAACCCTAATACACACACAAAACAGACTATGCTGTCACTGTCTATTCTGCTTATGTGTGCGCACGCAGATTTTCAGGCTTGAAAGTCCCATGGTTTAGCTGCAATTACTTGAAAGGACTCTATCTGATGACAAAAATATATTTGCCAAAAGAAACATTTATTGTAAATGAAGTCAGGCTAAACAGATGTTGACAGACTGAAATCACCAAAACCAATGCATATCCAGTTGCTGTTCATGGAAGCAATGTAAGTCTGGAGGTACAAGAAAACCCTCTTGAATGATGTAAGAGGCATATTCATGAAAACCTGTAGACTAAGTGTGTTTCTGTGTAATAACCAAAGTTGTCTAAATTTATACATTACAAGAAGCTCATTCATTTGAGAGCTTAATCCTGTGTATAGAAGTCAGAGGTTTTTCCTGTCGCTGTCTTCACAGTTGGAATCAGACCTATCCCCGTGTCATTGTCTCTGTGTAGTTGCATATATCATTGTCATTCATATTTTTAATGCTCCATGCTGTGCCTATTTTGAAAGACATGTTTTATGAAATTACTTTTTTACTGTGCCTCTTCTTATTTGCTTTCTCTCCATGGATTACTTGCTTTTCCAGCATCAGCAGAGATGAATATTGATTTTTGGTTTTGGCACAGGAAAGTTTTAAGTGGCTGCTGTGGGAAGATCAGATGTAGTCTTTGAGAATATGTAGCGGGGGCACCTGGATAAGATGAACTGCTTCAGAAGGAGGGATAAGTTGCAGTCTCTCTGCAAGGGTATTTCCCTCTCAAAACTGAGATGACCCTCCCTACTAGATTATTGCCCATGTTTGGAATTGTTTGTTCCAGACGCTCACTATCACGTAAATAGTTATCTTTTTCCCCAAGTTCGAGGTTTTGTACTGAAAGACTTGGTGCATTGAGACCCTGTGGATTAGAAAGGTCTGGCTTGGCATTTAAAAAAACATATTTACTCTGCCAGCAGGACAGGTCCTCATGTGTCAGCTGAAAGTGTGGTCACTGTAGAAAACCAAAACTCCCTCTAGGAACCCTGAATGTAAGTCACAAATACTTACACAATGTCTCTTAGCTGTAACAGCACTGACTCTTTAGTTATTTACATTGATGTAAAAAAAAAAAAAATTAATTTGAAAGTCATGTTACTGCTTGACACAACTTCCAGATGCTCTGTATGTGGAATGAGGGTTGTTAAGAAATAGGTTATGTTGTGCTTCTTCACTGCTCTGTAAATAGTGCATGAAGCATGTGCTTATAGGTATGAGCTTTTCAGCAGCAGGGTATATCTTTGCATAGTCTGTAATGCCTCACCTTGTTAATACTAGGAACATTTTGTTAGTGAAGTACAGCTGTAGTCATGTACTACTGAAGTGTCCAGGTCAGATATCCTGAGGGGCATTTGCAGTGATCCTCTTTCTCACCAGTAAGCTTCAGTACAGCCGTGTCATGCCTTTGTGCATTAATGATTCTGTTTTGTCCCAGATTTTACTGCAGAATTAACTCCAAAACATCTGTAGAAAAAAAATCAGGCTTCCTGTGTTAAAAAATGTTTTGCCAAATGTGTGGGTGGCATTTCTCAGTCTGCTTGGGAGTGCTAGGAACCATATTGTATTATTTTTAAAGTGTCTGAAGGCTGATAACGATCTGTCTGTAACTGTAAAATAATAATCTGATGGAATGACGGGAGAAATGGACTTCCCAGCTGACTTGATAGAAAAATGTGCTCTTGTTGAGTAGACATCTCAGAGTCAACAAGTAACAGAAGCAGTTGGCTGACAAGAAATGCTGTTAATTTCAGTGACATTTAATAATAACGACAATAAAAACTCTCAGTCAAATAGGAAGCAGCTAAGCTCTTCTGGGTCCCAGTTTCACAGGTCAGGAGGTGGAGAAGCTAGCCTGGTCCTTCTTGGATTTTCAGCTGGCCTCTGTGTGTGCCTGTTTAATTTGTTTATTTTAAGCTTTCATTTACAGATGAAGCTAAAGATTTTTCTAGGCCTTCGAGGAAATTTTTTCTCTGGTCCTGTATATTAAATTACTTTATCCAAATAGAATAACAAAAAAAGGTTTTTCACTAGAAACTTCCAGATGCTACAGAGCTACCATCAAAGTATTATTATTATTCATACAGCAATTATAAAAGATGACTAGAGGAGTTTTTCTTTTTAGGGATAATTGACTCTGTCTTCATTTACTTTGCTAGACAAAGAGTTTCTAAAAAACTTCCTATTGATTGTAAGGATCAAACTTAATGTTCTTATATTTAGGGCAATATACTGCAAGCTTACCTTCATTTTTTATAAACTTCCCATCCAGAACTCACTAACTGTACTTTCTGGAATCTCTGTAACTTGTGGCAGGCTCAAATTATATGGGAATGGTAGAGCTGAAACTAGAATAATGTGCATTGTAGATGGCTACAATATATGTTATTTTACTGTTTATAAGTAGATTTGTGCCATAGGAGGGCAGAAGCATGAGAGACTCTCCTCAGGTAGGAGAGGAGAAAAGGAGGACTTGAAAGGGGCCCCAAAAAGGCTGGGGATCTGGGAAAGAGACTCGATGGCTTTATGTTTATAAAGGCTACAAGGCAGTAAGTGACTGAAGCAGTTATCAATATGTTACTCACTGGCTTTTAAGGAAACGGCTCTAGGCAGGTCACACTGTGACAGAGCTTTGCGCGTGTTGATCCCAACAGGAGAATGTCTTGGAGGTCATGAAATGCATAGAGGAGATAATTATACATGTTTACATTTAAATGCTTGTATTTTCAAGATATTTCTTAACAATCATGCGTAGGCCTGCACTTAGATTCCATGTCTTTCTTACACAGACTGGAAATGAATCTCTTGTTCAATTTGTTTAACCTCTGTGTAATTGCTGCATTTATAAAATGGGAATTATAGGGCTCCATGGGATACAGTCCACGTACATATGGCTGCTGTTACTGTCGTAATACTGTGGGAAAGCAAAATGCTGCACTATAAAGAAGCCCTGCTGAGAAAATGCAGCCTGGGTGCTTGTTCAGTAGTGTCCTGCAAGGGGAAACAAAAATCTACCACTCTCTGTGAAACTGCATTTTGAGAGCCAAAGATACATAACTAAGGTAAAACAACTATGGGGAACAAGGTTTTTAAAGCAAGGTGAAAGGATCTGTAAACTAGTAAAATGAACTTTCTTTGTACTTGAACATTGGCAGTTTTAGCCCTATTTCTAATTGAAATGTTTATTTTCTTTATGGATATGTGTGATCCCTGACTGTTCTGTCGTCTCCAAATTTTTATTGGTTTTTTGAGGGTGGAGGTAAACACAGTACCATTGTGATGTATTATATAAAAGTTCAGAATATATATATATATGTATATAATAAAAAGAAAACTTAGAGAAAAGCTGAGTTCATATATTGTCAACTACCTATTTTATGACTGCAATATACTTCATAATAAATCCAGGTTTATGAATTGGAATATAGAAAATATTCTCAGATGGTTTACAATGATTAATGTCAACAAGAAATGTTTTCAAATGTTTTAATGTCTGTCTTCCTCATGAGCTGCAAAGGGATGTATTTTTAAAAGCTTAGGTTAAATTCTTTTGGCGGTTTCAATGGCATTCTAAACTGATGTTGGGGGTTTAGCAGAGAATTAGAATGTAAAGTAACTGATCTGATTTTCTTCCTATCAAACCTCAATTGCTTATGATATGAAAATGTGTTTTCTGCAAAACTTCTCCAGATGTGCTGTGCAAAACATGTAAACAAAAAGTCACAGTATCTGTTTCCTTAGGGATTGAGTATAGCTGTATTTGTCACTGATTATGTGTCATCTGTAGCAGGCTGATTTCAGGTGACAATTCTCAGTGTTTCTAGATAAGGCTTTTCTTCATCAGATATTTATGGCTATGAGTTCTGTATTTCTTTCCTTATATCCCATATATTTTGCTACTTGATATTGCATGTTTCTATTTTTGTCATAGTGGAAAAAGGGAATGCCTAGTTTTAGTGGTTCATTCCTTGATCCATTTCCTTCTTCAGTCTTACAGTAAAACGACATTTTAAATGAAAGTGAGAGGGAAGACAGCTAGTGTGGCTACTGAAGTAGCTGGAACCAGGTTCTTTGAGAAGTTGCTGCACGCTGAAGTAAACTTTACTGTCATCCCTTGCGCAAAGAACACCAAGTATCGGAACACAAGGCACATGATAAGCAGTAACTTAAAATGACAGACCCTCTTTGCGGAGGGCACAACTAGGCATGACAGTTTCCAGTGCTAGGATGGATTCGGAAAGGAGACGACTCTTTCCATCTCCCGCTGTCGTGTGACCACGCAGGGCGGTGGGGTGCTCGTTGCGCCGGGCCGGCTGCGGCCCATCTTTCCGGGCTGTGCGCTGCCGCCCGTCGCTCCCGCCTCTTTTTGTGGCTGCAGACAGCAAGGCCGAGCTTGCGAAAAGGGCCGGCGAGGCGGCGGACACTCGCCGCCCGTGCGGGGTAGCCCCGGAGCCCGCTATCGCGGGGGTGGGCGCGGCGCGGGGCGGGGCGGAGCGCGGCTAGCCGGGCCGCTGCGGGCAGCCGAGGGGAGGGCCCTGCGGCCGGTGACTTCATGGGAAGGAGGCGGTGGCGGGAGGTGGGTCTCGCTTTCCGTCTGCCGGTGCTGTCTGCAGGGCGGGCGAGAGGCGGCCGCTTCGCCGGGCGGCACGGGCGGGGGGGACAGCGGTGACGGAAAGCGGCAGCTGGGGGGGGACGGCGGCGCAGTGTTGATTTCCCACCCCCTTCCCCCCCCTCCCCGGCCGGAGGAAGATGGAGCTCGGTTAGTAAGGGCTTGCGGTAGGAGCAACGGGAGCAGGTAAGAGCTGCTGCTCCTTCCTCCTGTCTTCTGGCGGGAGCACGGCAGGGGCCAGTCGGTGCGGTGGACGGGCCGGTGATATTCGGGACAGGTGGGCCTGACACACAGCAGTGTCCTTGCCTGCGGACTGCCCGCTCCGCCCCGGCTGCAGAAGTTCCCGCTGTGCCGAGCTGCGGGCAGCCGGAGGGCAAAGCCCGCACTG
>VWZE01020926.1:324559-352827 GCA_013396675.1 Eubucco bourcierii | reverse complement strand
ACTGGAGCTGGAAAGGGCAAAGCCGGGCGTTTAGAAATGCCTCCTGCCCCGTGCCTTGGGTTGTTGTGGTGGGAATGCGGGCAGGTCTGCCGGCTTTGCCCCCGCCCCGTCTCCCCCAGCTCATTGATGAGCTCCGGGAAGAGCTTCTGCATTGCAGACGCTCGCCTGAGCTTCGCTCCTGCATTCGCGGCTTTATCTGATCAAGGCAGCCAGCTCCCTGACCGGGTGGTCCGGTGCTGCTAGGGCAAGAGACCGGTTTGGGTAGGTGGTATCACCTTCTGNTATATATGATTGCTCTCTGATAGAGCTACAAAAAGGGAACCTGTCAGAATCCGTGTGAATGATGAACATTTGGAGTTCACAGGGTGCAATACAGTGCAGTGAGATATAATGTGCATATAAAGCATAATGCAGTGAGGCACACGACCTTACATAATCTAAATTTAAAAAGCTCACTACGGTTGCCCTGGAGGTTGTAGGGATATGTCTGTTCTAAGCTTGTGCTTAAGACTCGTTAAGTGTCTGACTTAAAGATGCAAAGCCCCTTGTGAGCCAGTGCTGAAAATAAAAAAATAATTGTTGGTTACTTTTGCTGTAGTTGTGTCACAGTTAAGTTCCTCCTCAGTGGTCAGTGTCACGCACACACAGTGATACTCATGGCTACGTGGGCATACCTAGCCCCACACTGCAAGTGGAAATGGTTTCTTCTGATGTCCCTTAGATGCGCCTTTAAATTGATGAACTGTAATGCCGTCGTATTTTGATAAACTCTTGAGGTTTCTCTCTCTAGGCCTGAATAGTGCTACAATTTCTAGCATACAGATACCAATTTAATGTAAACAGAAAGAAACCTTTCACACTTCTCATTTGACCTTCAGCATCTCAGACAAATACTTGAAACTGATGATCAGGGCAAGTAGTTTGCAAAGGACTGGTTTAAAATGTGTTGTTGCATGCAACGCATGCAACTTGAATGTCTAGGATAACATGCAGTCAGTGTTCAGAGCTCTATATCCAAAGGAAACTAATGTGTGATAAATTTGGCCCACATTTTTAACTCAGTCCTTACAAATGACATTGACTTTAAAAAAGGTTGCTATGGCACAGATTTAAAGCAAAGTATGTTAAGGTTCTGGAACTGAAAGTGCTGTTGGTAGGAAAAAGATTGTTTTGTTATTTATAATCTATTACTAAAATGTAAATGTCATAGTTTTTGAGACTGGATCTGGCTCTGTTTTCTGCTGTTGGTGCGAATTGACTAAATGGTCTCCCTTTTGTAGATGTGGGTCAGATTTTGTCTAGGTGTACACAGGGGCAGGCTGGAGTTTCCCCATTTGAATCTGGAATACAGCTGAAAAACAATACCTACTGGGGTACTTTCTGTTGCAAACCTGCATACTTTTGCTCAAACTGTACCATTGATTGTGGTGTGGAATATAGAACCAGTGTGGGTTGCGTATTGCCCACACAGCAGAGATGATGGTATGACGTGAAATAGGAATGACGTTTTTGCGAATCTTGCTCTTTTGTGGTATTATGGTTTTTTTACACACTGTCAGTCATCTTCAGGGTGGCTTAATTCATGTGTAATATAGTAACTGTCAAGAGAGTGAGGCTAGGTAGGGATCAGCTATCCAGACTAATGAACTGCTATTTGCATAGTGCAAAAAACCCTGATCATTTGCTTAATCATAATTTGTCTATTTTTGAAAAAGGTACCTTTTTTGTAGATGTGATCTAAAAGATTTTGGTCTTGGTTTACCAATGCAAATTCAAATAATGACTGAATATTACAGACTCCAAGTAAACATGGAATGAGCAGGTTGGAAGATACTTAGTCCTTTCATAGTAAGCCTGCGTCTGCATCTTTCTTTGCCTCGGCACCTCTTCCTTGTTGTGATGCTGGCAGACTCAGTAGAAAGGCCAGAGGCTGAAGATACTTGAAGTGAATGGGACTCCAGGTCAGGAATTTTGTAATGCTGTTTACATGCAAGCATATGAACATTGGTTCACATCTTACCAGTGCAACCATTGTGCTTGTTTCTGCCATAGTTGCAGTTTGTGTTACTGACTAAAAAATTCAGGAATCGATGTTTTAACTTGTCAAATATGTATGACATTTTATTTTATTTAAAAGTACACATTTTAAATCGTGTCATGTAGATTCTTTCACAAGTTCATTGCTTTTGTATCTCTGTTATTTGGGGGGAGAATGGTGGGTTCTTTTGGTATTTTTAATTTACTGTATAGACCTCTAAGAAATTTGAAAATCTGTATGTCACCTTGTCATGTGTTGTTATTTAGCTCATTTTGGCCTTTAGACAGAGTAACTTCTGTAGTTTTACTAGGAGGAGAACAATACTAGCATGTTCCCACATAGGTATGTGTTGTTAGAGAGAAAGTTGGGAGCTGAAAGAGGGAAAGGACTAGGGGAATTAGTAGAATATTTGTCACTGGATTGTCTAGACTGCAGATCTTGCTTGGTGTTTAGTGATGTTTCCTTATGTTTAATGTATTCTGCATTCCCGGAAATGTTATGAAATCTAAATCTCCTTTTCCCTTGAATTTCCTCAAGTATCTTGGGACTCATATTAAGAAAAAAATAAACATAAACTTTTAATTAAGGAAATAAAAAGCTCTTAAAATATCAAGTGCAACTGTTACTAAATTGAAGACTGAAAGAAGTAGAAAAGGCTTTTTTGTTGTGTTGTTACTGAAGGCTTTTGAAGTTTACAGGTTCATTTATAATGGATAATCACTGTGCAGCCATGCAAAGTCATTCATAGATATTTAGATTGAAGCACAAAACTAAATGGTATGTAGACCTTCTGAGCACATTAATTGGTGTTGCGCTAATGAAAAACCTGGGAGGTGAACCTGGCTGCTTAGACGATCTGAAAATTCAGCAGTGGAGTCTTATGTGAGAGTAGAAGTTTACCAGTTCAAGTGTGGTATAAATGTTGCACAGGTATTACACTGCATCTTACTGTATTTCTTTATTGTTAGTTTTCTGAGACAAAACATAAGATGAAATTGAGAAATCATCCACAGATAAGATGGTAGAACTACTGTCAAATCCCTGACAGTAATTAATTGGTTTGATTTCAAAGGCAGATGAATTAGTGTATGTGTGTAAATGTAACAATACAACTCTTTCGCCTCTCCATCTTTTCTAGTCTTTTTGTTTAGCTACCCTTTCTCAACTACTGATCCAAGAGTGGAAAAACTGAATCTAACAAGACTCGACTTACAGTTCTGTTTTTATATTGTTCTAGCATAACTGCTTCCATGTTAAATATTTCTAATTTAAAATGGTTTCCAGAGAAAGCTAATTGTGACCTATTTCATCTCATTCTCAGTTTACTTCACATTTTTATTTTTCTGAGTTCAGTGCTACTATTTTAGCATGTAGTTATGCCACTGATTTTTAGTCATAGTGCTTTGCTATAGTGTTCTAATGAAAAATGTTATTGATATTATCTGGATTTACCTTTTTTTGGATGGAGCCTTGGCAAAGCTTTAACTCAAAATTGAGAAATTCTTGAGATTGCTTATTTGTTTTTATTAAAAGTGTTAGTAAGTGCATTTAGTATTTTAGTCTCTCATCCTTTTGATGAAAAGGATTGAAAATTTAATTTGAAAAAGAAAATCAGAAATCTCTGGATAAGATTATGCATTTACTCTAAGATAGTTTGAAAATGTGATTTCTTATGCAATTTGTAGAAGAAATATATGATTGGTATTACTGAAAGTTGTTTGTTTGTTTTAAAAAAAACATTGAGGATTTTTTTCAGAATGACCATATCTGTAAATGCTTAGTGATACATTTAGTAAAATTAGTATGTTTCACGCTGTATGTTGAAACTTTTATCAGTCAGAACACTGAGTTGCGCTCTCTGATCATGACCTCAATCTTTTATGTGAGGTTTCAATACCATCTAACCTGTGCAGGGAACAAAGTATGTTCTTCTTTGTAGAAGGCTAAAGCAGCCATTTTTATCTATCAGTGATTTGTAGATACTTGGTGCTGTACATGGAATTCTTTTTCACTTGCACATTCTCTTAGGATCTGCTGAGTAATCATATGCTTTGACTAGTCAATCAAAGAAAGGACAAAACCCATGTAGAAACTGAGCAAGCTGTGAAAGAATTTTGATTCTCTTGTTTGTAACAGTGGTTATATTTCCACTATTGTTTTCAGAATTACCGTAAGTAACACTGAGGATTTATTCTTTAATTAGATGCTTGAAATATCAGATTTCTAGTTCTGATGTCTGCTGATGCCATTAATGACCTCTGTCACATGACCAGGAGATGTAATATATTTCTAGGTTATTGCTATGAAGTTATCGGAGTCGTTCTGATGCCTGTGATTTAAATGTCTAGCTACCATGGTGATAGTGCCATAGAAACTGGTAAAATAATAATTGCCCATTAGAAAATCTGAATAAAAAAAAATAAATCTGATTTTCTGTCTTTTATGTTTGAGCACCTTAACAGGGATGAAACTCTACTGATGTTATATTCCTGATGGAAAAAATATATTGAACAAATTCCTTTGCTCTGTGTTACACAATAGACCAGGTTAAGGTTATTATATTGGTACTGTCAAAACATTAAATGTATGACTGACAGTTCAGTCATTCCTTGGACTACTTCTAGTCTAAAGAGTGAAGACATCAGAGTAATGACCTTTGTAACATTGTTGGTCTTTGTTGTTAAGTCACTTTCTTTTGTTGTAATGACTTGTACTATTCAGAAAGTATGGTTTTCTTCAAAAGCACTCTCACAGCAAAGAAGGGCTATGGCTGTGTCCCATAGACAGTGTCAGCATAACCACTCAAAGCACAGTAAAGATAGAAGTTTAGTTTGGGAGCCGTTGTAAAGGATAAAGATCATATAGAAGGTAATATGTTGAGTGCTATTTTCCATGTCTTTTGAGATCTATTACAGTAAGAAAAAAAGTGTGAGGTGCAGTCCCTGACTCTTGTCTATTGGTTGGAATGAGCTGTTTCTGGTGACTCACTCAGATACTTAAGCCCTATTGGAAACTAAGCAAGGACATGGAGGGGAGTGATCCCAGTTGTATCTGTCTAGCTATATACTCATTAAATTTTTGTATGAACACTTATATTGCCTCCAAAATTTCCAATATACTGCAAAGGAGCTTCTGCTCTGTATTAAGTAGTTTCCCTGTTAGCACTGAGATCAGCGTAAATGACGGACTTTTGATGGTGGCAACCTTGAGTGTATTAGTCTATATTAAGTAGCAGCCAGGAGCAAAAGCAGACTACCAAATTCTGTGTCTAGGTAGAGGTTATGAGAGCACACTCAAATCAGAATTATGCACCTGACAACAAAACCCAGACCAAAGTGTTGCAGATGGATATGTCAGGAACACTTAGTCTCAGATCTATCATCCCTTACCAGAAACCTTCCCATTCTCACCTGAGAATATTTAATATCCCAGTAGTTTCTATTTTAAGTCTTAGAGCTGTTACATTGCCAATCCCAGAGAAAAGTAGGACATACAGGTGTATTGAATAACATTGTGGTAATGTGAAAAGATTATTTTAGTGTAAAGAAAGCATTGATTTAGCAAACTGTAATTAAGTATGAATGCCTCCCATGACTCTCTAAATAACTTTACATCTTTGTCTCAGGAAGAGTCCAGGTAAATTAAAGGGAGGGCAGATTTACACCAACAGAAATAATGAAAAATATGCAACCTAAAAGTTCACATGTGGGAAGGATTTGGGAAGCATCATGTGTTCGTCGGTTCTACAATTTCAACTAAAGCCCGGAGACAAACTTCCTTTCAACACAAATTAACAGAAATAACATATAATGTATAGTCTCCCAGAGGAGGCTATTAAATCAAGTCAGGTTGATACAGTGTCTGCAGTCTGGTAAGTGGAGGCAGTTTGCTGTTAAGAAATTGTCATTGCAAAGTAATAACCTTTCATTAACCGTGGAGTAGTGGAATGGCCGAGCATTTACAAACTGAGCACTAAGTTCAGAGTTTGTGAGGCTGACCTGAAAATTCGGAATTTAAAGCAAAAATCACCATAACTGAGGTGCTTTATATCATTTTCTTTCTCCTCAGTGTTTCATGATTGTTTTATCAATAATCATAAAAGGTGACCATGAAATAAAATCATGGAAGGGCATGTCAATGCTGTGCCATTTGGGGGAAGCTCCAGGTCCGAGTGACAGTTTGCCACAAAGATTTGAGGTCTTGAGAGTTATTCTCACAGCTTCTTATCGTGTGTAGTTTCAATATCATGTGAGGTATAGCAGAAGGTCAGATATTCTAATATTGAGCTTTAAATGATGTTTATTCTGTGTTGAAAGACCTGTGTGAAGGTGTCAAGGGTTAGGGCCAAGCTGACCACTAAATAAATGATAGATGCTCTCTGTTAACCCTTCTCCTTTCCCAGAAGTGGAAGAGAAAATGAATAAAGGGAAGAGACTTTACAAATTAAAAACAAAACCAGCTTTAATTAAAAAAATAAAAATCATATATGTGTGAAATCAATATAGAACCCAACCCACCTGATGGCAGTTATATCACCAGTGATGCTGTGGGCTGGCAAAGGGGAAGAGGATTCATGAACTGGATTCAGGAACACAGAGATCAGGTTCAAAGGCAAAAATATATACAGCCCTCTTTGGATACAAGCCACTGAATTAAAAAAAGATTGATCCTCGCAATCCCGTAGTTTTGTACAGTCTATGATGTATATGAAATGGAAGAATTTAGGTTTACTGGTCCTGTTTGCTCCTCCCTGAAGCTGTGGCCTTTTCCCTTTTGTACCCCCAACCAGGTACACAGAATTTAGCAGTGACCTTGGTCTCCATAAGAGCAAGTATAAGCAAGAGCATTTCCACAAGCCAACCTTCGTTTCTAACTAGCAACATCATCATCATCATCATCACTTCCAGAAGCAGACACTGCTTGCAAAAAAGTGCTGTTAGCTTTAGAAGTTGCAGTTACTTAAGAAGGGACTGAGCTGAAAAGTAAAATCACTGAACAGAATTATTCTGTTCCAGCTCAAACCAGAACAAAAGGAATTTTTTTTTTTGAACCCTCTAGTAGTTGAGGATGACTTCTAGTGGTCGAGGAATGCTTGAAATGACAGGTCTTGTAGAAACTGTGTTTCTTAGCAATAGACAGTTTGTTTCTTCAGGCTTCTTGGTATGGCTTCAGTATTTTAGGACCATGTATACAGAACTCACATCTATCTGATTATGATTGAAGGGTTTTTTTATAAATCTATTATGGTAGAATTCCTCTTAAATACTTGGAGACAGAGTTTCAAGTAAGTTAGGAAAGGGTTTTTGTATTCATATAAATAATCCTGGGAGGGACTTTTACTGATTTTCTTTCTCTCTGTTCTGCAAAATCATAGTTGTATCTCTCTGCTCTGACATTCCAAGCTCAGGATGCTTAGCAGATAAGGACTGTAGAACAGTTTTGAGCAGGAAATGTAAAGATAGATGCTTATACACTAAAAGTAGAATTTAATCAGGATTAATAAAAGGATGTTAATTCTTGGCAAGAATAGGGGGAAATGAAAGGCTGTGGAAAAAAACACTTGTGGTACGAAGGATTCTTATCTCTTCCTTCAGTAATGGAGGTTCTGTTGAAGAAGACCCATGTAGATATTTGCAATATTTCCTGGGCAACGCAGTTTACGATGCTGAAAATTTCTTCTGCCATCACATTCTGTGATCCTGTGAAAGAGTAGCACTACAAAGACTGGAGCTATGTTGTTTGTTATAGTAATCATTACTGTGTTGTCTCTCTCTCTCTCTCTGGTCTGCATAATCTTTGTAACAGGAGATAGCAGTTTTCTATCACCTTATCAATCCCAAATCCTGTTCTTCATTCCTCTGCCCTTCCAAGGCAGCGTCCCTGTAACTGGCAAAGGCGAATGGGTCAAACAGAGGCTAACACGTTGGAAAGTCGATCTCGGGACGTAGGACTGGGAAATGAACAATTTTGCATTGGGCTCCAAGTCTGTTTGAACTGATTTGTTATAATGTAAGCGCATGCTACAAACTGTTCATTATTTCTTATACATGGGGGAATCTTTGAAGCAAGACTGAAAGTGCCCATTTACTGGCACACGTGCTGCACTGATATGATGAATTGTGTATCTGCAGACCTGGTAGCAGTCTGACCGCAGAAGGGTGATATGCTCATTTCAGCAGATAAGCAATATGTAGTCGCACAGGAAAACCTCATGAAGCAGTTGAGGTATTACTAGCTTGGCTGCTCTCTCTCTCTCAGTGCTGATGCAGATCAGATGCTTGAGAGAAACCCTTATGAGCACAAAATGTTGCATTAGTGAAGTGTAGACCTCAATTAACATGGAAATATAAATCATTGGCTTTTGCTACCACAGGAGATGAATATTCATGCCTGAGCAGCCCAGTTTTAAGTATCTGGAGTTGATGAGATGGTTGCATCTAGCTGGTAATCTCTTGACTTGCTTTGATACGACGTTTGAGAAACATAGCCATTATAATTGTCTGTCCTCTGGTTTTGTCTCCTAAAAGACACTTTACATAAAAATGGAAGCTATTGACTTGTTAACTTCTGTTTCAGGTGCCTCTCATTTAATATCAAATATATTCTTGTATAAATAGAGGGATGGGCACTCATGACAGAAGAAATCTATGAAGCATTTTCAGCTATCAAAGAAAAAACATGAAATGCCCTTTTCTGGATTTTGTAATACAGTTTATCTTCATTAAGATATGCCTTATTTTTTGAGAGTAAAAGCTTGGAAGAGGACATGGTTTTCGTTCTGTATGTTCCTGTGACTATTCTTACTCCAATTATTATTTTATAGAAGCTATAATAGCATGTATACATATGCTTTCTGTGAACATTTTTCTTCAACAAATCTGAGACTTGCCAATGGAGGAGAAAATTACTCTGTGACAAATTCCTTGAGAGCCACACAGTCCTTGGGGACTTGAGAAGGAATGTCTAGGCCTTTAAAAATGAAAAAAACAAGCAATCTACCTTCATCAAACCACTGAAATGGACCTAAAATAATGCTAGAAAATAGCCTTTGAGTTGTGGAGTTCTGATCTCTTTGCTGAAGATGACCTCAGTGGAAATAGTTTTAGCAGTAAAGTACCTTGTAAGCCAAAATGTTAAAACAGTGAATGGTCAACAAAGTGGATTCCTACTCTCTTCACACTTGGAAAACAAAATCTTTTGCTGCCAGATTGCTTGAGATTAAGTCTGACTGGTATCTATGTTTAAAAAAAAAAAACCTAACAAAACCTGTTTTGAGCTACTTGAACTGGTGTTACTGTATTTGCTTTTAAAGTGGAGCAAAATGGAACTGTACAGAGTAGTTTGCCATATAGATGTGATTTTTCAGTGATGTTTTATCCACAGGCCATAGTTCACTTGGTTATGACTATGGAAAATGCATTATGTTTAGAGAGAGAAAAAAAAAAAGTAGATTTTGAGGAAACCTGTATCCCCCCCAGTGTTGCACAGTGTATTTCATGGTCTTAAGAGGTGGCAATTTTAGAAATGATTTGGTGTGGTACAGTCAATTCATGAGAGCTAGATGAAAAAAAATATTCTAACAAGTAAAGCTCTGATTATGGGAGCTTGTGATTATCTTATTTGTTTTTATCACCATGCCATGAGAAATTTAATGTGGTGTTAATTATAATTGTATAATTTGACATAATGAGCACTAATGTGATCCATTTCATTTTTTCCTTAAATGCGGTAGTAAGAATGGAGTTTGCTAGTATCACGAAGGTGAAAATGCCAAAGCAGAACTTGACTTTCTCTACAGATGTTTATGCAAAACATGACCTTTATTTGATCTTCCAGCTTAACTTACAAAGTAAACTAAAAGCAGTAGCTGTGTATATATAAAAGTATAATAAGAATATAGTTATCAGGGGCTACTAATGTTTTTCAAGAAAAAGACCAATAAAATTGTAGCTGGAGATTTCTATGCGTGTGTTCCAGAAGAGTGAATTATTGACAAATAGGGAAAATATTTATTTAAAAAAAGAAAAAAAATCACACCTATGGGGAGGCAGCTGTTGATAGAGTAGTTTGCCAGAAAGTTGTTTTTTAAAGATTTATTATTTTTTAAAAATCAATTCCTGAGCAGCCAGGTAAGATAGAAGCTTATCACCCATTTAATATCTGGATGGAGAGAGCTGCTAATAATACGCAACATTCTGTGCTGCATGGTCCTACTGTGTGTTTGGCTGGAATGTGGTGGTGATGTTATGTATTTCTAGATCTAACAGCCCTTTTCTTCAAGCTTCACACTGTTAATTTAGGTCACTGCATATAATGCATGTTAAATAAGACAAGGATTTGTTGTATTTATAGAAAAAGTTAGTAGGATTTCTTTGTATTACAGGAAACACATATTACTGTTAAAAATGAGCATGATTCCTTTTAAATGTATTAGTTCACAAATTATGTGCTCTTCTGGAACACATCTTATGTATATAGATGTCACAGGTTTTGATGAAGCTGATCAAATGAAACAAAGCAGACTGGAACTCTGAGATTTAGTGGTTTGGTACATCTTTGCAGCAGAATGTTTTAAGTTTTGTGTGTGAGTAGTTGAGATAATTCTATTTTTTTTTTAAGAGATAGAGAAGCTAAAATGAAATATTTTATAATTCAGTAGCCTATGAAGAGAGAATTGCTTTAAAAGCTTCCAAAGCTCCTTGACTCACTTGAAAAGCTGACTACAGGTGCTTAAGAGATCCCATAACTTCTTTTAATGGGATTTAGGCTTCTAAGTCATATGAGTTACTTAAAAAGAATGTATTCTTATCTGAGGAAGTTGTAACTTCATTAATAGTCAAACTGTAAAACCCCAATTCAAAATATTGATTCTATACCTGAAAAACAAGAGCTGCATATTATCTGTGGATACTTGTGTGGGTGGTGTTGGTTTTTTTGTTGTTGTTTGGGTTGGTGGTGTTTTTGTGGGGGTTTTTTGTTTGTTTGTTTGTTCGGTTTTGTTGTTGTTTGTTTGGTTGGTTTTCTTGGTAATTTATAACAATAATCAGTTTCCTATCCCCTACACATGCCTACTTAAGATTGAATCTGTGTTTGTATAGTCGTTCCTTTTGTACAGTCTGCTAGGCATTCCTTCTGCTACGTTTTTCCCCCATGTAACAATACAGGAATTGAATATCTGAGAAAATACTTCTTCATTTTAGGGCATTCAAGCAAGCATTGAGGTTCATAATTACAGTATTTTTGGAGAGGATTTGTAAGTTGGAAGGTCCTATTTTGTGTCAGCACACATGATAGGCTAAATAGCCTTTTATTTTTAACTGAGAGCTCACACATGCTCTTTCCATAGTTTTGTATATTTGTTTTCTGGGTATGATTTTGTATGTCTCTACTGGCTTTGAAAAAAAAAATATTTCTGCATAAATACTAAAGTATTCTGAATCTGTCATTAGTTTACATCTTCATCACTGACATGGATGAAAGAACCTGCATTATTTTATCTGTGAAAACAAGGTAGTAGATATGGCAAGAACTTTGGAGGGTGGAAATAGAATGGAAGGTGACCATGACAAACAGCACTACCTAATTCCATAATGATTACACTTTAGTAAGAGAAACTGAAGTTTGTGTGCTAGTCACAGGTTCACAGATTGGATTGGATTGGAAAGGACCCTCAAAGGTCATCTTGTCCAACCCCTGTGCAGTGAAGCAGGGACACATCCAATTAGATTAGGGTCACATCGAGTCTGATCCTGAATGTCTCCAGGGATGGGGCCTCAATCACATCCCTGGGCAACGTATTCCAATATTTTACCACCCTCACTGTAAAGAACTTCTTCCTACGTCCAACTTAAATCTACCCTGCTCCATTTTCAAACCATTGCCTCTCATCCTATCACTACAAGCCCTTATATACAGTCGTTCCCCAGCCTTCCTGTAGGGCCCCTTCAGATATTGAAATGTAGCTGTGAGGTTTCCTCAGAGCCTTCTCTTTTCCAGACTGAACAGCCCCAATTCTCTAAGCCTGTCTTCATATGAGAGGTGCTCCAATCCTCTGACGGTCCCTGTGGCCCTCCTCTGGACCTGTTCTAGCAGGTCTGTGTCTCTGTTGTGTTGCAGACCCCAGAGTATGCCAGGTCAGTTGGACAGTTCCTAATCTGAGAGCTAGTTGGTCAGATGTACTGCTGTGGCTTCCCTGCTTTTATGTTGTGTTATGAATACCATGCTTGCTACTCAGAGGATTTACATTGGTTTGTGAATAATGATTAATTGTGAAATAAATTGTCCAAAAAAATTGTTTTCAGTACCTCTCCAGAAAAAAATGAAAATGAACCTGCCCAAAGAATGGGCAAATGTAATAAGAGTAATAAAATTTGCTATAGTGTTCAGGGAAGCAAGGCTAAACCGTTACCTTTTATTATTCCAGTGTGGTCTGTATATACTAATGGGTAAATTCTTCAGAGACTTTACATCTGTTGCCTTCAGTGGGAATGTAGTGTTTTGATGAAGAGATGCCTAGGATGTGACTCATTAGATTTGAGTCTACTGGGACATTTATGAGGTTTTATGGTCTGATCTCCTGGTATCACTCAAGCTACAGAACTTGGTGGAATTTCTGCTTAAAAAAATCTATAGATTTAGTTGGACTATAACATCCTTTACAGAAAGACAGTCACTCCTGATTTAAAGAATCTTGGTTCATTAGATAAATATCATGAAAGCACAAAAAAATAGCAGCTTTGATCACACGATTTGGACCTTTGTCATGTAAAGAAGTTCCTCTGTATTCCCTTTCTTACGACTAAAAGTGAATGAATAGCCTGGGTTTAAAACATGACTAAGAGAAAATAATTTAGATGATAACTGAACTCAGGATATCTCAATTAACCAGTAAATGTCTGCAGGTTTTAAAAATAATATGACGTAAACCATACAAAATAACATATTTCTAAGTGTATGCATATTTATTTTGACAGAACATACCTTCTATGTATTTGTGTATTATAAATGTATCTTATGCTAAAAGACTCGTGTTCAGTTTAACTGACTAATGAGACCAGAGGTAGCTTCAGAGGCCTGGATGTGTAAGTCAGGTTACAGAATTAAGGCCAGGGTGGAGAAGCTACTAATGCTGTTGTACATGTTTGCACTGAAATATTTTACATCCAGAATTATCTACTGTGTTCAGTGGGTTGGGGGGGGAAAAGTTTGCTTTCTTAGTGTCGTAAAAGGAGACAGTTGTTAAATTTCACGCTCAGCTTCAGAGTTTATATGCGATGACTGAAGATGAATATCTGCCTTAAATAAAGGAGTAGGTCATTAATCTTGAGAGCTGTTCATGCAGTCTTTGCAAACACAGAAGCCTTGAGGATAACGTAATTTCAGTAAGAAAGCCTGCTAGCTCCTCTGCGTCAGTGTGTTGTTAATTAGAAGGGAATGATAGTCTATTAATAAACATGCATGCTTCCAAGCTGAATTGTCACCGATCCATTTAAAATATTTTGGTTGCCTTTCTCAGATCTTTACTGCTAATGAAGTTACCTCCTAAGATTTTGTGTATCTGAAAAGATGCAATACTAGTGCCATGAACTAAATTAATATGCCATGGGAACTTTCCTAATGAAATTAATATGGCATTTATAACCTTTTTAGAGAGGCTTTTCAGCATAAAATGACCTCCCAAGAGACTAAGATGCTCTTTTTTTTTGCCTAAGCTTTTATACTTCTACCTGTTTCCTTTCATGATACATGAAATGGAAATAATTAAATAAAATATAATTCTTTGATACCACTCCATGGATTTATAACTTTTTATTATTAATTGTAATGTGAACTTTGATTTTAGACTAGTGTTTCATTTTTAAATTGGATAGGCTGCATTTTTCCAGGAGGTAACTGGAGCTAGCAGTATGAAGTTCTCTCTCGTTTGTTTGTTTGTTTGTTTAAGAATGTTTTCCATTTTCTACCAAAAATGCTTTTGTGATTACAATGCAAAACTTCTGTTTGAGACCTGCAGTTATAAAGTTGGATTGTGTAAATGTTTTTCAGTTTGAAGGAGCTTGGTTTCTTTTCCTTTTGTATTTCTGTTTTGTAAATGGTGAATAAAATGTACTTAAACTTTTGTAAATAGGTAGCAGTCTCCTTAAGGCACGGCACGCTGAGAACTAACAGGAAACTAAGTATTACAGCTCTCAGAGGTGAGACAAAGATAGAACTAGTGCATAGTGGAACTACATTCTGAGGTTTATTTAAGAACTAACAATATTTACATTTTTATCACACTTGATTAATTTTGCATTCTCTCTCACTTGGAAGGAGGCAACTGCTGGTTTGGGAATCTTGTGTGGAAAGTTGTGCTGCTTTTTGCTGTGCATCTCTTTTTAGTTACCAATCTCATGTCACTGACCAGGGTCCCTGGGCAGCCCCTGCTTTTTTTTTTTTTTTTTTTTTTTTTTTTTTTTTTTTTTTTTTTTTTTTTTTTTTTTTTTTTTTTTTTTTTTTTTTTTTTTTTTTTTTTTTTTTTTTTTTTTTTTTTTTTTTTTTTTTTTTTTTTTTTTTTTTTTTTTTTTTTTTTTTTTTTTTTTTTTTTTTTTTTTTTTTTTTTTTTTTTTTTTTTTTTTTTTTTTTTTTTTTTTTTTTTTTTTTTTTTTTTTTTTTTTTTTTTTTTTTTTTTTTTTTTTTTTTTTTTTTTTTTTTTTTTTTTTTTTTTTTTTTTTTTTTTTTTTTTTTTTTTTTTTTTTTTTTTTTTTTTTTTTTTTTTTTTTTTTTTTTTTTTTTTTTTTTTTTTTTTTTTTTTTTTTTTTTTTTTTTTTTTTTTTTTTTTTTTTTTTTTTTTTTTTTTTTTTTTTTTTTTTTTTTTTTTTTTTTTTTTTTTTTTTTTTTTTTTTTTTTTTTTTTTTTTTTTTTTTTTTTTTTTTTTTTTTTTTTTTTTTTTTTTTTTTTTTTTTTTTTTTTTTTTTTTTTTTTTTTTTTTTTTTTTTTTTTTTTGGCTTCTTGCGACTTTTTTTTCCCTCAGTCTAAACTGAAACACAATGTATGAACAACCTTTTCAGTGTGCATTCTACATCTGTGTTAATTGGAGGATTCAGAATGTGATCCTTCTGTTTAGTCCAGGTAACATCACAATTTACAAACAGCCTGTGCTGAAAGCAGCAAGCATGTACCAGTCTTCTGGTAGAGAGTTCAAAATTCACTTGCAGACATTCACCCACAAACACACACACACACTTATCTGCTGCCTGTTAGTGTTTGCAGTTGAAACTATTCTTTTCACTATGACTACAACTGATGTACTTTGGCTAAAAGCTGTGTTTGGTGCCATTAGGAAAACCTTTGTTCATGTTGTCATTATCCATGGTCTTGACCAATGTATCACAGTATCACCAGGGTTGGAAGAGACCTCAAAGATCATAAAGTCCAACCTGTTACCACATACCTCAAGACTAGACCATGGCACCAAGTGCCACGAATATCAAGCTTTTGCATCGCTCTTACAGGAACTAGGTTTCTAAGATTACTTGGTAGGCAAGGATTCCAAACATGGACTGGTGCTGAAACAGGAGGGGCTTTATATGACTGTCAGGTTACATCTCATATGATAATTTCAGAGTTTACTCTATTTGAGGTCTTATATAAATGTTGGATCTTCATATGGTGCAGTACATGTCAAAGTTCAGATAGCTTTACAGTCCTTTAATCATGCAAAAGACTCCCCTTTCAACTGTATCTTGTAGAAACATGCAGATAAAATTTATAAAAAGGAAGATGACCTAGTAGAGCAAGAAAATGTTTTAGTTCTTGTGAATTCTTATTATTCCTTTCTAACTTTTTGTGTAACTTTTTATTGCTGACCTTTTGTTTGATGCTTTCTGCATGGTTAATGTGAGTGTGTCCCATTGCTGAATTGGGGAAGGGTCAGATTTCTCTTCTCTTCCCAGATTCAGCAGTCTGGCTAGCTGTTATGTCATGTCTGGAGGTAACTGACCTCAGAAGCAGAAAGTATTTGGGAAGTTCAAGGTCCAGAAGCATTGCTTGTGCATCTTGCTGTTAGCATGTAAAAATCTTTTTCTCTGTGTAAAATGTATCTTTGAAATAAGTATTAACGGGTTTTTCTTAGATTGCATTTGTAGAAGCAACATGGTGCATTCTCTGTTTATTATTTCTGCATTTCAGGATACATAGTAGAGAAAATACTTGTAAGAGCAGCTTAGGAGATGAGGAAACCTTTTCATCTTCTTATACCATAGGCCCTTCAAAGAGCAGATGTTCATCTCTTGCTCTTTCCTTGCACAGTTTCTTCAGCTTTTGGTTCTGCTGATTTGACTGAGTGGTTTATCTGCATGTACAGTGTTCCCAGGAGAAAACAATGTGCAGCCTGTTTGTTCTGTTGGTTTAGCATCCTTTCTGCAACTACCTTTTCAAATATTATTGAAAATGTTTCAGCCAACTCCAAGAACTGTGCTGGTAATGGAAACCGAAGGAACAGATACAAAATGTGTACTTAGCAGAGTGCTGTTCAAATGCATCTCTGCTGTTCAGTTCACAAAGTACTTACCAGGCAGTACTCTGCTTCAGTGCAGAACCAAAAGAGAGGTCCTAATATTTTTAAAATTTTATTTTAAATTTAATCAGTTAAAGAAAAGAGGTCAGGAACTCCTGGAGAACTAAAATGTAATAGTTTATGTAATGATTTGACCTATTAGACATTGGAATAAACTCCCAAGGGAGGAGGTGGATTCCCCTACATTAGACAGCTGCAAAGCCCAGCTTGACAGGGTGCTGAGCCATCATTTATTCTTACCCTGAAAGGTTGGGTTTGATGATCTTTGTTGTCCCTTCCAACTTGATATTCTATGAATCTATGAAGATAAAACACAGGTTCTAGAAGATGAGTCTTCTCTGTATTGTCTCACACAAGGGTTTACACACTGTTATGGTAGAATAAATGTATGTGTACATGCCTGTATTTATGTTGACATGTACGTAGCCCTGTCTGTGCACGTATGTCTAGAACAATATAGCTTCCTGGTCTGGCTCTTCAACATAAGCTTTCTCTTTCAGCTGTCTGTCATAAACTTGCAGCACAAAATGTGCTAGGAATGTAGCATATAGTGAAGTTATGGCCTTGCTGACTTCCAAAGGATGAAGATTTGAGAGACAGTGAGATTTTTAAGGAGTAATGATGCAAAGTTGTGTTTTTCCTGGTCTTCAGTGTTTTTTGGGTTTTTTTCTTACTTTCTTTGGGTTAGTTTTCATGTTGCAGCATTGGTGTTTTGCTGGTTGTTTTAGAGGGGTTGGGCAAGTCTCTTTTTTTTTTTTTTTTTTTTTTTTTTTTTTTTTTTTTTTTTTTTTCCATTTTTCCCCTTCTCGTACAAAAGCATAATTTTAATTCTAGAAGCACTGCAGCGTTCTTGTATGAGCACCATAATCATCTCTGTTTCTCTCCCAGATCTCAGGCCATTTTTCATGTGAGATATTTTCAGTATGGATTACCAGGCAGCAAAGCAACATATGGGCTATTTATTGTTTCAAATAAACAGTCTCATTATTCTTAGCAAAATGCAGCTTTAACTAAGCTCTTGCACATAGTTTATCTTGGTTGTGGCAATGCATCTAAATGTGAGGTTTCTTAAAATGTTTTGATGCCACTGACTTTTTGCTTAGGATTCATGTGCAATTTTAGAAATAGAGAGTCAGCATTTGCTGACAGTTACAGCTGTACCATTTTATTGATTTGCTGTTCAATCATAGGAAATCTGAAAATTGTGGGATACAGTAGTAGCTTGTCCAGACAACTTCATCAGTCAAAATGAGAGAATGTATTAATGGTAGCTACTTCGTAATGGTGAGTAGAATGCATTATAGATGTGTATAATTTAGTGCATTAGACAAAATGGCAGATAAAAATCAGGCCAAAATCAAGGGGAATTAGGTTCCTTTTGAGTGGTGATGTGGTTATTGGCTTATGGTTAATATCTGTTGTTATTAAAATGTTTCCTGTCTCATAAACAGTATTTGTAAAATGATGTTATGGAAAGCACCATCTTGACTGATGCATGAGGTGTTGAATTTTACATGTCAAATACTAACGACAAATCTCTCCTCAACTCAAGCTAGATAGTCAGGTGCTGTAACCAGGATGTATAGTAGGTCCTCATTTTCTAGAAGCAGGTAAAACAGAGTAATTGTGTTTTGGTATGCATGTCAGATAGAGGACAGAAATTAAGTCCCAAATAGATTTTATGGATGCCGTCTTTCTAATCTGGCTCTGAGGCTGTTTCTTTCTTGCTTGAGAAAGGAAAAAAAAATGCTTTCTGTTTCATGTTTTTATTGAGAATTTCTCAAATGACTGAGAAGAGAGGAAGGTAAAGAAAAAAAAAAGCTTCCTTAAGATCAGATGCTTTTAACCCTGTGGAACTGGATGTTTTTTTAAGTGTCCACATCCTATTAACCTGTTGTTGAACAGTGGCAATTCTACAAGTTCCAATCATTCCCAACTGTAGCTTACTGAACATTTGGATGATTTATGTTCACATTTGAATTGTAACTTACTCTTCCCTTGACAGATCACTTAATTGAAAAATAAGGGAGCATATAGGGGGTACTTGGTCCCAAATATAATAAAATTTCTGAATACAGTTGATAGTCGTATTGCTGTCCATGGAAGATGAAGAATCTGACTTATTAGCCTGATTAAGCATGTTCTGTTAGTTCTGGAAGGAGGTTTTTGATGTTGAGAATACTGTGAGCAACTGTGAGGGAGAATTTTTAACTCTGGGGAAAACTGATGCATAAAGTCCAGAAAATGAATATATGTTAAACCTGTACCCTTAAACTTATGAGTTCTGTGTGTTGGCAGTGATTTATTTGTTCACACAACTAAGTAACTATACTGTCTCTTAATTTAACTGGAAGATACAGATGGTTGACCCCTTAGATAGGGCATTTTAATTTTAGACACCTAAATTTAGAGTTTGGACTCTCATTTAGAGCATTGAGTTTGAAAGATTTGGACTGGAACCCAAGAGCTTTGCTCTGTCCCTGCTTGCATTACTATCATCTCTCTGACCCTCTCCCTCCCACTGAAATTAATAGCACTTCTTTCTGTCTTGAGATGTTTTCAGATTGCTTTCTTCATTTTTCACTCGTTTTGCTTCAGAAAGCATGTGTGCTGTAGTTCTTGTTACTAAAAGCAAATTCTGAATCAGATATGGAATGCAGAGAGTTGTCTCTTACAGTCAGAAATTTGCAACTGGCTGCTGTAGGTGGAGCTTACTGTGCACTTCTTTATTTAGCTGTGTCAAAATTTTCAGTCATGAAGTGGATTAAGAGTTAAAGCTTATGGGGAAATGGAAAATGGAAAACATAAATGGGACCTTTTTGGTATACTTGAGAATCCATTCAGGCAAATGAAAACAGTTTGTTTACTTACCCTTTCAGTTTAAGAAGTTCCTCTCTCAAGTAAAGTGTTCGTTTCGGAACTTGTTTATGAAATTAAAAGTCATGACTAGAATATTTCGTGTATAATAACCATTACCCAGTCTTGGAATGAAACTGGTCCAAGTGCTGCAACAGGGTCTGAGCAGGGACACTGAAGTGTACAAAAATCAACTAAGCTGTAAAACTGGGCTGATGAATCACTTTAGATGGGACACTTTATGAGATTGATATCAAGCTGAATGTTTCTAAAGGGAGTTTGAGTTAAAATCCTGAAGACTATTAATAATATGTTAAGATTTTATTTTTTTTTATAAAGCAGATCATGAAAAATAAGAACATAATATTACACTCAGTATTACTGATAGTTTCCAAAATGTTGAAAAGATGCAAAGTTGCTCATTAGGTTCATTTTGGAGTTAACTTGCATGTTCCCATCAATACTGGGATTGTAAAGTAAATGTTACTGCATGTAATGAACCTTTTATTTCATAATCAAGACAGCATCTTCATATAAAAGAGGGAATTACTGTACTTATACAGAGGAAGGACTGACTAACAGGTACTTGTGTTTTGAGTGGAAAATAGTCTTTGATCTACTCAGTTTTCACTGATAACTTAGCACGATTGCATATTCATAGAATGGCTTAGGTTGGAATAGACCTCAGAGATTATCTACTCCAACCCCACTACCATGGGCAGGGATGCCTCTCAACTCAACTTTGTTGTCTAAGGCCTCATCCAATCTGCCCTTAAACATCTCCAGGAGGGGCCATCCACAACCACACTGGGCAGCGTATTCCAGAGTCTCACTACCCTTATACTGACTAACTTCTTCCTAGTATATAGCCAAAACCTACTCTCCCTCAGCTTGAAATAATTTTCCATAGTCTCGTCACTAGGCACCCTTATGAAAAGTCCCTCTCCAGGTTTCCTGTAGAGTTTCTTCAGGTATTGGAAGGCAACTATAAGGTCCCCCCAGAGTCTTCTCTTCTCCAGGCTGAACAATCCCCTCAGCCTATCCTCATAGCAGAGGAGCTTGCAGCCCTTCAGTCATCATCCACATTCTGTGCTGGAAGGTATTAAACTCAGTTCAGTGCAGTTTTATATGGCACCAGTAGTCTCCAGGTACATAGACAACGTAGACTACAGTGTGCCAGCCAGATTTCTGGGTTAGGGTATACTACAACCACATCCTGGAATTCCAAAATACATTAGGAATGTTAATTTATGATATTGTGCCTAACATTCTGCAAAAATAGTGTTTGAAGCAGCACAGTATTGCCTCAATCACCATCCTTCATTCTCTGCAGCTCAGTGGAATTAAGCTTTGGGCCAGACAGTGACAGCTAGAAACCATTTATATGAGCTTTGCAGAAAGCAACTATCATGAAACCTTCCTTTATTTTTATGTGTAATTTGGGAAAAGGGTTATTTTCCAGAGCTGTTGAGAAAGTAATACACATGTCATGAACCATTTCAGTTTCACGTTTCAGTGCTATCCAGGAGAAAATGTCTGCAAAATCTGTCATCCTCCACCTCTTGGAAGTCAGAAACAAGCTCAGGAATCCAAATTCTCTCAGAAATTTGTTACTGATACAGTAATTTTTTTCATTGAGTATGTATTGAAGACTGTACAAGAAATTGGATTGGTCATTAAGGCACAAAACACAGAGGTAAAATTATTTGATGTTAATTCTCTCCAGAGCGTCTTTCATAGTGCTGTGGTTTGCAGTGATGTTAGCTGGGTGTTACTAACACACCAGTGTTTTGGCTACTACTGAGCCAAGCACCAAGGCTGTGCTTTTCCAGCATGTCCTGCCCCCAACAGTAGGCTGAGGGATGGGCAAGATCTTGAGAGGGGACACAACTGACCCAAACTGACCAAAAGGGTATTCCGTGCCATATGACATCAGCTCAGATATAAAAGCTAAGTAAAAGAAAGAAGCGTGGAGACATCTATTGATGGCATCTGTCCTCTGAAACAACCACCTCACGCGTGGGAACCCTGCTTCCTGGGAGTGTCTGAATGTTACCTGCTGATGGGAAGCTGAGAATAATACCTGTGTTTGCTCTTGCATCTATGCAGAGCCTCCTTTGCTTTTGGTTTGCATCCTGCGAAATTGCTTCCATCTTACTCACAGCCTTTGGATTATACTTTCCTTCTCCCTTATCTGTCTAAGAAGTGGAAGGGTAGAGCAGCTTTGGTGGGCACTTGGTCCTCATCCAGGGCCAAGCCACCACAAATAATCACTGGTGTAATTTTGATTTTTCCCAGAGTATGAGAAACAGTAAGATTGTTGAAAGTTCCAACTTGGCATCTCACCCACTGTTTTTATTTTCTCGTAATTCTGATAAATGTCTTTTTTTTGGCCAAGATTTCACTTTTCTGTGTTTTGGAAAGCACAGAGGAACTTCACTGATATGATTGGATGTAACAGTTTATTTGAGGAATATGTACTTCTCTCTGAAAACAAATACCATGAGTGGCTACAGCTATTAGAGGGAATATCCAGTTTGGGTTGTAGTCCAGATAATGGAATAAACAGACTATGTCAAAAATTGTTTAGGACAAGATAAAGAAGTTCATGGTATACATTTCTTATCACATATTTTGATCTGGATACATTAAGACTAGATTTGAATGGTTTGTTCTTTTACAGATTCACAGATTGCATCAGATTGGAAGGAGCCCTCAAAGCTCATCTTGTCCAACCTCCCTGCAGTCGGCAAGGACACATCCAACTAGATCAGGTTGCCCAGGGCCTCATCAAGTCTGATCTTGAATGTGTCCAGGGATGGGGCCTCAATGACGTCCCTGGGCAATCTATTGCAGTATTTTACCACCCTCATTGTGAAGAGCTTCTTCCTTATGTCCGACTTAAATCTACCTCGCTCCACTTTCAAACTATTGCCCCTTGTCCTATCACTACAAACCTATCCAAACAATCCTTCCCCAGCCTTCCTATATATCCCCTCCAGATAATTAAATGCAACTATAAGGTCTTGCCAGTGACCTTGTAACTTCTCTTCAGGCTTCTTATAGCTTCTCTTCAGCCTTGTCTTCTCCAGGCTGCACAGCCCAAATTATTTCAGCCTGTATTCAACCCTCTGATCGTCTCGTGGTCCTTCTCTGGACCCACTCCAGCAGGTCCATGTCTCTCTTGTGTTGTGGACCCTAGAGCTGGTTTCACCAGAGAAGAGGTGGTCTTCAGTTACAGACAGAATTTGCCATGTTGAGAAAGGAAGGTGAAGTATATTTATACTGTTCTAGGCAAAAATGAAACAAAAAAAGGAGAAAATAAAAGGGAGGATCACAAGTTACCAGACCTGCATCCAACAAAAGCCTGTAATGTGTCCTATAATAGGCTTATAGTGGTCATTGGTCTTTATTCAGATGGACTACCTTGATGGACGGTACCTGAAGATTTATGACATGTGCAAACTGATACTACAGAAGTCTTCCTATGAAAAACAATGTCATATATTTCCTTATTTATCCATTTAGTCACACTGAATGATGTGAGTACTGAGGAAACTTTTGTCTTATTTTTTCATTAAATGCAGTGCCCACAGAAACACCTGAGTTTCCATAAAACAGCAACAGTGGGTTTGTTTATGGTTTTTTTTCAGTTGTCAAGATCTGTGATGCTAAAAATTACAAGAGGTGTATTGAATACCTTCTGAAAACTTGGTCAAATTATTGCTTTTTTTAACCTGAACTGCCAAGGTGTTATTCTGGAATTTTGCTAAATGTGCATCACAGCAATTAAAACTGCAACTGAATTGATATAAAAAGTAAACTGAAATGTTTACTTTCAGCTCATTGTACTGCTAAAAAAAATGTAACAGGAAGGTGCTTCCTGGAGCTCTGAGGGTTTTTTTAACTTTTCTGTTCCTGCATCTTTCTTACAACAACTGAGTAGTTTCTGTTACTTTTTACTGGTCAAGCAAAAAATGCCTTTCTTCACCCCAACTATTTAAATTCCTTCAAGAAATTCCAAATATTAATGAAATTATGAACAAAAATGAATGAAGGGAAAAATTTAAACAAGGTGTTTTTAAAGCCAGTTTCAAGTAATTCTAACCAACATCATTATAAAAATTACTCTTTTATCCTCTTATCTAGAATAATATTTAAGTCATTCATAGAAGTAATTTAGAGGACGGTAGTGTGATGTAGTGACTCTTGATTGTCTACCTACTCTATACAACAGGCCAAAGAAATTAATTCTGTCATCTCTGTGTCAAACTCATGACTTTCATTTGATCTACGTAATTTAGGAAGACAATCAACACTGATTTAGAAACTTCAGGTGATGGAAAACCTGTCATATTTCAGATGGTTAATAACACCTGTCAATGGAAGTCTGTGAGACTTGCTTCCATTTTGCTTTGTCTAGGTCCAGTTTCCAAGTCATGGATCTTACTATACCATCACCATGCTAGACTTAAGAAAACATACTCTTACTATCAGAAGCTTTTTCCTCTGTTCTGGTAATTTTAGACAACAATTAAATCTCCTTCTGTCCTACTTCTGCATAAAGTAAATAGTTTGAGTTTTGGAAAGCTTGTTTTCTTTAACGGGGTTAAAGAAACTCTGTTTCAGCTCTTATGTCACATGTATGCAGATCACTGCTCCTACAGCACCGAAAACCTCCGCTCAAAAAGAGTTTTTTTTTAAAGACCCTTTGTTTTTAAATACAGACTTTTACAACCTGATGCAGTCACACCTTGGTGCTGCAAGCTGCCTGCAGGTTAGTGCATGGTAGTACAGAATGTTTGGGCACGCAGAACAAGGAACCTGACAGTCACGCCTGACAGTCGCTGCCGCTTCTTTTTTCTTCTGCTCGATGGTAGTGGCACACTGACAGCTGAGGACACTGTTAAATGGAGTTCCATGTTCACCTTGCTTATTTTAACCTGCGAACTGTCATGCATGGCACTAGATTTTTATTTTAAGACATCTTCTGTGCTGGGAAGTAGTACAGCTCATAAGAAGGTACAGTCTCTTTTTCATTCATGAAGGGCAGCCTGAGGCTGATAAGAAAAAAAAACTCGGTTATAAATATGGACTCTTCCGAACTACAGAATGTTTTCCCTCACTTGCAAGATCTGTCAGCCTTCACAGATCTCAGATCTCACACATGCTTTTCCAAAACAAATCTCACAGTTTTGTGAAGGGGCTTCATAGTGAAGCCAGTTTAACTGGATTTTTCCATTATCTCAATAATATAAAAATACTTAGTGTACTGTACTGTAGCTGGCACAATCAGTTGTTTCTCTGAGTGTACAAGACTGACTGGGAAAGCTGTAATTCAGCTGTTATGGAGCCTGGAGGGAAACTTGTGTTTTAGTATTCCAAATTAAGTTTAATGATCATAACTCAGAGGGATTGTTTAAATTGTTTTCCTTTAAATGATAATTGGGGCAATGCAAAAATAATTCCACAAGTATGACTATGATAATGACTGCAAGGAAAACCAGCCCTGGAAAAAGTATAAATAATAAACAATAAAATGTAAATAATATATAAATAATAAGATCTCTCTTCCCAGTAAGGAACAAGTGACTGTACACTGAAGAGGCTATGTACATGTGCATAGGACTGTGGAAAAAGAATTAACAAGGAGCCTTCTAGCTACTCAAATACCTAATTTGATCTTTTGTTCAGAACTTTGTAAACTTATACAATTAATTGCATGACCCCTTTAAAAAGCCTTTTTTCCCTCATCGTTAGGAAGGAAACATGTCAAAAGCTGTTTGGACTTTGATGTTCCACAAAACAACACACTGCACTACAGCAGTGTTCTTTGTCATGTTCTGATTTTTCCTGTTTTTTTATTTAGAGAGCTATTAAGCTGCCAAAATATTTTTCAAGCCTGAAGATAAGAAAACATCTTCCAAAATTAACACTAAAACAACTAAAGAAACAAAGCTACTTCCTTAGTGAACCAGTAATTCATACAGAATCAGTCAGATAATGTATTGTCAGAGATGCAAATATTTCCAGAAGATAAACTGCCAAACCAAGTCAGCAACCTACACTCTCCAATGCTTCTTGGCCTTTGTTTAATCGATCAATTTGTTGAGAAGACAGATAATCCTTCTGTGTTACAGAAAACAAAAGAGCAGAGAAGAGGAGAAGAAATTACATGAAGGTTATCAGAAATAACATAGGAAATCCTCCATCCAATTCCTGAAAAGAGAAACAAGTAGAAAAACTTCCAGAAACAGAAAAGCTACTAAATCAATTTAGTAAAATAAATTCAGAGTTAATGAAATCTTTATATTGCTGCAGTAAGTAACAAGTTGCTAAATTCCTTTCCCTGCTAAAAGGTGAAGTCTCCAAAAGCTCAGGGTTTTTCCTTTGACCACAGCTGTAGCTCACATTTTGGAGAGAGACAATTACAAGTGTAATTCCAGCAGTGGATAACTATATGAGTATTTTTCAGCAACCCCTCCCAAGCAAAAGCAAGTCCTATTGTCAGAAAGCAGGAGCGTTTTGTGGGAGCAGAATCTCTCTCCACCTCTTTCATCAGGAACAGTAATTTCTAGAATATTGTGTAAATAGTTACTTGCTTCACTAACTGAAAAAACTATCCTAGGTCATCAGTCAAAAACATTCTCAGGCACCCCATAGCAAAAATAGCCTCAAATACTGTAGGCAAAATTAAAATGAGAAAGAAAAAAATAATTCTGGCAGATTACTAATATTTTTAACAAAATAAGTGTCTCTACATTTAATTATCAGATTTGCACACAACTGCTCAGTTGCATAGATTCCTGTAGAGGCACTAGACAGAATTTACTGGACTTCCAAACTCCTATTTGCATTCCAAATGGTCACATTACAGTGGGAATCAGGTTTGAACAACAAAATTTACTAAAAAGAAAAACGCAAACAAACAAACCTGGATGACATACCACGCAAGAATATTTTTCAAAGCATACAAAAGGCTTTAGAACCCAAAGAAAAGGAGATGGTGAAGTACTCACCCACACATTTACATTTCTGTACTTGAAGTATCTCTCCCATTGTTGTGAATACATTTTGCTACTATTTCCATGTGGCATACTTTCAGAGAGCTAGAGTACAAAATACTGTAGAGGTTTGCATTTTGCATTTGCTTTCATTTAGAGATTCTTTTACTTAGATGTCTGTTGAATTCTCACTTTAGCAAACACAGTGTTAAACCCTTGAGTCTTAACTACCATATTTCATTCTTCGTTGCATGGAATTCTCTGTCAAGGCTGATTGTTTCTCAGAAAGACATCTCATTGAACTCAGCAGCTCTTCCTTAAGTTATACCACACCAATGAATTCTGAAACCTTGCACTCTCAGTATTTTAAGTTCTTTCACATTGCACCATCTGGGCTGCGTCCAGCTCTGGGGGACCCAACATGAGAGAGACGTGAACCTGCTGGAGTGGGTCCAGAGGAGACCGCAGAGATGATTATAGGACTGGAGCACCTCTCATATGAGGAAATGCTGAAAGAATTGGGGCTGTTCAGCCTGGAGAAGAGAAGGCTTCAGGAAGACCTTATAGCTACATTTCAGTAGCTGAAGGGGACCTACAGGAAAGCTGGGGAAGAACTGTTTAGGAGGGCTTGTAGCAATAGGACGAGAGGCAATGGAAACTGGAGCAAGGTAGATTTAGAGATGTGGCTGAGGCCTCATCCCTGGAGACATTCAAGATCAGACTTGATGTGGCCCTGGGCAGTGTTGATCTAGTGGAAGATGTTCCTGCTTACTGCAGGGAGATTGAACAAGATGACCTTTGAGGATCCTTTCCAACCTAATTTAATCTATGAATCTGTAAAGAAAGAAGAAAGATCCTGTCCTATGCATTTAAAAAAAAAAAAAAAAAAAAGTGTATGGGAGGAGTTTTGCATATATATCCTTGTAAATATGCTTGCTTTCCTTAAGAGCTGATGTGTCTACAATACTGTGAGTGACTGTCCCTAAATTCTTTACATAAATATTGATGCAGTGGAAGAATATTCAATTCTCTGTCATGCAGCTGATCTGTGTCCATTACATATTGTGTACCTTGCTACCATCTGTCTGCTGGCACACTGTATAGGTATAATAACAAGGGAAAATTCCAGTAAACTATAAACAGCATACAGTAGATGATGGTGATTTTCTGATCAAGTGCTCCTAGACTTGCTAAGGATATTTGAAACTTTTTTTTTTTTTCATTTGATAGCTTATTAGTTCTTTAAATCTGTTGTAATAGCTAAATGTTGTTTTAAACTGAGTTCAAGGAATTCAGAGATTCTAGAGCATCTAAAAAGAAAATTTGAGAAATTACTATCAAAATGTAAAAAGCATATTATATCAAGTTATATATAAAGATCAATATTATGCTAATTATCTTCCTTTAAAAACAGCTTCAAGGGTTCATCTGAGATCATTGCTGATCTCCGTAAGAAATTTTATGTTGCTTGCAAGCAACCAGCTCAACTTTATGGTATCTGACTGAGGAACTTCACTATCTAGATGAAAACTCTGTCCTTTTTTATTATGTTTTTATGTGTTACACTAAATCAACAAAAGGAAGGAAACACAGGCTTGAGGGAAACTCTGTTCTAATTTTTTTGTTTCTGTTCTTTTCTAGAGAGTTGTTCGAGATGACTTGTTTTTCTTGTTGCAGCATATAAATTTAGCACAACTACCTAGGGACTGATCAATGATTTTCAGTAACTTAGAATCATAGAATGGTAAGGTTGGAAAGGACCTCAAGGATCATCTAGTTCAAACTGATGCAGGGACACCTCCCACTAGTACAG
>VWZE01020926.1:302102-324554 GCA_013396675.1 Eubucco bourcierii | reverse complement strand
CCTTGTAAATAATCCTTCCCCAGCCTTCCTGTAGGCCCCCTTCAGATACTGGAAGGCTACTATCAGGTCCCCTCGAAGGCTTCTCTTCTTGAGGCTGAAGAGCCCCAACTCTCTCAGCCTGTCCTCATAGGAGAGCTGCTGCAGCCCTCTGACCATCCTTGTGGCCCTCCTCTGGACCCGCTCCAACACTTCCATGTCCTTCCTGTGCTGAGGGTTCCAGAATTGCACACAGTACTCCAGGTGGGGTCTGACGAGAGCAGAGTAAAGGGACAGAATCACCTCCCTTGCCCTGCTGGCCACGCTTCTCTTGATGCAGCCTAGGACTCGGTTGGCTGTCTGGGCTGCATGTGCACACTGCAGACTCATGTTGAGCTTTTCATCAACCCAGACTCCAAGGTCCTTTTCGTCAGTGCTGCTCTCCAACCATTCAGCACCCAGCCTGTATTTGTGCTTGGGATTGTGCCTACCCAGGTGCAGGACCTTACACTTGGCCTTGTTAAACTTGCTTAAACCTGTCCAAGTCAGGTAACACTGCAGTATTTCTGGATGTAAGTGCTTACATCCCTCAACTGGGTCTGGCAAGTGCCCACAAGGTCAAGATAAGCACTGTTCAGGTAGATTCTGAGTCTGCAAGCTGTTTTATTTGGCTCTGATTGCCTGTGCATTTGGAGTAGTCCATGGGGGAGAGGATTACTAGTGGAGTATATCCTAGTCTTCTGTTGGTACAAATATCTATGGTATTAATATTTGCTATCTGTGTTAATTCAGTAGCAAATGCTTTCACTTCTCTGGTATTTCATGTTTGGAAACAACTTAAAAACCTTTATTTTTAGGTGAAGCAAACTGAGATGCTAAATGTACATAAAGTGATGCCATTGTATGTACTAGGGTGGATTGAAAAAGCCTTACTTGGATAGCTGCTGTGGTGGAACTCTTAAGATTTCAAACAAATTCAGCAAAAATCTTATTCCAGGATAGTTTTTTAAACTATTTTTTCTGGCCATCTAGAGACTGTTCTAGGGAAAAATGATTACAATTTCATTACCTTTCTCCCCAGACAGTGTTTAGTCATGAGATAGGACCCTTGCTCCTAACAGGTTACAACAGTGAGAGTTAGTTTGGTGTCTTTGCCTCTCTAATGTGATTTGTAATGTTTGATTTGCCCTATCAAAGAATTGCAACTGTGTTTTCTTTCCAATGTCTGAGATGGAACACGCAGTTGCAAAAGCAGGATTTTCTTTTTACCGTGACATTGACAATGTTTGTGACATCTCTGGTGCACAAATGTATGCCAAACCCCAAAGCTAATCTATACAAGAAATTCCTCATGAAAGATGATAGAGTTGTTTTGGTTTTGTGGGTTTTTGTTTTTTTTTTTTCTTCCTTCTTCTCCAGTAAGAAAAACTTCTCTGTGGTTAAGAAATAAAATCTGAACATGCAGCTCGCTCTTTCTTGGAATATATTGGTTAATACCTGTTTCAACAATTAAAAAAATTACCTGGAGTGAAAATTTCAAAAGGCTCAAGAGAATACTGACTGCATTGCATCATTTAGTTGTGAGGATGAAGCTGTGCTTTTTTTTTCTCCTCACTGATAAATATATAAAAAAGCATTAGAGTTTACCTTAAACTAAACCCCAATAAAAACAGCATTACAAATGATCATCTGTGTTTCGAAGACTTCAAAGTCTCTACAGAGACAATTCCTACCTCCTGGAACCAATGCCAGAATGACCAATTTAAGAAAAGGTCAGCTACTACCTAAAAAGGGCTTTCTGTCCCATTTCACTCATTTGTTCTCTGGGGTACTGTGGATTTGTGTGTCTGGCAGTTGTGTGAGGTTGGTTCTTGTCTGGATGCTTTGTGAGGCCTTTGGATGATTGCCTGGGAATTCCTGTAGTGGCTCTAATCAGACCATGGGACATTCAGTCAGAGTCCTAGAGCTCCAGATGCACAGGAATCTTAGATGTTTTGATGACATGTGTTCGGATCAGATGTATCATGTATGCGCACTGGGAGTTACTTGCACTTGGCCGATAAATCCGGCTTGCACGAGACACAGAACTTTGCCTCCCACCTGACCTAAATGTGGTTTAAAGTTTCCTTTCCATATTCACTTTCCAATGCAGGAGCTTCTAGAGAAACTAACTAGAAATAATGTGAGTGCAGAAGGAACCATATTGCAGCAGGCAGCATATGGACCAAGTCAGTCTTATGTTTGGTGCCAGCTGGAATAGGACAGCAAATGTTACAGAGATGATCAGGTAGCTGTGTGGATGTGCAAGGCATCAATGAAACTGAATCTGCTTGTAGAACCATGTGGCTATGGGTGACTGACCTGCCAACCAGCCCTGGATCAATGTCTCTTTTTTGAGAGACGTTTCTTTCATTTAATCTGTGAGGTTCTGGTTGAGTTGTGGCTTTTTTGGCTTTGAATTCTCTTTTGGCTGAGGTTAAATGTCATTGTCCTCAGTTGCTTCCCTGACATTTTATAATGATTCTTGTCCATTTTTAACTGTTTTGAAAACAGTGTTTCATACATTTCTCTTTTTGGGGGATTTTGAAAGCCACAGGTGTGGCAATGTCACATAAAAAAAAACAGTGACTAGGAACTGATGAGACAGTGAGCACAAACTGAAACACAGGAGGTGCTGTCTGAATATCAGGAAACACTTTTTCACTGTGAGAGCAACTAAGCACTGGCACAGGTTACCCAGAGGGGCTGTGGAGTCTCCACCCTTGGAGATTCTTGAAAGCTGGACACAGTCCTAAGCACTTGTCTCTAGGTGTCCCTGCTGGAGCAAGGGGATGACCTCCAGAGCTCCCTGCCAACCTCAACCATTTTGTGATGCTGATTCTGTGAAATCGTTTGATTATGAACCCTTCCTCAAAGCACTCCTTGCTATACCCACGCACCCCCCCCAAAAAACCCCCAACCAACCAACCAACCAACCAACCAACCAAACAAACAAACAAAAAAAAAACCCAACCAACCAAAAAAACAAACCAAAACCAACCACCCCACTTTACCCTGTTATGGGAATACTTGCAGAGATGTAATTTCAGAGGTGGAAAATACAGACATGAATCTAGAAACCTGTTTTATCTGGAAAAAAATCACTTTTGCAGATTCTTAAGCAGCACAGCTCAAATCATAAGCACAATTTGGGGTGTCCCATTCTATTTTTTTATTCTGTCTACTTGGTCTGCACTGAGCAGCACCAACCGTCAGGAAAATCTGTCAGTTCTACACAGTGCATCTCTGCTAGGACTTTTCTGATACTATTTATGACTTTTAAGATGCTGTCCTAGTGATGATCTGCAGGGTACCCTGAAGTCTGCTGGAATATTAGTAAGTCTTTTGCTTTGCATAGTACATTAAAAGTTTTTCTGTTCAGTTTAGAATTTGAGCTGTAATTCAGTCCTTAAGTTGTCCAACATGTAATGCAGCATTACAAAACAGGTTAGGATGTGATATCCCTTTTCTGCTATGTTATTTCCCTGATTTTGCCTGCTTGTTGACACCTTTGATAGATGAACATCTGAAAAGAGACAACAACTAGATTTTGTTTTCTCTTTCTCTGTATTGCATATCTTGTTCTATTCTTACAGGTTTGGGGTTTTTTTTGTTTCAGTTTGAGTGTCAGTAGGAAGCATTACAGATCCATTACATCAGAGATGTTCGAAGTTGAAGATCAGGGCTCATTTTGCCAGGCACTGTTACTGTTTTGTTATATAGGGAATTTTTTTAAACAGTTGGGTTTTTTGTTTGTTTGTTTGTTTTTTAATACTGTTTGTTATAATAATCCTGTTACTGTGGAATACTTGATACTCTGTTTATGGTTACTTACACTATTCTGACTCCAACCTACAGCTCGATTCAGTTGCAAGCACTATTATGATTTTTGACTGCTAAAATTGGGCCTGTTTTTTCCTGTGCTGCCCTGTGTCCTTCTATTCAGTAATGCAGTTGCTCAGTTGGGGATTTTATGCAGAGACTCTTCTATTCTTAACTTGAACAGCTTTTGACTTCCGTGGAATATGATGGTCTTTCTGCTGGATGATAGGCTGTATGCACTATAGATGCATTTTCATTTTATTTATATGTGAAGATGCTCTTTCGATATTATTATGGAACACCTTTGTGTTTTCTGGAAGGGTGATGCATTTTACTGAAGTTTACAAATTATATGTATATATAAGAAGTTGCTGCATCTGTGATTCTTCATTAGGCAATGGACAAAAGTCTTCTAACTATCATACAAGATTAGTTTTCTTCCAGTGAAAAGGTGGAGTTGATGAAATTTACTAGGTAAATGTTTGGGGAATATATTTGTCTTTGAACCCAATTCAGTTGTTTACAATCAGGGTAATTTTTTTTTTCTTAGGTTAAGATATCTGTGTTAGAAGGTTTATGCTGTATTTTCTCTTTGTAAACAGCCCATATATCTCATCACGTTCCCAGCAGTCATGCTTACACTATACTTTTCAGACAGTATGGATAAAAAGACCCCCAAAACCTTAGCAAATTGATGTGGAAAAAAAAATACCCAACTAAATATTTGTCTTTAAACTAATACATTCCATCATACTCAGTTTAGGTTTCTGCTGTTGACTAAGTTGTTATGCTGAAAAGCCAATCTTACTTAAATTGCTTGTTAGTTATATATTCTCAATGTTTTTAATCACTTTGATCTATACTTCTACCAGTTTCCAGAGGTCTTTTGTTTTCTAATTTGACCTCTGTATAGCATTTTGTAGCACTTTGTCTGTCACTACAGCAGGTGAATGTATTTGGAAATGTTGCACTTGGTTATTTTAACAACTTCCTTGGTGCAATCTCAGGTGCTTCAAAAGTGTTTCTGAACACCTAATGGTAGCTGGATACATTTCAAGTGCAGCTGGCAAAGTGCAACCAGGAGTGGAATCTAGTTCAAGATCCCTGGAAGAGTGTTTCCTTTCTGCACACTGGCAATGACATGTGTGACACGTACATCTGAGCCACTGTAAAGAGTTGGGGAAGGTGTGACTTTATTTTTGAAACTCTTGCCTTCTGTCATCTCCAGCTCTGTCCCAATATGCTTTGTCTTTTTGTCTGTTTAAAAAAAAAAAAAAAAAAAAAAAAAAAAGTAATTTCTCAAGATGTTGCAGGTTAAATAAAAGCATAAAATCAGTGGTGACAGAAGGCTTTTGAAATTGCATGAAATTATCTTGGAATATATTTTATGGATAAGTAGATTCTTTTCTAGTTGCATTTTTATGCTATATTGCTTAATGTGTAATGCTTAATGACATAAACTTAGAAAGGGGAGTCACTATCCCTGGAGTGGTTTAAAAGCCCTCTTGATGTGGTGCTGTGGGGACATAGTGCAGTTGTGACCTGGCAGTGCTGGGTTAAGGGTGGAGTTTTATGACCTTAAAGGTCTTTTCCAACTGAAAGTATTCTTGGTGATACACATCCTGTGTTTCAAATTGACTTTTTTTCTGCCAGAGAAAGACGAGAAAATTTGATAAGTTTATCAGTCAAACCTTCTTCCCCCTAATGTGAAATATTCTCTAGAAAATGTCTTACTGGTTTCTGCAGCACATGGTACCTCACTGCACATATTTTAAAAACAGGTGAACAAAATGGCAAGGAAACCAATGGATGAAGAATTGCTTACTACCTAAGATAAAGTTTTACTTGTGGAGTGTTTTGGGGTATTTGTTTTTCGTAGCTTTGTTGTTGTTGTTGTCTGTTTTTTGTTGGGGTTTTTTGTTTGTTTTTTGTTTTGTTTGTTTGTTTGTTGTTGTTTTTTTTTAATGAATGCGTCTTCATTTTTAGTAGAAGTGAATAAAGCAAGGGCATTTGTTATAGACAGGTTTTCCATCCCCTGCCCTCAAATTATGGAACTTCTTTTCTCTTTCTTTTGCTAAAACATCTGGGGCTCAGCAGATTTAAGCCTGTGGATAAATTAAATGAAATGTTACATTTCCACATTGTCAGATGTATGTCAGCTGCTAGTAAGAAGAATATTAAACAAATCCTTTAGGCTTTAACTTCATGGCTTACAGCATATGGCTTACAGGGCCAGGAGGATGATCAGAAGGCTGGAGCACCTCTCCTATGAAGACAGACTGAAAGAGTTGGGGCTCTTCGGTCTGGAGAAGAGGAGGCTCCGAGGTGACCTTATTGTGGCCTTCCATTATCTGAAACGGACCTACAAAAAAGCTGGGAAGGGACTTTTTAGGCTATCAGGTAGTGACAGGACTAGGGGGAATGGAGCAAAGCTGGAGGTGGGGAGATTCAGACTGGACGTGAGGAGGAAGCTCTTCACCATGAGAGTGGTGAGAGCCTGGGATGGGTTACCCAGGGAGGTGGTTGAGGCCCCATCCCTGGCCCCATGTTTAAGGCCAGGCTGGATGAGGCTCTGGGCAGCCTGATCTAGGGTAGGGTGTCCCTGCCCATGGCAGGGGAGTTGAAACTAGATGATCCTTGTGGTCCCCTCCAACCCTGGCTGATTCTATGATTCTATATCAAGTTCTGTATTTTGAATTGAGAGCTATCCCAAATGAAAAAACAAACCAAAACAGAACAGCACAAAAAGAAAAAAAAAGGGGGGAAAAAAAAAGGGGAGGGGGGGAACCAAACAAACCCACATGACAAAACAAAAAGCAGTTAGTTAAGGTATCTGTATTATTTAGAGGTAAAAGTATGTATGTTTGTATCTATATAAATACAGCATTAATATATGGACACGTAGATAACATAGACGCAGTACAGATAAACCTGTGTTGAAATATTTACGCTTTTCTTGGCATGTTACTTGGTAAACTGCTCAAAAATAGTAGTAGGTGTGGGGGGATTGTGCTCTTTAATGGGAAGGACAGCTGACAAAAATCACCATTTGTAGGGACTGAAATAGGCAGTTCAGCTATAAAGAGTTATATTTTTCTTATGTTTTATGAAAAGTGGTATCTATGGAAAATATGTGACTTTAGCTGAAGAATATATGATCTGAATAATAAAAATAGGTACATAAGACTAAGATCTATGTCTTTTATTAACCCGTATCATATATTCTTCAGGTGAATGTCGTGCTGTCTGCAGTGGCATTTAGGTTTCTTCAGTCTCTGGCCAGGTTACTTTTATTGCAGTTTAGGTGTTTCATACTGTTGCCTTCCTTAAACCTTGCTGAAGATCTAATTTGATGAAGCAGACTATCCAATGTACTGTTATTTTATCTTAATTATTTTTTCCCAGCAGTTTAAGACATGAAAGAAGAAGGTGGGGTTAAGAGGTTTGTTTGGTTGATAGATTGGTTGATTTTTAAGCTGTGTTTAGGTACCAGCTACTATACAGATATATTTGTGTCCTATACAGCAGAGCAGATCTCTTATCAGGGAAACTTACAAAATGTACTCTCTGTATATTGATAGGTTTCAGTGACAGATTACATCTGTCAGTAAGTTTTACAGTATTTATATATAAACACACACACACACATATATATAAAAATAAAAACACATACAGAAAAACCTATATATAAATAAAACCCACACACATATATATAAATAAACACACATATAAAAAACCATATATATTGAAGTTTTGGGGTTTTTCCTAGATGATAAAGCTGTGTGAGAACCCACTTCATTAAAAAAATATTTTTCCCCTACTGCTCAAATGTGGAAGTTGCTCACGAATACTCTGCAGTACAAATGAGAGCAGCAAAATATATATTTAGAGCTATTACTGTATGTTTGTGTGTTTTGGATTCTAAAACGCTATAGCTAATTTCAGAGCTGAGTGCAGATGTGTCTGACTTAGATGTGGCTCAGGTAAAAGCGTTAATTAGGTGAGGAATTCTAGGTTTGGATTATGTGAAAAGAAAGCGATTAGATTTTTCTTCAGTTGATATGTTAAGTTCTTTTTAAGATTAGTATAATTATTCCCATTTAACAGGTGTAGAAACTGATACAGAGAAGTGAAGTTACCTAAGTTTGAAGGAACCTTTTGAAAGTCATACAAAATGGAAAACTAAAAAGGATCAAGCCTATTAAGTGCAGTGGGGGTGTCTGGGGCTGCAGTACCAATTAAGCATCTCCCCATGCTATCAAGCAGACATGCAGCTTCAGAACATTCCCAGCTCTGTATATGAGTACATCTGCTACACTTAAAATGCAGCTGTTAGTTGAAAACCGTGTGTTCCAGTAAATTCATGCCCTAGTTCTGTGTTTTGATGTGCTTTGTTAAAATCCTGAGATTTCTCCTTCCACCTCTTCCCACTTAAGTAAAGTTTTACCTTTACCTGTGATGTCTGGAAACATTGAGAAGGGAGGGGGGGAAGGAGGAGGAGAGAGGGAGAGAAAGGTGTGAGGCAAATACTCTTCCATGTCGTGGTGAAATGCAAGCTGATTCCTAACGTCTCAGGATGTGCCAGCAGGAGCAGAATAACGGAAGTGTGTGAGCAGAGGGGAAGAGCTGTCATTGTCCTCCAATACTAAGTAGCCAAAGTAGTCTGATGTCATTGTGACCATAGGAACAAAAAAACCCCCACAGAGATGCTAGGCTTGATTACGTCAGTTCATGGAATTGGCTTTGCTTTCTTTTGTGCACTCCCAGCTTTGATGCAAAAGCTGATGTAAATGGAAGCACACTTAGAATCACAGAATCGTTTAGACTGGCAAAGAACTAGACCAATAAATAATTAAGTGCAAATCGGCCACTTATTTTTTTAGCTTCAGGGGAGATTCTTTGTTGTTGAAGGCAGTAGTGATTCTGCCACTCATTTCAATGAGTACCTGTGGCAGTTGACTGGATGACATTCAACTGGACTGGTAGAGACGTATTTCTGTCTTCTGATGCTGCTTCTGGCACTCCATAGTTGAAGTGGAAAATTTTACTTCTTCATCCTCTTTTACATGTACACAGGAACTTGAATAGAGAAGAATGAAAATCTTGCATTAATGCATTGAAATGTGCAAATTTCCTTTTTTGTTGTTGAACTTCCTGCTTATTCTGACAGTGTATAAGAGAATTTGAATGGGTCCCACTGAGAAGGTGTTTTGAAGCAACATTCCCAACTTGCTTCAGTGAGGGGCTTTGGCTCAGTTAGAGCACCTCAGCTGGCCAGTGCTCAAGTATCTGCTATTTATCTTTTGCAGCTTGTTTCAGGAAGATGGGTTAAAACAGGTGCATTCTTGCAGAACTATTTACAATATGAGAGCTTGAATCTCTTTTACTGTAGGTTAATGGTATATGTGTGTGTATGTATGTGTATATATATATGTGTGTGTGTGTGTATATATATAAAAAAAAATGTAAAATGATTGTTACTTTGGAGTTTACTCAACTACTATTGTGTTGCAAAATTTGTAGTGTCTCTGCTAAATGTTAGCTATTAATGTAAGATTGGTTAGATTAAATTTGAATTTCGTACCTTACCAGCATAGTTTGAGAAATGTTTAGAATGTAATCTTGGCAATTAACTAAAAAGTGTCTACCAAGTAATGCTTGTGATAAATGGGAACTACTAAGAGTGTTGTGAAAAGAGTATAGGTTTAGCACATGAAGAATTACAGTAACTATTTTCCAGGACTGTAAGCTGTTTCTGTAGTATAATTGCAGACATTGAGGGAGCAGATCAGTCTTGGAGAGGGATGTAGCATTGTGAAGGAGTGCAGGCTGGGTCCTTCTGCCACCAAAAGTCTATGACTATGTAAGCATAAAACATCACTTTGTCATGCTTAACCTGGATTGTTGGACATTTGTCTTTTCAAACTCTCTCTTACCCATACTCAAAAAAGTGGAATTATATAGTCTTAAAATCATGTTCCTTATGCTCTAAACTCAGCATATTATTCTGCTACTATACTAAAATCATGAGACAATTCTGGTTTTTACAATAGAAAGTAATTTTCTGTAGTTAATGCTCAAATTAGAAAAAAAGCAGCTGCCTACAAAAGGGATATAAATTTATATTTCCTGATGTATATAGGAAAGGTTTATATTTATTTTTTATAAAAGGAGGGAAGGGGAAGAAGGGAAGAAGCAAGCATTCAAATTTCCGTGGAAGCTCTGTGTTTATGTAAAGCACAGCAGCTGCACTGCAAACTCCCCTCTCTGGATGACCTCAGTCCTGAACAAGACAGACTGTTCTGGGTGCAGGTGTGATTACTGAATTATTTGTTCTGTTTTAGTGTCAGTCAGTTACAGTGAGGTATTCTGGGTAAAATTTGGATTCACTGAATAAAATGAATTGATATATTTGGTATTCCACAGTTCACTGTGTGCCTTCCTGCTATTGCAGAAATAGTTTATTTTATTCTGCTGAATTACATTAGTTAAATAGGACAGACAAGAGGAAGTGAACCCAGCAACAACCTCTGAATATATCAGGCAGACAGAACAGCAGGATTGGACTGAAGACAGTGCAGGACAAAAAAAGCTAGTTTTGACAACTGACTTGTGATCTTTTTGAAGAGTTTTATATATGCTGTTTGAATTGGGAATTTTAAGTTTCTTCAGGAGAAACAGAGCTGTGGAAAGTGCTCACTTTTAATGCATGCATAACCCAGTCAACCTTGGTTCAAATTGAACTGATCTTGTCAACCTGTCAGTGGTTAGCTAAGCTACCTTAGATCATGTTGGCCTTTGCCAGGTGTCAGTACCTTTTTATGTTCCATGTGCATTTTACCTCTTGTCAGTTTATGAAGTTTTATAGAAAGATTGTATTCCTTCCTTTGTGTTTTGTGTAGACTGCCAGAGAGTACAACTATACATGCTGATAACATGGCTATTTCTCTCATACTTGTTTCCACCCAAACAAACCAAATCAGACTATGGGGAAGCCAAGTTCTCAAAGATAATTTTTTTTTTTTTTCCTTTTAAATGTGTGTGGAGTGTAGGCTTTTTTGTGTCTTGGAAGAGTCAGCATAAATGTAGAACCCACAAAAGCAAGTCCTTCTAGAATGATGGATGTAGTTTCCTGCAAGTAATTATTCAGAAATTCAGTCCCTGCTTTGGCAACCATTAAAGAGAAAACTATGGCTTCAGCAGCTAAATACACCTCATGCTCGTTAGATGTTCTCCCTTTGATCGCTTGAAGAGTGATAAAGAGATATACTGTTGTAATCCTGTAAGGCTTACAGAGAATGGCTGCAGTACCATTGCCCTGCATTTGAGATATCAGCCTTCTGTGGATCCACTATCCTGTTACTGGTCTGCAAAAACCACCATGCTGGTGTGACAGGCTTCATATGAGGCACAAAGCATTAGTACAGAAATGTCTTTGAGAAGCTTATAAAAGGTATTTTGAAATGAGTCAACTATTAAGATTCCTATGCAAACTCAGGCACTTTTGGTTTTGTTAAATGAGCATGCCATTGCACTGTGTGTTTTATTAAGTAAGAAACAGATGAGAAATGGAAGTTTACTGAGACTGAGTTTACTTGTTCTGGTTTCTGGTACAATTCAATTCCTTTGAATAATCTGACTCCAACTGAAAACATACAGAGAAATAGATTACTTGTCTCTGAGGATTTAAGAAGGGGTTTATGTGACTCACGAATGAGAAACTGGCCTGATTGGCTGATGCAAGTCAAGTGAATGTGTAATCCAGTGCACTCACAGTATGCTGTGGTTCTTTTGAGCATAAGAATTGTCCATTAGTTGTTTTCAACCATTAGGAGCAGACAGATCTTCCTTATGGAACAGGTAATGCATCCTTGGTCAGACTTAGAAACATATCAACATTTCTAATGGTGGGAAGTAGTTGAAGAGGCATTTGGCAGGATTGAAGACAACTCAGACACCACCCACTGCTGTTGGTATTGGGAGTAGTGAGACACTGCAATAAACAGCTGGTATTTCTCTGAGTCATTCATTCTGCTGTTCCCATCTCATTACTCTGTCTAGGGTGTGTGGGTGGCCAGGTACATTTCTAGGCAAGGAAGTAATTAAAATTGATGTCACAAATCATAGCTATGTTAAGGGAGAGGGGGGACATGGTTGCATCCGTCTCTTATCCATTTTAAAGCCTTTATGCACTCCTCTACCTGATATATGTGACCATCAGTAAAAAGGATAGGGGGGCAACATGGCCAGTTAGTGTGCTTCACAAGGATGTGATAGCTTCTCCCCTTAGTCTCACTAATTTTTCTCTGTTAGTGTGCCAAGCATTAGGCAACAAACCCATATGAAGGACCAGGAAGGGTCTCTTCCAAAAGAGTGCAGAACTATGAATTCATTTAATCTCATTTCTCAAAGGTAGATGCAGGTTTTAGGTTAACAGGGATCTGGTGCGCTGAGACTATGAAGGTTAGATGCGATACAGTTAGGAACATGGTGAACTTTAGCAAATTGTGTGGCTTGTATTTGAATCACTTCTGCCTCCTGTTGATAAATTTGTAGAGTATCCAGGCTGTGTCTCTTGCAGCTTGATGGAAGTCACGAGTTAGCTTAGATGGTGTACTAGCCATTCTGCATTACTAGCTTGTGTGTATATTCTTACCATTAGTGTTAGACATTTTGCTTCAGTAAAAAACTACTCCATGTAGCAATTTTTGCTGGGTTAGCTTGAAGTTACAGTAACCTGGAATAGTGTCCTGTATATGTTCTTTTGTTAGATGGTGTAAGGTAGAGCAGAACCCATCTTGCTTGTTTTCATAACAGATTCTGACATGTCTGAGACCATGGTAGCCAGCTGAAATTGGACATTGGAATACTCCAGTAAGTGTGGTGGTGGCATTCAGACCAGTTGTATATAACCTGAGATAAATAAGAATTGTTTCTTTGTTCACATTGAAGTTCTTTCCATGTTTTTCTTAATTCTGTTATTTCATGTAAGACAGTGAAGTCTCTTGACTGCTCCAAAAGTAAAGCCTGGAAAGAAAACAAACACTGTCCTTGACAAATAAGTATCAGGTAACAGTGGCTGTGGGCAAGCCTCTTAATTTTTAGGGTATTTATCTGACACAGTCTTGATGAACCAAGTTACACCTGAATTTGGAGATAGAGATTCAGAGGAAGGAAATTCTTTTCAAGTCTTAATCTCTTAGTCACTGAAACCAGAAAAGTGGCTCCTTTCCATTTTTTTCTAAAGTGCTGTTCCTTTTGATATGCAAATGATGCACTGTACCATATAACCTCAGTATTCTAGAGAGAAAAAGCAAGGGCAGGAAAAAATGTGTGTAGTGCAGGAATTCAAATGATATGGAAACAAGGTTCCTGCTCTTTTGTCACATTTCAGTCCTAAATTCCAGTGAAGCAAAAAGAGATCAAATCAGTTTGGACTTTGAGGGTGAGGATTGCCCTGTGCGATAAAGGACATGTGAGAGTTTCCACATGTAATGAATATAAAAGGTAACAGAGCTGCCTGAATGTTAAAGCAGCTGTAGTGAGCAGTAATAGAACTGAGTGGGTTGTAGCTGAGCGACAGCTCATCATATAATCATCATGTTTTCCACTTAAAGGCTCTCAGAAAAACAAGAAAGATGGTTTAATTCTTTTTTTGTCATCTTCTAAGAAGAGATTTGGAGTTGTTTTTGTTTTTTTTTTTTAAACCCTCACTGTTTTCCGGACTACAGATATGTATTTTGAGGGATAGAAGACTTACTGTCCATGGTTCAAAATATATTCTCCCTCCCCCACCTCATTAAATCATATTTGGAATTTCCCCTTGTAATTTTTCTTTTTCGTTAGTTGTCTTGTACAGAGGTCATATTTGCTCTGCTGCCATTTCATGACGCAGAAGCAATCACTTAGCAGACATAGACTTTTGGTCTTTTACTGTCTTTGACACTTCCCATTCTTTTCCTGCCCACCTTTCACCCTTGAGGAGCTGCCGGTAGAAGCACAGATGGGCAGCAAGCTGAGGAGCTCTGGGAATGCAGCCCCTTGGCTTTGCCATAGCTCAGCCAGACAGTGATGATGATGCAAACCATAGTCTGCCTTCCTTCACTCTCAATCCTGAGTTCTAAGAAGCTGATTGAGGAGGCACAATGCTTCTGTGATTATACAAAGCAGTAACAGGTTCCCAGTTTTTACGGGAGGCTTTCGCTAACATCCAAGCCAATCTTTTAATCTTTTTTTCTCAGGGGTTTTTTGGTTTTTTTGGTTGTGTGTTTTTGGTTTTGGGGGGGGGTTGGTTTTTTTGTTTGGGTGGGGGTTTTTTTGTTTTTTGTTTTTTTTTTTGTTATGACAGTGGCAAGTAGAAAATTACTTTATTTGGTGAAGTAGAATTTAAAGGAAAATAGATCTTCTGAGATGAAGCTAAAAATCAATAGAAGACTGTGCTTCAAGCTGTGAATCTTTAGGCATCAGTATATACTGTGTGCTTTACTTTGGCATTCTGTTTTTCTCACCTGGTAGGGGCCAGAAAGGTCCTACCCCACTGTTTCAGATCCTTTGAAATATGGTGTAGTACTGTTCCTCATTAGTGGGCTTTGGAGCTTGTCAGATTTTTTTCCCAGAGATGTGTTTTATAATTAATAAAGTATGATTCTTTTAAATTTGAAATAGAATTTTTTAATTCGTGAAGGTAAAGCTGTGCCTGTGAAGTTGATGAAGTGGTGTAAAGGAGTCTTGAAGGGTAAAACTATGGTTGTGTTTTTTCTGCAGAGTCAGCACAGTAGACGGTTGGTGTGATGTGCAAAGCAGTAATATGAACTGCTTGCATTTTGTATTCTTTTAGAAAAGAGTAGCTTACCTTGCAATTATGATGCACTCCATTTATCTGCTGAAGTTTGTACAGCTCTCAACAACTGGTTTCCTGCGTACAACATGAAGCTAAGAGCCTCAGACCTAAGCTCCAACCCAGCTTACTTTTCTGCTATTAAAGGTGAAGGCTAGTGTTTCAGCTGTTGCCATATCAGAAGGTCCCTGTCCACTCCTCAGGGCTAATGGGGCAGCAGCAGTGGGGAGCAGACTTTGTTTCTGCCCTCAATACTGTTTGCAGTGGGCTGACCTACAACTAGCTCAATTGCAGTACACTGAAGATACACAAAAGAGGAGAGCTAGTCTGAAAGGTCACTGATACTAAAGAGAAGAGATTGTTTACCACTCTTGTTTCATATTACCTTCTTTGTACTGGCTATGGTGTTTTTTCAGGCTCTTCTGTGAGTTGTTTCAATCTAGAAAAAAATTATTCTAGGCGAAAAAAAGTAGCAGAGGTTTTGTTGTTTTGTTTGAGTCCAAGTGGCCCAGAGACCACTTAGACAAGTGTCAGAGCAAAAGGAAAGGAGCAAATGGCACCCAGTGCTGCAGAAAAGAAAGAGGAGTCTGCCTTTTAAAGCTACTGGGTTTTAGCATCATCTTTGAGTCAGCACAGGCTAGTTTGGCTGGAAAAGTAGTAAAAAGTGGATATTTGGGATAACCATGATTTGTTCAGTTCAGGTTGTAGCTATTTTATTTCAGAAGATGTATGTAGATAATTGCATAAAATTGCAAGTTATATTTGGTAGCTTTCTAACATAGACCTTGAAAAGTGTCACAGCTTTCTGTGATGAGTAATGTGTGCTATACAGAAGATCTTTCATTAAAAACATAATTTTCCATTGTAAAAGTGTCTAGCTTTTGACCAGTCAAACAATTACAGTGTTTTCCATGACTTCATGCTGTAATGCAGATGCTGAAAGTCAGTGGCAGTCAACATAACAAAGTTTATCATCTCTTAAATTAGACACTTGGAAAAAGAGTTTGCTGCCCTCAGTGACACACTGTTGAGACCTACAGGGAGCCCACACAAAACTTAACAAGGTCTTGGTGATACTGTTTCTGTCAGCATTCAAATAAAGGTGCTTTTGCAAATGCTGCTTTAGTACCTGATTGTGACAAAGCCTCAGATCCGCTGTAGACCTCAAACATGGCTCTTCCAGTGCATCTCTACTGTCCCATTACAGACTTTCATGATGGAACTTTAGTTCACAAAAGTTTTATTTTATGTTTTGAAGTTGGAAATCCTCAAAATGTATGTTTCTTTGGACCCAACAGCCACATGCAAGTTCTTCTGTGTGACTGGAAGTGTCTGCATTGCATTTTCAGAGAAAGAATTGTAAATCTGAGCTTAAACTGCAACATAGAATGGTAAGGTTGGAAGGGACCTCAAGGATCATATAGTTCCAGCCCCCTGCCAGAGGCAGGGACGTAATGTATTGGTAACATATATTGCATAATGAACTGCAATAACATAGTAATATTAAAGCATAATCATGTTGAAGTATTATTACAGCAAAACCTCATGAATCATTGGTGAGAGGTTGTCACATTTTGACTATCCCGTAAACAAGACCAGATTGAATTTTGAGCATATTAATTACACTGGAAACATTTTATGTTCTTTTTGTAAAATCTTCATTGAGATTGTTTCAATTTCAGTCTAGTGCCATTTGCTTTCATTACATATGAACAATTTTGGCAGACTTACCAGGTAACTGAATTATAGTATTGAATACTGACCTCAGATTAACTTATTATATTAGCAATTACAATTTCATTCAAAAGTCTAGTTCACAATCGTAGGTAATGATGGCTTTTGCTTCTTGTCCACTGCTTGTCCTGTTGCATGTATTTCCTTTCATTCCACTAACCTCTGTTTTATTATACAATGGATGCATGCAAATGTCCAGGGACAGTTTTAGCAGAAGGAAAAGTAACCAGGAGAAACTTTTCTCCAAGATCCGTTTTTTACTTTACACTTTTGCAGTGTAGAGAGGGGTTTGTTCTGGCTAAGTTTGATCTTCTGAAACTGAAACAACTGTTTTAATGGCTTCAGAGAAATAAATGGGCATTTTGGAGACAGTGATACTTTGACAAGTTCTTGCATGTGTGCCATTTCTACAAGTGTTAATGGAGTTTTGTTGGTGTAAAGCGGTTCAGCAGGATGTGAGGGCATCAGAACAGCACAACAGGCTTGGGCTCTCTTTGTTTCCACCAACAGCATTACTGACGCACTGCTTGTCCTCAATGACTTTTGTGTGTGACTGTAATACGTTTTGTGAAAGAAATGTTGCTAGTGGAAAGGGACCAGACAAACTCAAGGATCTTGAGCACCATTCTTTGGCTACAAGAATTTTAGTGTATTTTTGTGTACTTCTACAATCAGCATGTAACAATACAAACACAACAGTGAAACTGAAGTGAAGTTTGGGAAATGTTTCAGGCTAGAAGTCTGACATAAAGACCGTGGTAAGAGTGAAGAAAGGATCTGGACAATCTTTTAGAAACCTGCCTTAATTTGGCATTTCAGATTGTTTCATGTAATTGTAAGACTCACACGTATGATATCTTTAGTGGAAAATGTAAGAACTGTTTCGTCCGTGCACTTCAGTAGACAATTGTAAAAATATGCATATGAATTCCCAACTGCATGGAGTTGTGTGTTCATTCACACCTCGCATACTCTGGTTTTGTGACCACCACCACTTCCAAGTACTCTGTGTAGGAACTTGAAGGATATTGAGTTACTTCATATCAGGTTACCATAGCTGTTTTCATATGTCAGTGGAATACATTCCTCTGTAATGGCAAAGCAATCTCCTTCTTAGGGCATATTGTTTGTGTTTATCATGTTTCCTTTTAGAATCTTCATGTCTAGGTTAATGTGGGTCAATGGTCAGGCAGTTACAGCTTGCTTTGAATTACTCTATTTGATCATGAATGTTTATTTTAGTTTAATGTGAATTAGATTGGGCTCTGGCAGAGATTCTTGATGGAAAAGCTGTTGTGATCTCAACAGTGAGATTCTGAAGCCTTTAGTACAGTCTTTGCAATGGTCAAAACTGCAAGAAAGGAAGAAGTTGTTTCTCTGTGATAGTGCTGCAGATTAAGCTTCCAGAGTCAAGATGTGTACTGGGAATGATAAATGGCTGCAGAACAGTACTTTATAGTGTCGCTTTTGGAGTGAAACAGCAAAATGTGTTCTGGTCTTCTCTCCATTCTTACAGACGTATGATATGACAGAGCTTCAAAGTCACAAGTAAATCATCTGGACAGTTGCCTCCTGTCTCCTAAATAGGTAAACATATTAGAAACAGAAACAGGGGCCTACCTACCTCATTCCTGTAAGTAGCTATAAACATTCCCTGCACCCCCCAAATGAGCATCTGTCATTTAGTTGTTTTGAAACACTGAGTATAAAGACCTTGCAAAGAAAACAAGAATGTAACTTGGTTTCTGGTTGACAACAGTTAACTGAAACCAACCAAAGAAACCAAGTAAAATGATTAACAAGTTAACAGCTATCCTGTGGATGATGCGGTGTTCCTCATTAAATGAAGCCTTAACTGTGGTTCCTAAAACTTGGATGCTAAGTAAATTCCTAAAACCATCCATGTTAAACTGCTGCAGCAGCTGATCTGTCAATACAGAAGCACTATTTTGGGCTTAGTTCCTTGCTTTAATATTTCTTAAACAGTTCACTCTCACTCAAGGCCAGGCCAGGATGAGGCCTTGAGTAACCTGTACTAGTGGGAGGTGTCCCTGCCTGTGGCAAGGGGTTGGAACTAGATGATCCTTGAGGTCCCTTCCAACCTTACCATTCTATGATTCTCTTATTGTGAGAATTAAGTGAAAGATTTCCACAGTAATAACCTTGCCAAGGACTGTGAACTGAACGTTGTTTGCTAATTAGTGATGTTTAGCTGATTATCAGCTGCTTTAAACTACCATTTACTTGCTGAATTCTCTGTCCTCTTTCTAGGGAGAAAGCAAGTTCGCTGGTGTGAACACCTGCCTCATTTGCTTCATCAAAATGAGATAGGGCATGCAGGAAAGAAGGGAGATTTTTGCAAACAGAACTTAACCATGGTGAGTTGGATTTTTGTCTCTACTTCTGTTACAGAATTTCTCAGTGATGCTAAACACATTGCTTAATCCAAACTTTTTATAAGAAGGTTTTTTTTTTTCTTCCCTGGAAGTATGTTATGTGTAATGCTTCCTTGGCAGTATTGCTGGATTGAGAAGTTCTTCCTTACTGCTTTTTCATCTCCTACCACATTAGACCCACAGAAGTGCTTGAGTGGGACCTTTAATAAATTAAAGCAGCAAACTAAATGGAGCTGAAAACAATTACTTCTTGTCATGTACGCAAGAAATGTGAGAAACTGTGGTCTATATTCTTGATTTGACACCACAGGCTCTGTCTTGAACGTTATACAGAAAATTCAGAACATAAGGACTAGATTTTTAATTTTGAGTTGCTAAATACCCTCTAAGATTGCAATGAAGTGCAAGAACTCAAAATTAATAATGCTTTTTTAAACTACTCTATCTTCCTTAGCCCCATTTTTAAAATAGTATAGCAGTTGCACACCTTACAGTCACATTCTTAACTATGCTCATTAATATTTTGTGAGACATTAATGCACTGAAAGAACAAAAGTCCTGAACCTCTCTTCAAGTGGTTCAGAAGGTTACAGTAAGTCAGATTATTAGAACTACGCTTGGTGGTAGTGAACATTTGAAAATAAATGCTGATTAAGTGAATCTTGTGATTCTGCAAAATGTTTAAAAGTAAGGATCTTGAAAGAAAATACCAGATGGAGGATACTATTTAAGACTGTATGGTAATGCTTATGCACAAGAGAGCTTACTCACAAGAGAAGGTGGTTATCTATAGAAAACAAACCTCAGTTGTTTTTTGTGATGCAGTTACTCTATATTGTAGTCAGAGTTTTTACGTAGAGATGTTGTTCCATTTTATTTGAGTGTCTTCTTGGCTATTGCTGTGGTACTATTTTTACAGAAGTGAATTGGCTTATTTTAGAGCAGTGGCATTTGGCTTTGCAAATAACTGAGACACGTTACCTGCCACTACAGACAGCTTACTCTTGAATTCATTGTTTGGCAGTTACCATTAATTTTAGGTTTATTTAATATTATGTACCATTTGACAGTACTTGATTTGAAATTCAGTATCGTATTTGTCTTAGGAATCCTCATTAAGATACAATTAATAAAGGCTAACTGCTGTATTGGGATAGTCAGGCTCTGTCTAATGTGGGTGGAACTAGAAGTGTGTTTTAATTACAGGCAGTGCTCCATCACTTTGAGATTTAATTGCTAGTTGAATTGGTTATGTTAACAACTGTGTATTATGAGACAATTTTGTTACATAACAACAACAATATTTTAATTGTGTGAAGTACATAACTGTTGGTGAGTGCGAATACATGGCTTTGCTTTTGCAAATGTAGAAAACAGTCATTCTAGTTTGTGCTCTTTACCTCTGGTAAACCTTACAGATTTCATTACTTACTTACCAGTGTGAACCAGATTCATTCGCTTAGTTCTCGTGAAATCAAAATACTATTGCCATAGACATGGGTTAAGTTGGATCTGCTGCTGCTTATACCAGCTTCCAAATGGCGATACTGGCTGGAGCAAAGTATGATGGGGTTTGAAGTTCAGATTATAATGTGGGAGACTTCCTGTTCTAGTTGCTGCTTTTGGGTTCTGGGTTTTTGGGTGTTGGCTCTCTTCTGCTGGGATGGCAGCCAGAGGGGGAAGGATGCAGTGATTTAGATCACTTGCTGCTTCCTGCTGCTTTCTGCTGTGCCTTTTTTCTGCAAATAGGCTACAGTAGTTGTGCCTTGTGTTGTTATTACCTCATTTACTCTGTGAACTCTTACTTGACTCTTTATGTCAACCCGGTTTGTGTTTTGTGTGTTATTTCCCCCTCACTTCTGTGTTGGAGGAACCAGGCAGGTTAATCTGCTCTCTTTGTGTTAATCTGTTGCAGCCAATTACCAGAAGTAGAGTAAAATACTTCTAAACCCTATTCCAAACTGACAAATGAGATTCATCCTCTTTTTTTACAAACTGGATAAATAATGTTTTTCACAGCTCAAAGACGACATACCTATAAGGCACAGGTCTTCAGACCACTGCACACAAACAGAAGTTCATGTCTTAGTAAATTCTGTCCGAGATAGATTCTCATGGAATTCCAGGAAATTTTTGTTTGAAGATTTTTTTTTTTTTTTTTTGCAGTAGAGCTTTTACAAGGTAGATAGTTCTAGATCTGATTGAAGACAATTACATGTACACTTAAAAAACTCGCTGTATTCTCATTAGACAGTGCAATCATCAGGATATATTTTGAAGAAAAAGTACTGACTAGTTAGAATTAGAGAAAGTGTCTGTCATTCTAAAGAGGTCCACCTCAATCCAGGAAGACTTTAATATGTTGTAACATGACAAAAAGCAATATAGAGCAATGGACTAATACAGTTTAAACAATTCATAAAAGCTAACTATTTAAACACTCCTTTTATAGTCATTAAGCGTGAAGTCTGTGAGAATTTCTGTTCTGTTGCTTTTACTGTTAATATGATGAATGTATTAGTGCAGTGTCTACAGGCTAAGCTAGTAGAGAGTGGTTGCATAATGGAAAGTATGATCTTTGGCTCTCAAAGTACCATAAGTTTTAGGTAAGTTGATTAGAAACCTCAAAGTTTGTAATGTATTAAACCTTTAAAATTAGGGCAATTCAAAATAAATTTATCTATTATAGATGCTGCATGGTTTTGGTAATACATTTTTAGCGTTCCAGAATCAAATTATAACCCAAACTGAGTTCATCCAGATTCATATTTTTAGAGATAAATTAATGTAGTTTCGAATTAGCCCTTTTTGCAAAATCAAAAAGAATTTTCAGTAAAATTGTACAAAAAATAGCTATACTTGAGCTCAGTTTTATTAATGCATATGAGAACAGAGAGCAAGTCGATGGAGGAGCTGGTACTGTTTGTATAGCTCAAAGAAGAAGCCAGTTGATACGTTGGTAAGAGAAGACAGGGAGTAACTCCTTCTCAAGTAACTCATCTCTTCTCATATTTCATTTTGAACTAACTCTATATATTTCAAGCATTAATAGCTGACAGCATAGGTTTCTTGTAGGTATTAAAAATCCTTTGAAACCTTATCCAGAGAGAATAAAATAATTTTGAGTAAGTTTGACTAGTAAGATCCTAAAATTTATCTGTGGAGCAGTAATTCCTTTACAGGGGACTGGAGGACCTTTAATGCTTTAGAAGCTGAAATGGTTTCACAAATGACAGGTTTCAGGTCTGAAAAGGGTCAAACACACACCATGGTTGAGTGCCAGACACTTATTTCCTGGTCATGTTTTGCTAAATTTGGAACTGAGTCAGCTTCCTTTGCAAAAAATGAATGCACTACATGCAATTATGTTCCATATATTGTTTCACTGGAGACTCTTGAGATTTACACATTTCAGTGGTGTTTTTAAGTTATTTATTGTTGCTGTATCATAAAAATGAATTGTGCACTGATGATGTTGTAAAATAACAAACGGATGGCTATTAAGATATCTTAGTTGAAAAGTTGCATAAGTAATTTGCTAATTTTGATGTGAAGTACTTTATTTTGTAAGCCAATGATCTTTCTCCTTATGCAGAAATTGAGAGATTTTGACTCTTCTCAGTGATTACAAAGAAATAATTGCAGTCT
>VWZE01020926.1:257282-293518 GCA_013396675.1 Eubucco bourcierii | reverse complement strand
TCCCATCAGGTCCCATGGACTTGTGGGTGTCCAAGTGGCTCAGCAGGTCCTGAACTAATTCCTCATGGATTTCCAGGGGAACACACTGCTCCCCGACCGCATCACCCAGCTCAAGAGTCCACTTGTCCTGAACTCCTCCCTCCTCACTGTTGAAAATTGAGGCAAAGAAGGCATTCAGGACCTCAGCCTTTTCCTCGTCTTCAGTTATGGTGTTCCCCTCCAGGTCCAATAAGCAGTGGAGACTCTTCTTGCCCTTCTTATGCCCTTATATGTAGAGGGAAATGCTGGTTCTGTTAAAATTAAATAAATCCTGTGAAATAAAGTTGTGTTCCTTCTTTCTCCACGTGTTTGACCCTCCTTTCCATGAAAGAAAATGGCTTTCTTAACTGAGTCTTCTCCTGAATGGCTCTTTGCTTGTTCATTGCCTTATATTTTGCTAGCTTATGAGAAGGAAAGCTTCCAGAGGTGCATTTGATGACTCTTAAGAAATTTTTAAGTGTGAATTACTATTTCCAGGTAGGATAGTCCTAAGAATATTTTTGTACATCCACACTTTAAAAAAAATTGTTTTATTTTATTTGTCTGGGTTGTGCCCAAGTAATACTCTTGATGTGAATTATTGTACATGGTAATTTATCTGTATTAAGAGTAGTAACCCTTAGGCTCCAAAGGTCAATGGTAAAGTTGATTTTTACTAGTTATTACTATTCTAACAGTATAGAATAAGCACACTGATTTATATACTATTACTTCTTTTTTCCCCAGATTTCTCAGGGGACAAAATTTTGCTTATTCATACCTTCTACTGTGGCAAAAATGGATTGTTTTCCTCACCAAAAACCAGCAGCATAATGCTCATCTGACACAGCCTCAAGGAACTCTTATTTAAAGTCTGTTGTAAGTAATTCAAATTAAAATCGTGCTTAAAGGTAGCTTTAATCAGCTGTGTATCTATTTACAGCTCATAAGCATCCTTAATGGGAGAACTAATCTTAGCAGTTTGGCTTTTCAGTAGCAGTTATTTGTTAAGTGAAAGTAAAGGAGTAAGTCCCTTGCCTTAAAGCAAAGGTCGAAGCCAAGATACTTCCTGACCACTGCATGCCAGGGTGTCATACCTATGCATTCTGTTCCTTTCCTTTCCCCACATCCCCTGTTCAAGCTGCCTGTGATACAGATCAGAAGCTGTGAGGTTGTGCATGAATAACATGATTGAAAAGATTATCTGCATTGTAAATGAGGACTTGGACTCCTGTTGCTATGGCGATTAATTTTAGAATTTGCAGTGTAGAAATGGGGGGGCTAAAGAACTAAAACACATAAGAAACAGCAAGTGGTTAAACTGGTCTTCATTGTATTGATTATTGAGCTGCGTGCATTTTGTGGTGCCTGTAGGCCCAAGTGTTTAGTTTGCAATGAATACTTGAGAAAAGTAATCAAACTTCTCATTTTGTATATCCTGTAGTGGTTATTCAGACATCTTGCTTTTTATGCACTGAAGTAAATTTTATGCAGAGTGTATGGGATGTTTTTGTGAGAGAAAACTGTACTAAGATAAAGAGTTTTGGCCAGCATTCATTCCCCATTTGAAAGAATGATGAGATTTGGAGGAATATGTTCAATATTTGGAAACAATATCTTCCTGCAGCATCGGGAAGAAATTAAAAATGAGGAAAATTAGGGGAAAAAGGAAAAAATCTGAATGAGGAAAAAGATCTGGTGTGTTCATGTTTCTTGCTTCTATAAAGATACATTCTGCTGGAAGAGGAGATGGACATTACTTTACAGAACTAGACACTTAAGAAGAGACCTTAGATTAACATTTGAATCATAGAATGCTAGGGATTGGAAGGAATCTTCAGAGGTCATCAAGTCTAATCACCTTGCAAAGCAGGACCACTTAGGGCAGGCCACACAGGAATGCGTCTGGGCAGGTTTTGAAGATCTTTAGAGAAGGAGACTCCACAGCCTTTCTGGGCAGACTGTTCCAGTGCTTCGTCAACCTCACCAAAAAAAAAAAAAAAAAAAATTTAAAAAAATCTCAATTTGAGATGAAATTTCTTGTGTTTATGTCCATTACCCCTCGTTCTACTGCTGGTGTCCCAGTTTAGGGCCACAAACTACCCAGGACTGGAGGACAGAAATTATATTTACTCCTTTTGGGGAGTGAAAATAAAAACACTGCACACCAATTGGAATTTTAAAGGTAGAGCCTATTTACAGGTCCATATGTACAGAAGACAGTCAGGTGCAATGAATACATCCACAAAGTAGGCCAAGTACATTCACAAAGTAGGCCAAATCTATCAGACTAAAACCTTCTAGAAGCCTCCACCCCTTCCACCCTCATTAGGCCTCAGAGTAGGCCAAAACCGCCCTCCCCACCTTAGGCCCACAAGGCCTCAGCAGGCTGCGTGTCACAGCTCACAATTCCCTGCCAGGTAGAGGCTGTCTTCTCCCCACACACAGGGTAAGTAGGAATGCACACTCCTCCCAGAGAGGTTAAGGAAGGAGAAGAGAGCAGTATCAACCATTCACTGCTTTTCAATAAGCTATGATACTGGGAAACAGAATAGAATAACAATGTTACAATATCCTGGGAGGACCAGGTCCCTCCCTTGGGACTCTCCATCTCTTTTTGAAGGACTTTGCGGCCTTCTTAAGGGAACCTGGGCCGCCCCAAACCACCACAGCTGGATGTCACTAAAAAGAGACTGGCTTCATCCTCATGACAGCCACCCTTCAGATATTGGTAGATATTGATAAAACCCTCTCTCAGCCATCTGCTCTCCAGACGAAACAGCCCCAGGTCTCTCAGTCTTTCCCTGTAATGCTTCAGTTCCTTAATCATTGCTGTAGCTCTCTGTTGAATCCTCTCCAGTAGTTCCCTGTCCCTCTTTAATTCTACACAATATTCCAGATGTGGTCTAACTAGAGCTGAGTAGAGGGGAGGAGAACCTGCCTTGACCTCCTGGACACACTCTTGTTAATGCACACAAGTATACTATTGGCCTTCTTGCCCACCAGGACACATTCCTGTCCCATAAAAAAAGTATTATCAACCAGAACTCAAGGTCCTGCTCCATGGAGATCCCTCTCCAGGAGGTCAACCCCTACCCTCTACTGGTACATGGTGTTATTCTTCCCCAGGTGCAGGACTTCACACAACAATTAGGATTTCAAGGGTATTTCCAATACAGTACTGACTGCTTACCATTTCTGATTGCTGCCTGAATTTGATTTTCAATGCAGGTCTTTGTTTCAGGGAAATTCCGCTTTTCTCAGTGACATTACATTTATCTCTTGCACTGCTGCTTTCTGCTAGAAAGTTAACACCTTCTGAGGGCCCTAGTGAATAAAGTAAGGGAAGCATGGTAACTGCCTTACATTCATTCTCAATCTGTTGTCCTGCAAGAAAACAAAACCATTGTAGCAACAATGTTGTTTGATCTTGAAAAGATACCGATGAAGCAATGTAGAGGATCCTTACTTGCAACTTCTCTGTCTCCTGCTTACTGTTTCGTTTCAGTTCTAGACCTCTATTTCTGTGGACTATCTCAGTTATCTATGACATTTTTTCCTCTGAGAATGTAGTTAGTTGTTCCTGAGTAAGAACAATAGTGTGATGCAAAGCCTCTGAAGCACTATGAAAATACAGTCGTAAAACATGTTCCAGCAGAATATCTGAGCAGATGAATCAATCCCTGTGCATGTGTATCTGACATATGACCCAGTGGTGTGCATTTTGCTAGGCCGTCATCAGCGATAAAGTGCAAGTAAAGGACCTCTCAGTTGTTACCAGTGTTAGCAGTGACTGTAGGTGTTTCAGAACATTTTAAGGTGATTCAAGTATTTTAAGGTATTGAGTATAGGATCAAGTGCACTCTCAGCAAGTTTGCAGATGACACCAGCCTGAGTGGTGCAGTTGATATGCCAGAGGGATGGGATGTCACCTAGACAAACTGGTTAAGTGGACACAAGTCAACCTCATGCGGTTCAACAAAGCCCAGTGCAAGGTCGTGCACCTGGGTCAAAAAAATCCTGGTGTTCAGCTTAGGCTGGGAGATCATGTGATAGAGAGCAGCCCTGTTGAAAAGGACTTGAGCCTACTGGTGGATGAAAAGCTGGAAATGCACACCTGCACCCCAGAAGGCTGATTGCATCCCGACATGCACCGAAAGAAGTGGGCAACAGATGGAGAGAGACGATTCTGCCACCCTGATCTAGTGAGACTTCACCTGGAGTACCATGTCCTCTGGGGCCCTCAACACAAGAAGGACATTGGCCTGATGTGGAGGGTCCAGAGGAGGGACATGAAGATGATCAGAGGGCTGGAGCACCTCCCATGTAAGCATAGGTTGAGAGAGTTGGAATTGTTCAGGGCAGAGGAGAGAAGGCTCTGGTAGGCGACCTTATAGCAACCTTCCAGTACTTGAAAGGGACTTTGGGGAAAGCTGAGGAAGGACTGTTTATATGGGCATGTAGCATCAGGACAAGGGGGAATGGTTTTAAACTAGGGAAGGGTAAATGAATTTGGACATTAGGAAAAAGTTCTTTACTATGAGGATGGTGAACACTGGAACAGGTTGCCCAGTAATGTGGTGAAGACTCCCTCCCTGGAGATATTCAAGGTCTGGCTTGATGGATCTCTGAACAACCTGATCTGGTTGGGGATGTCCCTGCTTACTGCAGGGAGATTAGACTATGATGATGACCTTTAAAGGTCCATTTTAACCCATTGCATTCTATGATATAATGATGTGCTTTTTCAGTAGTTACAGCTTCAAATGATTAAAATAAGTAAGCAAGTAATAGATGTTTTAAGTAAGTAGCTTTTCTAAAAACTTAGATATAGTTTTGTTTTTTAAAAATGCTTCCTAGCTGGTCTCTGAACTGAACTTAAAATAGTTGAACAATTTTCTTTTCTTGGATAATAGTTCTTTTTTGATTGTTCCCAAGGGGCTTTGGTGTGCTGACTGAGAATTCTTCAATGTAACTTACCTCATTTGCTATGTTTTCTCTTTGTGTCTAATGTTCAGAGTTCATCTGCACAAGATACGGAGGAAAATTGATGCAAATCAACTAAATGTAGGAATTTAAGGAGGGCAGCTTAAATCTCACCAAGTCTCTGTGTGCACTTTCCCATCCATAATTAAAGTGGTCTCCAGTGAATTTAGCTTAATTCACTTAGAAGGCAAGATGAGCCAAACCAATTTAAGACCACATTTTATTCCCAGATAAAAATGTTTGCAAAGGAATTTAATGGATGTGGGCAAATCCATTTAAATTACTTTGAGTTAATTTTCCTGACTTTCATTGTGTAGACAAACCCTTCATAATAGTGCCCAATTGCAGCTTTTGTTTGTCTTCTTTTTTGTTCTTCACCTTTTTGTTCCTCTAACTCTTGCATTTCATACTTGAGAAGGTAGATGGCAAATATTTGTGCTAATTACTAAACGTTGCCTTGTTATTCTACATGTTTTGAGAGTCTGCATTCTATAATTAATGTATAAATACCTCCCTTTGCCATCAGGTTTAGTGCTTGTTGCCTCTTGTTAGGTACTTACCATCATTTTGGCTGCTTCAGCTAATGCCTTTTAATTCATCACCGTAACTGCACCTGCTGTCAAGATCTTATCCATCCAACAACTTCTTAAAGTGTTTTTTACGGATTTTGCAGAACTGAGTGATTATTATTGCAAATAAGTTGTGACTACTTGTCCCTTCTGTAACATAATATAATAAATACCTCTTAATCGAGTGATTTGCCATTGTGGTAGTGGAACTCAGTCAAATGCAGCTTGAGATAGTTAAAGATGCTGTTGAGTAATTTGCCAGAAAATTTCTCCTTTTAAATTTTGAGTAGCACAATGTCAGACAGAGCTGTCACCAATCAGGCTGGAATTTTAGAAGACTTAACTTTTATGTAGCTTCTGCTTTGGGATTTCACCAATATCAAGTTCTCTCCTCCAGGTTGTTTTTTAAGTTCATTAAATCAAATCAAATCACACTGCCAGGATGGAGTGCTACAGTTCAACAGCTAGTGCTTATTGAAAACCAACTAACAGAGAAAAAGAAACCAGGTGAAAATTGTATGCTAAAGTAAATGCATTCCAAAATTTTTAATTTTTATTTTTCTCCTTTGAAAAAGATAATTATTACTGAATTTCCCCTTTTCAGAATTTACAGTCAGCATGTTTCAGTTTCGATCTAACATAATTGCTATGGCAGATTTCTCCAAGGGATGTATTTTAAAGAAGTGATAAATAAATAAACATTATTGATTTAGTGTAGTCACTCTAGCGGTGTTTAGTGGTTGAGTAAAACACTCATCTGCAAAAGACACATGGCTTGTGGCACTCTAAATATCGAATTCTGACTTAGTGTGTCAGTATGGCACCAAAAAACCCTTTGAAATCTCATATAACAGGAAATCTCTATTAAATGTAGTCATCAAATTGATGGACCATTTAAATTCAAACTAAGAAAATAATCTAGTCTTTCTACAAGCAGTAAAATTAATTGAATTATAAGTATTCAAATGTATGAAGAAGAACTATGTGACGTGTGATAAGTGGTATGTGAATCTATGAAGGGCCAGAGGTTTTTATCCATTGTTTTTTGTACCAATCTAGATGTTAAACTGCCAAAGTGTAAACCTTCAGCATTAAAGAAACAAGCAAAGATTAATGAAATTATTATCAAATATATACTAAGTAAAAATAATTAACACTTTCAGCAACATTTGGAGATTTAAAAAAATTATTTCTTTGAAAAGTTACTTTTTTCTGATGGGATTATTTGTTCTTATGCCAATTCTTCACATATAATCACTATGACCTTTGGAAAGGGGGTATAAAATACTACTGTGAATTTAAGGTGGTGTTTTTCACCAATGTAAATTGTTACATAAACTAATTTTCAGGAAGAATCTCACTTTTAAACTTCTGATGCTTTCTTTGCATCTGTATCTAAACCCCATCCATATGTGTGTGACCTGTCACAGTATTTTTGCAGAACTACTTTAGAAGTTCCAGGGGTGAAGTCCTGAATATGAGCACTGACATTGATATGATGATGCCTGGGTTTAGCTGCATTGGAGTCTTCAAGTTGTAGAATTATTTACAGCTTGCATGTAAGAAAAATAAATAAAAATATGAAATGTGAAGAAAGAGAAAACCTTCCAGTGTGAGTAATTGACAGCTTCTAGGCTAAGGCAGAAATAGATGACAAATGCTGTTTATTTTAGTATGTTGCACCTTGAATGGTTTAGCATTTTTAGTAGTCTTGTTTGGAGAAGAGAGGAAAAGAGTGGCTTTACATTGCTTTTGAGTCTGTTCTAAAATCCTGTCTCTTTTTCCTCCTTGGCAGATGGATGCCTTCTAGCCAACCAGCAAGTCCTGCTGCTGCATGTCTGGCAGCATCTCTGAATGATCACATGACTCTTGATATGGATGCGGTCCTGTCAGACTTTGTTCGGTCCACGGGGGCAGAACCAGGTCTGGCAAGAGATTTACTGGAAGGTAAGCTTTCAGGTCACAAATATTTCCTATGTTCATTGCTTGCCTAAAGCAAGAACCAGCTATAAAAAGACAACTCAGGTCTATGAAAACAGGTATCTCTCAGTATTTCTTAATAAGTCAGCTCTTTAAATAAGCTTGGTTATATTAAAATGTTTTCAGCTAAATCCTTAAAATGTTCTTAGTGTTGGGTTACTGTATTCTGTTATTGAGTCATGCCTCAAAAGTATAATAGATGTTTTGTCTCACTGCAAAACAGCAAAGTTTGGTCTGAAATAGACTTACTGTCAAGTATTAGATAAACCAGATACGTTTTGAGGGCCCAGTGATTAGTATAAGTACTAGAACTTCATGGTATGGGAGTCAAACGGCTAGACTGAAAAACAACTAAACCGTATCAGAAAAATACCTGGAGCTCTTTAGTTATTTTATTGTAGTTGTTTGAAGTTTATAGGCTTGTAATGGGAAAGACACCTTTGCTACTCGAAGGCATTCTGTAATTTCTTTTTTTTTCTTATGCTATGGGCTAACAACAGTTGTGAAGATGGAAAGTCAGAAAAGAGTGGTGATACCTGGGTAAATTGTGAGGCTGTTGTGTGATCTTGATACATAAACACTGGTCTTTTTCTCTGAAAGTTTGGAAGTTTTTCAATCTTAATATGCTTTAAGAAATTGTGTGTTAAAAGTAACTACTGAACAGCCACAGAAGACTTTAAATTATACAGCAGGATATATATCTCCTTTTTTTTCAAAGACAGTTTCACTTCATTGTGTGTATGCTGGAAGTTTTAGATTTGCTGTAAATCTGTGGGAGTTTGTTTGTTTTAACTTTGAAGTTTTCAGTCATAAAGAATTGATATATTATTAATACAGAGATGCCCACAATTTTGCAGCGTTTTCCAAGTCATCTGTATAAGGTGCAACAAAATCCTAGAATATTTAGCTTTGAATTTTACCATCATTGGCTCACAATATTTTGTCTGATTAATTTGATCAACCTGTCTTTCTAGCCTAGACTGTCTTAGTCTCTTAGTCTTGCAAACAGTACTGGAAGATTTTTATTTCTGGACTATCTTTTTTTCAGACCCATTTCTGATATTGTTTCCTTTGTTCATCTTTGGGAGGAAATTTCTTGAATTTCAGTATCCTTTGGACCATCAAGGATACCAGTTTCTGTTTCTGCTTATCCACTTATTGTAATAGATCAGTGGGTTTACTTTGATTGTCCTGTGGGACAGTATTGTGCACAACATGTGGTGTTCTCCCAGGAACAAATGAGTGAGTTAAATATGCAGACTGTTGTACAAATAGCTATAAAACCCCCCCAAACCTCTGTATTGCCTACAGATTTTCTAAATTGCTAGAAACTGTCTTTTAAATATTTTCTCTGTTTGTGTTCCTATATTCTTCCTGTCCTGCTGATAAAATCCCTGCAGTGTTTTGGTTTTTTTTTTGCTAAGTTGTATTGAGCACAGCTGCTTGTCTCACTGAAACATTCTGCTCCTTGTGCTTCCGGAAAGTATCTGTACTTCTGTTCTTGATTTGAAATGAAGATACAGAAATATTTTTTTTTTAAAAAAAACTACAATATATACATACTTATATTGTTTCTAATTTATTTGTGTCTGGTTCTCTTTGGCAACCGTTAGTATCCTAAAATAAATACTGGAATCAATTGCTTTTCTGTCTAATTTTAATAAGCTAAACATGCTGAGTTCCACGTTTCACTTCCTGTATCTCTATTTTCTTTTGTCTTTCAAAATAATATGTACAGAAATATTTTGGGTACTTTGCTATATATCTTTCTAGTGCAGAGATTGCTTTTTTGCTATTACATTGCACGTGCTACCGTTTGTATCTTTGGCCAAGTTTGCTTTAGTATTGCACAGGGAGCTTGTGCTCAAGTCTGTGCTCAGTTTGACATTTCAGAGTTACCACTGCTAGAATTCTGTGCAGTTGCTTAACTGTTGAGTTCAGATTTCACAGATTTAAAATCTTAAAGTCATTATTTCAATAGTGTGAGAACTTTGTCATGCATCTGAAAACAGATGTGTATGCAGACTTCTGAAGCTGAGTTCTGCGTTCTACTAAAGAAATTAATTTACTTTTCATGACATTATGATATTACTATTTAGAAATGCCGTGTCTATCTATTCAACCATTCATTAGTGGATAAAATTGCATTAGAAATTGCTTAGTCTGTGTTTGCTCAATGCATGATTTTTGTGTTTCATTTATGTTTTTTGAATACTCCTCACTTAGTCTGAAAGGGCGGTGGTAGGTTACATGCTATTCGCTGTTCATGTGATAGAACTATCGGAACTTGGAGGAAGCATAAAGGTTTGTGGAGCCAGAAGGGCTTGAGCACTGAACAGCACCACATGTACCTATACTTTCATAAGGCATCTGTTTGAGTTTTCTTGAGGTTTTCTTGAGTATTGTAAGGAATCTGTTGCAGATTATTCTGATCATGTGGTACATTTATCAGCAACCCATTTCTACTGTTAAGGAAAGCTTTTTAAATTTGAGATTGTGAGCTGATATGTCATAAAGCTGTGTGTTATGGTTGATTCAGTGATTTATTTTTTTTTCCATTTATTGAACAGTATAGAAATATTTCAAAACTAAGGTCCTTTCCCAACTGTTCAATGTGACAGAGGCAGTATTTATGACTGGATGTGTTTTGTAAACGTACCCCATTTATATTAAATAGTAATTAAGCATAGCAGAGACTGTTAAGAGTTGTGTAGAATTGCATAACAGGCATATTGTAAAGGATGCATTGTTGTAAAGCAGATGTTTTGATGCCACAGCTTTGTTACCTTATTACTCACATGCATCTAGGAAAGATACACAATCATGTGAGTCATCAAAGTTTATTCCTCTCTCTAATGAGCTATGGGTGCTTAGTAACTCAGATGAATGAAAGCTTAGAATATAGCTTTAAAATATGAATAGTCTTCTCTCCCTTTCTGTGTCCAGCTTTTTTCCCTTACATTTGGACATCCCAATAACTACATGCCCACTTCTAGGGTAAGAACCCAAGGCATCTGAGATCATGAGAAAAATCCTTTTATGGGTATCAAATACATCTAACTCAAACTGCATCTTATCTCTCTCAGTTCAGGAGCCTGTCACACTGTACTAGTGTAATTTTTTTTCATGTGCCCACTGTGTACCTGCATACCTGAGCAATGTGAGTGAGCTATTTCTGGGCTCAATTCTTCAGATGATTTGTCTCCACATCAGAATCTGTCTTCCTTTAGAAGCTGCAGTACTCTTTGTCCACTCTGTTAGTTGCTGGCAGTGCATAGAATACTTCATGCTTGGTTTTGGGTGGTTATTTGTCTTGGTAACTTTCAATATACCTTTTATGCTGAAGGACTGTTTCCTCCTCTACTCAGCACTCCTTGCTTTTCTTTGTTTGGATGCTGACCTGGACCACCTAGACTGTTTCCAACATTCTTTTCAGTTAAAAAACCAACTTTCTCCCTGCCTCGTCACACTTCCTAACTACTATTACATCTGAATTATTAAAATGTGAAGCACAGTTCTTTAGGTTTGGTTATGATTACAAGACTTTGCAGTTTTCATCCTTGTTGTTTAGGATTTCATGGCAGACACTTGTTTGATACTCTTTACCTCATAATTTCTAATCTTGCAGTGACTTGAAAGTAAACACCTAGCAGGGATTGCCTTTTGAGAGCCTGCTCATCTACAGAGGAGGGTCCCCAAAATCATGGTGTCTCCAAGAGGTCGTAAATCCTGATGTTTTTATGTTAATAAAATATAAGTCAACCAAAAAATGATGAGTATGTTCCTGTGTAAATAAAAGGTCACTAAAAGCTAATTGCTGATTGTACCAGATAATAAATAAAATTGCACATTGCGAACAATATGAGCACCACGTGTGTCAGCAAATTATAGAGTAGAGAGTAACTGTGACAGCTGCTTTGCTCTTCAAGTAGCGTTTGACTCAGGGGACATGGAAACTGATCTGATTTTACATAGTATGATGGTTCAGGAGTCAGATATGCTTGAAGAACATTGCTTTGTAGCGAAAACATCTGCTACAAACCTGTAGTTATGAGATCTTGTCTCTGTGCGCTTTGATTCCAGAAGAAGACGGTCTCCCCAAAAAATTCACAGCAGATTTATTCAGTCAACCTGCCTGAAAACAAGAGCATTCCCATTGCTATAAATCTTGCTGTAACATTTTTTTTCATACAATTCCTTGAGCTAAAGGATTCCTTTTGAAGTAGCAGCGTTGAAGTGCACAGTTTTTCCTGAGATCTGATTGTTCTACGAAGCATTTGTCATTGTTCTCATATGTACTGATGTCAGTACCTCAATTTTCAAAAAGGTGAGCAGATTGTAAATTTCCAAATTTAAAGCTTAGAGAGGAAGTGAGAAGTGGAACCTTAAAAATGTAATTTTTCACTTTAAAACTGACCTGTAAATTGCTGTATGAAAGAACTGAAAGAAATGTAACATGAATAGTATCATCGTACATTATATACTAACCCCCAAGCCTTTTCTCTCACCTGTATTAGAAAAACTGAAGATGTTTCAGGCATGAGAACTAGGTGGACATAGGAGAAGTTAGGAAGAGCTGAATGGAAGGTTTAGTATGGCTTTTTACTTTCCTTTAATGAAATGAGAAAGCGCCGTATTATGGGTGTCTGGATGCTACCAGATTTCCGTTAGTTAACTAGAGATTTACATTTCAGCCATCACTTAATTTGGGGATAACAGTGGGAAGGACAATCAAACACAGACAGACAAAAGAATCTAATTTTACTCTAAAACCAAGCTAAAATAACCACTTGAACATGAGCTTTTAGTATTGACAGAGCAGTTTAACAATATATGTCACACAGGTGAACAGAACAACAATTTCAACAAAGTAGTTTGCAAAGCATCGCATAATGGTAGGCATCCGTGTTGCTGCTTTGAACAGGATTAAGTTAGAATGTGTATTGGAGTGGTGTCACAGGAAAATATTAAATCATCTGCAGGGCTCCCTAGGCAGCATCTTTGTATAGGCATAATGGCACTCACACCCAAAGGCACCTTAACATCAGTGAAAAGACTTTTACTTCACTAAGCTGTGGGAAGATTCTTATGCGTAAACAACAGTGTTTGATCTCCAGCTTCCCCAATATCCAGGAATGAGGCATATCCCTTTTCCTTCTGGATTAGTCTAGGCTGGAACCTTGAATCTCCCATGCATAGAAGAGCAGTAATGCTTGAGTTGTTACATATAACCTATTAAAAAATGTGACCTCAGGCAGAAAGAAAACTGTGATAGAAAATAATTTAATTTTTAAAACAAGTTATGTTGCATTAGTGTTGTGGGTTTAAAGAACCAACAGAGTGAAGCTCTCAGATGAATTGGAGAAAAAACAGAGTTATATTTGGAGAGAGTGTTACGGATAGAAATTACAAAGCAGATACAAAATCCTTAAGCGAACGCCCTGAATTTTCCCCCAACCCAAAACTAAATCTATCATCCCCACTGTTCTAATCCTTACCCCCCTCCATGCCTCTGCCATCCAAGAGGCCTAAAGACAGCCTCAGGAGGCCCCAGACCAGGCCTATCCTTACATGTTTGTCCTGATAACGCAGCTCCTGCCCAACACAAGGCTGGAGGGGAAGGAAAGGAGAATGAGCTGTCCTTGCTGTGAGTTTATGAAGAGATAGCAGAATTATACAATTGAATAACAATCTTCTAGTCCCTAGAGTTCCCTTATAGTTCCCAGCCTGGGACAATTAGGTTTACAGTGTTGGGGCTGTGGATGTGGACAAACTTAAGGGTTACTAATAAATCAGTGAGAAAGCAGCTTAGTTTTGAGGAAGCCATAGGTATGTGGGCTAAGACCACTTAAATATAGGAAGAAGGCATAGGATGAAGTATTTTAAAATGCCAACAGTATAGTCAGCTGTCAGAAACTGGAGGTTTTGTAAAATTCACTGACAATAATAAAAATTAAACATAAAAATCCAACTGCATAAAAAGCAATATGTTTGACACTAAAACTGCCTTTTAACTTGTATATTTATTTATATAACAGATGTAGTATTTCAGCATTACCTAAAAGAAATTACTGTCTATTTCCTTCTTTATGTACTACTTGATTTAGATGTAGGTAGTTCACTATTAATTCTGAAATTTGGCTTTGCATTTGTGAAGTCTATGCAGTGAAGGAGACTGACCCTGTGGAAAAATGCAGAGATGCAGTAGACAGATGTCTCCTGAAGAATGATGGACATACAAGCAGAATTCAAAGAAAAGCATAGAATTGATGGCAAGAGAGAGAGAAATTTACAATACCGTAATGTGATTTGGTGTACAAAGCTAAATGAGCTAGAAGGGCAGATGACGTACCACACACCTAGCAACTGACGCTTTGTATTTGTGGGACAGCTGTTACGCCAGAGCACCTTTCTGCATGCTGGCGTGGGGTATTTGGGTCACAGACTTGTTCTCTGCCATAGATTTGAGGGAGTTCCAAAGACAGGGATGAAGCAGTTACAGTGGATTTGTCTACTAGCAAGAATTTTCCTATTCTGTGGGCAGGAATGCTTTATTGAATTTATTTATTATTGTTAATAAAGGGAGAAATTCTTTCCTATGGATACTTTGCATTAACTTCAGTAATAGTAGGATTGTAATTGTTTTTCTAATTAGCACGTAAAATGTACAGATAATTTTATTAAAATATTTACAGAGTGGTAGCAAAACCTTTGAAAGTTAATAGGTGGTACCAGCTCTTTGGTAATCTCTTTTTGTAAAAAAATGTTTGCTGAATGGTATTGTATTCAAGTGTGAGTTTCATTAATAGCAAATTGGCATTAAATGTAAAGTAGCTGGGTAGATGTTGTACCTGATTAGAATGGTTAAGATAAACAAAAGATGTGTCCATTTTATTGCCATCTCACCAAAGTACTTTTTGTTGTTGTTGTTGGTTTGGTTTGGGGTTTTTTTTTTGGGTTTTTTTTTTTTACTTTCTTGTGTTTGTCACATTGAATGGTGGCACTTTCAGCTTATTTTCATGTTCAGTTTTGTTGTCTCTCTTATGCTTCTACAGACGTTATTTTTATTTTCTGATGTACTTAATTTTGTAATTTTGTCCACATTGCTTTCTTGGTGAACTGTGTAGCATTTCAGCTTCTTTCAATCCTTTGTTACTTTGTAAGAGTTTCACATTAATCTTTTCTGGGTAGTTTAGTTGCTTCTCTTTGGTAGACATATGGGCCAACAGTTCATTAACTGTAAACACAGACTGCATCATCATTTGTTCAGTTCTGTCTAACCTTCCTCTTCTGCATCCTTTTTGGTCCAGTTTAGCTTTAGGAAGCATTTCCTGCCCCTTTTAAAATTTCCTTTGCTGAAGTCCTGTGTATATCTTGTTGCTGCAAGATATACACAGGACTTCATTGTGGTCCATACTATTTAGATCTTTTCTAGTTCCCTATCTCAAATTGCATCCTCTCTAGCATTTTGTTTATCATTAAATCAAGAATTGCTGGTAACCTTTCAAATGTTCTTTTTAACATATTGGAGTAGGTGGATATTTGAAGGCTTGGTGAGGGGAGTGCTTTGTAGTTGCATGCTTGCTATGCCTACTAATTAATGATAAATGTCCTCTAGTTTTATTATGAAGTGAAAGATAATAGATTTATTAACTGTTGCCACCCCACTAAGCTATGCTGTTTTAGCTAAAACAATAAAAAGCAAAAGCCTGAAAGACTAAATAACAGCATGCTGCTGAAGCCCTGCAGCCTGAATGTTATCTGCCTGAGAAACGTAAAATCTGGTATCAGTACAACTAGCGTAGGCTGCTTGATGAGTGCTTGGTTTTTGTTATTAGAGTGTGCGAGTTGTGATCTGACAAAGCTTGTGCTTCACATTGATCAAGAAAAGATTACTCATGTGCTGCAGAGCATTAATAAATCACTTTCTTCTCACAGCACAAACAAGTTGAAAACTTGAGTAGAGAAAGACTAAGTTGAAAAAAAATGATGGGCCCTTTTTCTCCAGTAAAACAATTGTGAATGCAGCTGAGAAATATGAAAACTAGTGTGCAGCCTGAACGGTGCTAACTGCTACCTGTATAAAGGCAGACTGTGGCTCCGATCTGATGAGTTACAGTATGTGATAATACTGAAGCAAATGCTTTAAAGCAAATTCCAAAGTTTCTAGTACTTTTCTGCTTTCAGGTTTCAGCTTTCAAACTGATCAGCTTATTAAAATGTGGAGCAAGTTGGAAATGTATCTATTAGAAGAAAGAAATTAGGACTTTGACAGGACGTCACTCTGAAACTTTTCCCAGAGAGCATAAAAGAGAGGACATTCTATAGTTACGTTGGTTGGGATTTTTAAAATCGATGAAATTTATTATTTTATTAAAAACTCAACAAAGTGGTGATCTTTTCTAATAATACCTCGGCAAACAAACTCTTGGCATTTCTAGTTCCACTCAGGAAAAAGGAGTTATGTAGGTGTTTTACATTTGTTGTAATGCTTCGCCAGGTGTACGTATGTAGTACATGGATCCGGTGTGGTGGATTTTACAGGGAGATTCCTTGTCCTGTTAATCTTACTCCAGTTTGGTTTGACCTCTCCTAATTTTGTTGCTGTAGTCTAAGAAAAATCACAGTTGTTTTAATGTAAATTTCTGACTATTGCCTCAGTTGTTTGTCTAATTCCAATTCTTGTGTCTGCACTGATTTTCTTGCTAGCATGCCTCGGAAGGGAAACAGTAGTACTCAAGCTGAAAGACTGGGTCTTGGTCGCTGGATCATTATCTTGTGTCCACAAGTTGAGAAGGACAAGAAAGTCATGCGAAGGGCTGGGAAAGCTGAAAGAATTAAGTGCCTACTCTGATCACAGTATGGTCACAGAATCACAAAATTAACCAGGTTGGTTAATCGAGTCCAACCTCACACCTAACCCTTCTACTTAACTAAACCCTGGCACTAAGTGCATCATCCAACCTCCTCTTAAACACCTCCAGGGATGGTGACTTCACCACCAACCTGGGCAACCTGTTCCAGTGGGCAATCACTCTTTCTGTGAAGAACTTCTTCATAATGTCCAACCTAAACCTGCCCTGGTGCAGGTCTCCCCTGAACCTCCTCTTCTCCAGGCTGAACAACCCCAACTCCCTCAATCACTCCTCATAGTGCTTGTGCTTCAGCCTCTTCACCAGCCTTATTGCCCTTCTCTGGACATGTTCAAACACCTCAATGACTTTCTTAAATTGAGAGGCCCAGAACTGGACACAGTACTCAAGGTGTGGCCTAACCCCCTACCAGTACAGGGGCAGAAGGACTTCCCTGGCCCTGCTGGTCACACTATTCCTGATACCCACCAGAATGCTATTGGGCTTCTTGGCCACCTGGACACACTGCTGGCTCATGTCCAGTTGCCTGTTGACCAGCAGCCCCAGGTTGCTCCCTACCTGACTGCTCTCCAGCCACTCTGTCCCCAGCCTGTAGAGCTGCATGGGGTTGTTGCAGCTGAGGTGCAGAACCCAGAACTTGGCCTTGTTAAAACTCATGGCATTGGGCTGCCCCCATCTATCCAGCCTGTCCACGTCCCTCTGAAGAGCCCTTCTGCCCTCCAACGGATCTACACATGCTCCCAACTTGGTGTCAGATGCAAACGTAGTGATGCTGGACTCAATCCCCTCATCCACATCATCAGTGAAGATACTAAACAGGACTGGACTTAGCACTGATCCCTGGGGCACACAACTAATGACTGGCCGCCAACTGGATCTGGCTCCGTTCACCACCACTTTGTGCCCAGCCAGCCAGATCTTAACCCAGCACAGAATGCCCCTGTCAAATCCGTGGACTGCCAGCTTTGCCAGGAGTTTGCTATGGCAGTGTCAAAGGCCTTGCAGAAGTCCAGGTAGACTACATTCACAGCCTTCCCCTCATCTACCAGGTGAGTCACCTGGTCATAAAAAGAGATCAGGCTGGTCAAGCAGGACCTGTCCCTCCTAATGGTCAGTTCTGATGAAGTCACCTCAAGCTTTCCCTCCCTCCAAAGCTAGACTTAATAGCAAAAAGCTTTCCCCAGGGTTCACACTGTGATGCCCAAAGAGCAGTGTGCCAATGTGAGGCTGTGCTCTCTGTGGATCCTGCGGTAATGCAGTAGTGCTCTTGCATAGAGAATGCTCTTGATCACTGCCTCCTTTTCAATTTCTTTCTAGCCTAGACTTTGGAGTTCAGTGAACCTGGCACTGGACACTTGGCCATCATCCCCTCCTTTTTTCTATTCCCCTGGGCTCTTCTGTGATGTCCCTGATTGAGGCAACCAAAGGAAATCTAGGTTTTTTGGATCCAGGGCTGAGGCCTTGGAAAATTTTATGTCTCAGCTTGGTCTCAGATCATCAAATCACTGGAAAACTGACTTGTGAACACTCCTCGGACTCTTCAAGTTGTCTAAACGGAGCAGAGGTGGGGAGTCAGTTCTCCCTGGTGATCAGGAAAAACTGAATCATCTGGAATGCTTCTAAGATAAGCGAGTCCTCTTCTTGTAGTTCTTCAGCATCTTTTTTTTTTTTTTCTTTTTTTTTTTCCCGATTTGAGGTGGTAAGGCAAAAACGAAAAAGTAGCATCTTAAATTATGCACTGTTTTATCTTTGTTTTTTCTTCAGGCTGATGATGTCTCCTGTTGTTATTCAACCAACTATCATTTAGGACAGAAGTTTCACAGGACAACTGAGTATATTTTTGAATTTCCCTTTCATGTAGATACCTACTGTCTCTGACACTGAAATGTCAGTACCAGCCCTAAGCTAGAGTGCATCTTCCATTCTTTACTCAAATGCATTTTTTATTTTTGTTGGGTTTTGTCCACACTACAGACACTTGATTCTAAATCAGAGACTGTTCAATCCCGATAAATTTTAAAGCTGCTGACTGACGTAGCAGACACAACTGTTAAGGGAACAATTGTTCAGTAAGAGTGTTTTTTGTGGTGAGTTAGTGAATTAAATTGATCGCAGCATCCTGATCATGATTCACTATCTGTGTTTCTTAACCAGCTTTGTGCTGCTCCAGCCTTTTGTTGCTTGATGTTCACTGACTGTTACAGTTTCTAAACTCAGAGCCTTTCATGTGAACCCTCTGTATCAATGCTCCTTTGGAGCAGTTTAACTGTTACTAACTGATATGGTGCTACCAGTGACTTGTCATCTGGTGTGGTTTTGTGTACTGAAATAACATTTTTATGCCTGCGAGATACCTTTTATAAGGCAGTAATAAGTCATATAAACAAAGAAATTAGCAGTCAGTGAGCAGTTTTAAAAAAAAGGCAATCTGAAATACCAGCTTCTAACAAAAATTCTTGCTAGAATTAATTTAATTGCATAAACTGTTCAAAATAGATTAATTACCTGTTGTTTGTCCATCAGGCTTGCAGTGGAACACATGTTAGTGCCTATGTCAGGTGTTACCTCTGTGGCATAGGAAAGATTGTTCTTTTCTTTGAGGGCCTGTGCAGATGCTGACAATTAAAGAAGATAAAAAAGATATGACAGTGCAAACACTTCTGTAGGAAGCAAGGTCTAGAAGATTTTAGAGAAGAGCATGGAACAGACATATAAACAGAACTTTGATAATAGAAAATGCCTTTCTCTAGGGGCCCAGAGTGACTGTATGCAGCCTGTTTCAAACCAGAAAGCTCCTGAAAGTTGTTGGACAAGTAGCAAAATTGGAGGGAGGGACTTATCCTATGAGGCACTGGGTGGGGTATATTTGATTTCACAGAATCACAGAAACATCCAGGTTGGAAAAGACCTTCAGAATCACCAAGTCCAACCTATAACTCTACTCAACAAGATTTCATCTTCAATCATATCCCTAAGCACCATGTTCAAACAACCCTTAAACACATCCAGGATTTGTGACTCTTCTTGGCCTCCTGGGCACACTGCTGACCCATACTCAACTGCCAGTCTATTACAACCCCTAGATCGCTTTCTGCCAGGCAGCTCTCCAGCCTCACATCCCCAAGCCTGTAGTGTTACTTGGGGTGGTTGTGACTCAAGTGCAGGACACGGCATTTGGCCTTGTTGAAACTCATTCCATTAATGTTGACCCATTGATCTAGCCTACCCAAGTCCCTCTGAAGAGCCTCTCTACCCTCATTCAAATCAACGCTGCCACGTAACTTGGTGTCATCTGCAAACTTAATGCTGACGCTTTCTATGCCTGAATCAAGGTTGTCAATAAAGATGTTAAAAAGGAGCAGTCCCAACACAGATCCCTGAGGAGCACCACTAGTGTCTGGCTACCAACTGGATTTAATTCCGTTGACCACGACTCTCTGGGCTCTCCTGTCCAACCAGTGCTTTATCCAGGAGACAGTGTGCTCATCCGAGCCATGAGTAGCCAATTTGTCTACAAGAATTTTGTGGGGATCAAAGACTTTTCAAAAGTCTAGGAATACAACATCACCAGCCTTTCCCTTGTCCAGTAGCCAAGTGATCTTGTCATAGAAGGAGATCACGTTGGTCAGGCAAGACCTCCTGCCCCTCATAAACCCATGCTGACTTGACCTGATCCCCTGGTTGTTGTCTGTATGATGTATAATGGCATTTGCTCCATGTATAATGACCTACTCCATGACCTTCCTGGTGCTGAGGTCATAGTTTCATAGACAGGGCTATAGTTTCCCAGATCTTCCTTTCTGCCCTTCTTGTAGATAGATGTTATATTTGCTACCCTGCAATCCACTGGCACCTCCCCAGTTAGCCAGGACTTCTGGTAGATAATGGAAAATGACTTGGTGAGCACATCTGCCAACTCCCTCAGCACCCTTGGTTGCAGGCCATCCAGCCCCACAGACTTGTACGTCTAAGTGGTGCAGCAGGTCAGTGACCACTGCCTCATTTATTGTGATGTCCTCAATCCGATTCCCCTTCCTGCCTCCTACTTTGTGAGGGTGGGTGCCCAGGGCACTACTGGATCCAGTGCTAAAGACCAAGTAGGCATTGAGCAGCTCAACCTTCTGCTTGTCCTTAGTCACTAGGTTTCCCTCTGCGTTCAATAGGGCATGAAAATTTTCTCTAGTCCTCCTTTTGCTGTTAACAAATTTATAGAAACACTTTTTATTATCTTTAACAACTGTAGCTAGGTTAATCTCTAGCTGTGCTTTGGCTCTCCTAGTTTTCTCCCTACATAGTTTTGCTACATCTTTATAGTCCTCATGAGGGACATGCTCCTTCTTCCAAAGGCCATAGACTCTCCTTCTGTTCTTGAGGTCCAGCTAAAGGGCCCTATTGAGCCAGGCTGGATGCCTTCCCCACCAGCTTGCCTTTTGGCACACAGGCATAGCGTGCTCCTGTGCTTTTAAGACTTCCCCCTTGAAGTGAGTCCAATGCTCCTGGACTCCTAAATTCTTCAAGATAACTTCCCAAAGGACTTTGTTCATCAGCCTCCTAAATAGACCAAAGTTTGCCCTCTGGAAGTCGAGGGTGGCCGCTTTACTAACCCCTCTAAGTTTCAATGTTACATACATTTATTATTGTCATTTCTGACCCAACATACCTTGGCCTTTTTCTTCTTTCAAAACTTCTTTTGGAATGTGATAACATATAGCTTTAGAAATTAAAAAGCATCTGATATGCAGTTTAAAGGACAGCAGAGCAGAGTTAGCTCTATTAATCTTCACAATCATAAGGCTAGTTTGTTTGTAACTTTCCATGTGAGGCTTTCCAAATTGCCACATTACACTGCTAGAAATTGTTACTCAGATCATCAGCTCTGAACGTCTCTGAATTTCATAACCTTTGCATAGTTAGAGCACAGCCCTGACTGGATTATAGCCATTGAATCTGTGTGAGAATTTTAGAAAGACAATGCTGCCGATAACTCAAGTGTTTGCTCTGGTACCTCTAACAATTTTTACTAAATTAACATTTTATCCTATAGGGTTTCTAAAAGAAAATTGCAGCATTTTATTTATTTATTTTTATATCTAAATTTAATGTTTGTTTGTTTATTTATTTATTTATTTGTATTTCTTTATATATATATCTATATATATATATATATATCTAGAGAGAGAGAGAGAGGAGAGAGACTGTCATTCTGTATCACTGACTTGGTGATTATATTATTGACTGTTCAGAATGTACATCATGTTCTTGTTCAGTGATATTAATTCTTCTTTCATGTATTTGTTTAGTACTTCAAAACCTGAAACCGTTCAGCTCAGCCCTGTAGGTAATAACCATTTGTGGTGTTTTTTTCCTACTTCAGTTAGGGTTTTGCTCTTCACGGAAAGGGTTGTAACAGTAAAAAACTTTCATTTATCTGTATATGTACTGTATCTGTATCTTGTACTATTTTTAGCTTGTTCGCCTTTGTGTAAGCAAGTAAGTTAAACATAACTGCTACTCAAGTAGTGTGGTTTCTTAAAGTATATAAAGTGACAATCTTTTATGGTGTAATAAATCATGTCTTAGTCAGAATCAGGCTACTTTTGAATCCCCACAAAAAGTGCTCATGGAATTCTGTGAGTGTCTCATATAACTAGTGGGGTCTCTTTCCTTGCTATTAAATATTTGAAATTTTCTAATGAAAAACAAGTGCTTGGTGACTGGCAGGACATCTGTGTATTTTAATGTAAGATTGTTATGAAGGTAACAAACAAACAGCTTGATGTGTTTTTTGGGTTTGGTTGGTTTTGGTTTGTTTTGTTTTTCTGATAGTGACAAGTACCACTTCACCACCTGTCCTACACAGGGCTCTTTCTCTCTGGATATTAGCCTGTGCTCTCTTAATCCTAGTCATAGTAATATGATGAAGTGGAAGCTTGGAAGCAAATTTTCTAGACAATTCTGCGTTGGCAAGTTCCATGAGCAGCTCAGTCATGGAACCACACTGTTGCAAAACACTGTCCTATATTGTCTGCTTTCTAAAAGACTTATAAAATCTCGGAGAGAGGAAGTTCTCTCTGATGTAAAAGATACAGGGAACTGTGTATTTGGTATTTGTATTCCAGATGCTTTGCAAATAGAAAGATGAAAATTGTCACTCTTTTGTCCTGTAACACTACAAATCATGCCTTCCTATTGTTGCTGCTAATTATTTATTATTAATGTAACATAAGAGATGTGCATTATTACTGCCTCTCATGATTTTATGTTAAATTCTGAGGGATTTAGTGTTCATTTTAAATTGCCAGTTTCTGGAGCCATTTGATCAGAATCTGAGCAAGGGAAGTCATTGTATGGTAAAATGGATTTGTGGATGAGAGGAGACGAATGGATACCTTTTAGCTCAGTATTATCAGGCTTTTGACACTTTCCTACTGTGTTGCTATATCCAAGGTAGTATGTTACATTCTGGATAGGTGGACAACTAGATGGGCAAATAACTGTTTTAATGGTCACGTTCAGAGGGTAGTGGTTAATGGATACCTTTCTAGCTGGAGGCTTGTAACAAATGCTGTGCCTCAGGGGCCTTAAGGTCTGTATCAGTAAGGCAACATCAGGTTTGCAGATGACATCAAATGAGGGGCCAGATTCATATTTTCAAGGGCAGAGCTGCCACCCATGGGGAACCTAGACAGACTAAGGGAACTGACCAACAGAAACACAGTAAAATTTAACAAGGATGAAAACTGGAGTTCGACACCTGGAAAGGAAGAACCTCCTGCAGTGACAGAGGTTTGGCGGCAGCTTGGCAGAAAAAGACTTGGAGGTCGTGGTAGCCAACAAGAACCAGTCATGTGACTTGACAGCTAGGCCAGACAGCAATGTGCTGAGTTATACCAACAGGTCCATAGCCTGTAGATTGAGGGAAGCCATTTATACCTCTCCAGTCAGCACTTCTTGGACATCTATAACATCTTGTCTAACTTGTTCCCTAATCACAGCCCGAGGAACACAAACTTATAGATTGGTTTGAATTCAGGGGAAGGCTACAGAGGTAAGAAGGTTATTAAGGAGCCTGGCTCTTCACAGTGGTGCATGGCAGGAGGACAAGTGGTGGTGGGTTGCAAGTTGAAATGAGAGTTTCAGAGTGGAAATAGGTCCCATGAAGTCAGACAAATGTGGGAACAGTTTTCCGAGAGAGGTTGTACAGCTTCCATCCTTGACATTTTAAAGACTAAACTGAATAAAGACCTGAGCAATTTAGTCTGACCCTGCTTTCAGCAGGAGTTTGGACAAAAGCTTTCCTGAGCTGTTCACCAATTATGATATATAAAAAGAGGTGTTTATCGACTGCACACTTTTATTAAGGGAAGAGTGGTTGTAAGACTTTATATCCAATCAATCTCTGTTTGCTAGCTGATGCTTTAAGTAAGAGTGATTTCTCTATGTAAGTTTATACTTTAAGTGCATATGAGGATAGTTTCTGACAAGTTGGTCACATATAGATGAAAGCAGAATGTCCTTTTGCTATTTGGCAGGCAAAAATTGGGACTTGACAGCAGCTTTGAATGACTATGAGCAGCTGCGGCAGGTTCACACAGCCAACCTACCACAGGTGTTCAATGAGGGCAAGTACTACAAGCAGCAAGAGCCAGAGCAGCCTTCCCAGGTGACAAAGGTTGAGCGGCCCTGCCTGCAAAGGCAGGATGACATTGCTCAAGGTAAGAGCTCTTCTCCAGGCCTTTTGTGAACTAATTTGTTTTCTAGTTTGCTTGCACATGAATTGTAGAGTGAGAACTCTGTCCTAGTTTGGGGCCATGAGCATACCCAGGACTGGAGGACAGAAATGATTCTTACCCCTTCCCAGGAGTAAAAATGAGGATATTGCACACAGAGTGGAAGTTTAAAGATAAATTACATTTACAAGAGCATATATACAAAAGGAAATCAGGTAGAGTAAGTACAAAAACACTGCCCTTCTAAGAATCACCCGCCCCTTCCACCCTCAGTTGGCCTGAGGGTAGGGCAAAATTGCCCTTCCCAGCTCCTGCCTACAAGGCCTCAGTGGCTTCATTTCCTGCCAGCCAACTCCTCCATGAACCGTAAGATAAGAGCATGCACTGCTTAGTGAAGTGGAAGCAATAGTAGCAGGGAAGAGAAGGCGGAGAGCTTTTTGAGCTGTGATACCGGAATATGGAACAGAATAATATTGCAGTTTCCCGGGACAAGCAGGTCCATTACCTTGGAATGGGCATTTGTCTCTATGGTTTTGTTGAAGGGGGACTTAGGATTCCTCAAACTACCACACAGTCATTTGCATAAAGAAGTGATCATCAGTGCACTGGAGGAACCTCCTGGACTGTGAATAGGTGGCTGAGTAGGCCTTCCATAGAGTATTTGGGTAGTTAAAATCGCCGCAAGAGAACCAGGACCTGTGATTGACAGGCTGTTATGAGCTGGCTGTAGAAAGCCTCCTCAGCTTCCTCATCCTGATCAGGTGGCCTGTAACAGAAACCCACAACAGTCTCACCCATGCTAGACTGCTGCTTAATTCTAACCCACAAACTCCTAACTCGCTCCTCATCTGTCCCCAGACAGAACTCAAGACATTCTAGTTGCACTCTCATGTAAAGAGCAGCTCCACCACCTTACCATGTTAACCTGTCTCTTCTAAAAAGCACACAGCCATCCACGACCACGTTCCAGTCATGTGAGCTGTTCCACCACATCTTTGTAGTTGCCACCAGAGCATAACCCCTTGACCACACGGAGATTTCTAACTGTTCCTGATGTTCCCCATGCTGTGTGCATTGGTGCACAGGCATTTCAGGGAGCAAGCTGAGCATGCCCATTCCACCTTAGGAGGGTGGGAGGTCTTCTGGTCTTTGTTAATACTAGAATATTGCCCCATTGGTGCAAACCCAGCAACAACCTCATCCCTCTTCTGATCTAGTTTAAAGCTCTGTGAATGAGCCCTGCTAATTCTTATCCTAGGACTCTCTTCCCCCTGCAAGGTGAGCCTTTCCCATATGCTACTGTCAGGCTTGGTGTCTTGTAAAACCAGCAATGGTCAAAGAACCCAAACCCCTGTGTGTAGCATTAGTCTTGGAGCCAAGTATTTTTGATTGGTATTCATCAGACTTAGTGCTGACTGGTCTGTTGTGTAGTCCTGCAAGCTATAATGTCTCTCTTTGGTTTCTCTACAGAAAAGCGTCTTTCCAGAGGTATTTCTCATGCCAGCTCAGCCATAGTCTCCCTTGCTCGATCACATGTAGCAAATGAGTGCAACAATGAACAGTTTCCCTTGGAAATGCCCATCTACACATTCCAGCTACCAGACCTTAGCGTGTACAGTGAAGACTTCAGAAGCTTCATTGAACGTGACTTAATCGAGCAGGCAACAATGGTTGCTTTGGAGCAAGCAGGTAGGTAAACACTTCTGATGTCAGCAGCTGGGCAATCTGGCATTTTGGTTGACATTTCTAATTATGCTTCATTCCTGGAGCTTGTGCATCCTGCATGGGAAATAAATGCCAGAGAGTAAAAACAAATACTGTGCTCTTTGCAAGATGACACATAACCCGATCCTGTTTCTTTTAAAACATTATAGAGAAAATCATCAAATTTCCTTAATAAAGAAATTGAGGGGAAAGGAAAGAGGACTGATGGGGAGTTCATGCAATAGAGAAGGATGCGAGTCTGGATGGTCAGAGGGGATTGACAGTTCTCATGAGGAAATTACATTGAAATGACTAACAGAGAACATCTTCAGGTTCTGTTTAGCTTGAAAACATTGGTTTTAAATATGTATTTTATGTATTAAATATTATTTTAGTAATAAACTAAATGTTTTAAAAGTACTATTTCATTATTGCTGTGGGAAAAAAGAAATTAAAATTTAATTTTAATTCAGATATTTTAGTAGTTTAAAGCTGTAAGTCAATATTGAAAGATATGGAGGAATGTATTTAAAATTAGTATGTGTGCCTTATGAAATAGCAATTGTATTAATGAACCATGGAATGAACACTCTTAGATAGTGAAATGTTCAACTCTGATGATATAAAGTAGTTATAAAACCAGACTTCATGGCTACCTGTGGAATATCAAATAGCCAGCTACTGTTTTCTGTTGACTGTGGTGCTAGCCCTGGTAATGCTGTATACTGTCTGAGAGCTCATTCTCAGAACTTGGTGCACAGTCCTAGTGTGTGTGTGTTCCAGCTGGTGAACTGTTGCTTGTTATTGGTCAGGGCACTGCGTCTTAGTATTTAGGCAAGACAGGTGGGGCTCTCAGAAAATGCCTTGCTAGAGTCTCCTTGTCGGCTTATGTGCTTCAGTGGAATGGAGCCTTTAGCATCAGTTAATGCAAGAATGCAGACTAGAAGATTGCTGTGATTTACTGACCTTAAAATCAGGCAATATGTGAATTTAGAGCTGGCATCTCCTAACTGATACAGAGCTTTCTGCCTTTGTTCTTGAAACAGGGTGCAGAAACTATAGATCTCACCGCCTGACAACATTATTTGTTTTCTTCATGTTACATTAATTAGAGCAATAACTTGACTGACTGGGAAAGTTCCTACTTCCCTAGATCCTCCTGCATAGGGGAGAGTGTTTTGAACATTTGAAGAGTTTGTGACTTTGATTGCAGGCATTCTTGTAGACTGCATCAACTTAGTTTACTTAGGCAAGCTTTTCACTCAAAGTGGAACTTCCCCGTAAACAGTTTTTCAACTCAAGTAGTCAGATCAGACAGTGAATGTTTAAGAAAATTGTTTAAGACTTCATGTAAACTGACCTTTTGTCTCTACTAAAGACATAGACACTCAATTTCCTTTTGTTTCCTGACTATTTCAGACTTACTGTTTTCTGAAATGGAAACATGAATTTGCAGGAAAGTCATCTAGCAGTAGACATTTAATTGTCTCCTACCATCAACACCCTGCTTGGTCAATGGCAATGACAAACTTAACAGATAAGACACGCTCCCTGTAAAGCCTTCAAGTCTATTTCAAAACAAATACCTGAAGGACATGAGCTTGGGTAGCTGATTGTTGGGGTTATTGTTAAAGGAAAAGGAATAGGTGCGCTTGGGTATAAGGGCATGGATTTCAAGAGGAGATGAAAAACAAAAGCAACTAATTAGGCAAAAGGAGGAGGAACTTTGTCAGGGACATAGAGCAGCTTACTACTCACAGAGCATAGAATGAGACAGCAAATTACTATCAGCAGAATGTCTCACATGTTTTCCGTAGTGCCCATATAGACTGGGCATCTAGAAAAGCCTTTTTGTGAAGAAAAAGGCCTGGAAAAGACATTACATTTTACTCCCTGGTGCTGCACTGTATCCTCTACTCTATGTGTGATTGCTTTCTGAATATTTCTCTTAGAGCATAGAATTTGTTACATTCATAAAAAGGATTTTTGGATTTTGTGAATCTTACAAACTCAGCTGTTTGTTATTGCCTGAAATGGAATGAGGTCAGCTTGCGAGTAATCTGCAGACTGATCTCTGTGAGTGCTCTTAGAGTAATCAGTGTGGTCCTTCAATGGAGAATGTTTCAGATACTAAATGAAGCGTCTGTCAAAAGAATTTTATAATTCTAAATTTTTTTGCTGCATCAAGTTGATTTCCATTATATTTGCAAGTTCCTCCATGTGTTGTTAATGTGTAGGCTGACACAAGGAGACATATTACAAGAACTTCTGCTGCTCTAGCACTGAGTTCAAGAACCCATAGTATAGGCAGAAGAGAATGGCTGGCTTAACAGTGCTTTTAGTGTGAAGGGGGAAAAGTGCTGTTGCAGTACTGAAATAAAATTCAGTAAAAAAATTAAAACGAAACTTTGTGAACCTTCAAGAATATTGCTTTTCTGCACTTTATTTTCTGTGTTCAGACTTGTGTTTTCTACAAAGCCAGAAGCAAGATAAACAGTAATACATTGTTAAGCCTGAGCTTCACATTCCTTTCCCCTCCCCCTCCACCCCAGTTTACCACAATTCTGGAATTGTTTGATTTCAAATTGCTAGAAATGAAGATTTGTTAAAGAAAAATGGATACCTTTTCAGGTTGCAGAAACATTTTCTTATCCCAGGATGTTTTAACAGATTTTTACATAGTGTGCACATGGTGGGGGTAGAGCAACCATTATAATTACAGGAGAACTGTATGAATTTCCTGTTTCTCAAGCATGGTAGTGTAATTCAGTTCAAGTATAAATGAAAATATTATATCACAGAGTAGGATGAAATGCAGTAATGTCATAGAAAACCATCTATCTCAGGGCATGAAAGAAACAAATTAAGAGAGCAAATAATTCCTGCAGGTCAGTTATCTGCAACCAGTTAGGCCTAGTCACATATTTCTGTGCCATCCTATTTAATGATCTTTAATTTGCGTTTTGGACATTTGCTCGTGTTGACAGAGTCTGCGTTGCCTATGCATAGCTAAAAAAGAAGCGTTTACTTGATTGCTGGGTTTACTCATTTCTACATGCACAGCTCAACATTACGTTTCAAGGACATCAGTAGATATGAATAGCCTTGCAGATGCTACTGCAAAGCTGATTTCATCATCTAGACTAAAAGAGAGAGCTCCTACAAGAAGGTTCTTTCTTTGACATATAGAAAATGTATTGGTAAATGCTTTATTTAATCACTTATTTTTAAAAATAATCAGTCACTGAATTATCACCTGCCGAAAATCTCTTCTTGCAATTTTCTTCATGTCAATACTTGTAGGCACATATTTATTGTATGAAAGGACTACAGTATAAAAATATCCACATAAACAAATCCTTTTAACTAGTCATGTAAGAAGCACATAAAATGTAGAAGTAGCTCTGCCAAAATCTGTGTTTGAGGTTCCTGCACCTATTACTAATGGTCTAACTGTTCTGAGTGGGTTGAGTAATCCTCTCTCAGCTTATCCAGTCAGTCCTGTACACACCCCAGAGTAGTTACTGCTGTTGGATTCCAGAGGAGGAGTCAGTGAGTGTTTTGCATGAACCATTGCTTTTGAGAATATATGGCATGTCCAGAATTAGGCTTGCTTTGGAAGTTGAAAATGTTCTTTGGTGATTTTCTCATCTTGGGGGATGGATGAGAGGTGGATTTTTTGGAAATCCAATGTGCTGGAGAAATGAAAGACTGGGTTTAGCCTAACCTCTTAAAGAAATTGAGCTTGTGGCAGTAAGTTGTCTTTAGATGGTAACACTGTTTATATTTTAAAATTTAACTCTACCCATTTCAGACATTTGAGAATAAGCTTCTACAAGCTTAATGAAAATAAGCAGCTAGTTTATTTTTAGTGTATCCATAGAAGAAATACTTGTAAAGCACACCTTGTTTAGTAAGCACTGCAGTATCTGTGCGGGAAAGACATCCAGAAGGCTCAACCACAACTGAAAGAAAAACTGTGAGAAGTCTCAACTTTAGCCGCCACACATACAACAAGAGCAAGAGACTGGACATTGAGCCTCTCTGTGCATAGATAAACTTGTCCTCAGTGAAATGTCTACCCTGTTGGTGATTTTGAGGAGTTAGCCCCTGACTGGCTCACTTACCTGTATGAAAGAGTGCTGTAAATAGCACAGTGGAGCGTGTTCAGAAACAACCACACTTAGTCTGAGCTGAAATGGCTGCCAAGGGAAAATGAGGACCAGCAGTGGCATTCCATGCTGGCAGCTTCTCAGGGGGAGTAGTTGTTGAGCATTAGGGTTACATTTTGGAGCTGGGCCTCTGAAAAGTGTAAAGGTAGAATGTTGTGAAGGTTAGTGGTTTGAGGTCTAAAGCAAAGGTGGAAGCCCCACATATGCTAGTCTCTCTTTAAACACTTCCACTACCTCCCTGGGCAGCCTATTCCAATGGCAAATATCTCTTTATGTGAAGAATTTTTTTGGTAACATCCAGCTTAAACCTCCCCTTCCACAGCTTGAGACTGTCCTATCATTCTGTCACTGTCACTAGTTTCCAGAGGGAAGAGACCAACCCCCAACTGGCTACAACTTCCCTTAAGGCAGTTGTAGAGAGAATAAACAAGAACAACTTGAGCTGCATGTTTTTCTCTTGTTTATAATGTTGGTAGAGTTTTGTGTAGATGACATCATGCCTGCTACAGAACCAGTGTATAAGGCATCAGGGGGTGATAGAAAAAGTCAAGCCTAGCCCCTGGTCATATTTGGAATACATTCTCTCTCATTTGCTGCTGCCTTTTTGAGCCATTCTGGTCATACAACCGTCTAGAATCCTCTTTGGCAATTACTTCCCACAAATCCTGGGGGAAGAAACAATACACCTGTGGCTTGTAACATGGAGGCTTAGGAAAATAACACTTCCAGTCTCTATTAATTATAATGCATTTATATTCTCTGAGATTCAGCATGCTTTCTTTGCGTGGAGTACAAGATATTCATCTGGTTCTGTACCAGAATGGTTCACAGGATATCAGGGGTTGGAAGGGACCCAAAGAGATCATCAAGTCCAACCCCACTGCCAAAGCAGGACCATAATCTAGCTCAGGTCACAGAGGAATGCATCTTGACTTGGAAGTCTCCAAAGAAGGAGACTCCACGGCCTCTCTGGGGAGCCTGTTCCAGTGCTCTGTGACCCTTACAGTAAATAAGTTCCCCCTTGTGTTGAGGTGGAACCTTCTGTGCTGCATCTTACATCCATTGTTCCTTGTCTTATCACAGGGAGCAAGTGAGAAGAGCCTGTGTGTCCCCCCACCCAACACCCAGCCCTTGGATATTTATAAACATTTATTAAATCTCTCAGACTCTCTTTTCCAGACTAAAAAACTGCAGGTCCCTCAGCCTCTCCTCGTTCTTTTTAGGTCCTGTAGATAAGGGAGCAAATGCACACACACACACACACACACATATATATATATATATAAAAATTTAAAAAAAAAAAAAAATCTTATAATGGGTTTAGTCAAAAAGGACCTCAAAGACCATCTAGTTCCAACACCCCTGCCACGGACAGGGACACATCCTGCTAGACCAAGTTGCTCAAGGCCCAATGCTCAATGCCCAATGACTTTGAATTCTTCCATAGTTGAAGCCTACACAATTTCTCTGGGCAACCTGTTCTGAATATATTAAGTTTGCTACATGCTATGTAGTGGAGGACTAGGATAATAACAGAATACAATAATAGCTGGCAGTTTCCAGCCATGAAGGACACCAGATTCTGATAATGTTTGTTTCTGAGTTTGCACCTGAAATCTTAACTGTCATGCAAAGAAAGGACCACAGTTTGTCCTTGTATCTGCCTCTGTTATTTTGTGTTGCTAGATAATAAACCTGAATAGGTCTTCTGATCTTGATAGAAAATTAAGATCGATTTTGAGTATCCTAGAATATGACTGTATTAATTTAATTCCCAAGGGTACTTTTGCTGTAAAACAACATATCCATTTCTTCACATTGTGGATTTTTACGATTAAATAATTTTGTGAGAAAGATCAAGGAAGAGGCCAACAGAGTGAAGGAGAGTGAGAAATGGATCTGATTTGTCCATAAAATTGTCTTATCAAAGCAGACAGAAATATGCCCGAGGCAAAACTGTTTCCATTTTTCATTTAAACTGCACTTTCTTGTTTCCCTAAAGGGATTTGCTGTAGCCACTAGATTTGAAAAATGAAAATGCACTTTTATTTTTTTTAATAATCCAATGCATTTCCACTGATTTTTCAGTCAGCCATAAGCTTGTGATGTTGACCAGCCCTACAAACATTTTATGCAAAATCTACTTGAAAGCAGATCAATTCTATAGAAATCTTCTGTTAATCAGAAGATTCACTAAGTTCAGACTTTGCCATATACTACCAGTTATTGCAAGTTAATCTGCAAAGTGACACCACTCATTATTCCTGTAAACCCTCAGATCTGTCTGGTTAGGTCTTCTAAATATGTTTTGAGCAACACCTTGGTATAACTCATTACTGAATATAATATTACCAAAACATTCTGCAAAAAACAGGTGGCAAGTTGTTATTTCACAGCCCGCAGACACAAGAATTGCTAAAAAGGATAACTTGTTACTTCAGATTTCTCTTTCCCAAAAACTGTCCCAATAGTGCTTGTTGTGGAGGTAGGAAATTAATGTGGCCAAGTCAGGAATTATAAAAATAGAACTATTTTCTGAAAGCCCCGTCTCCAAATTATAAATTAAAAACTAGTTTAGGTTTATTTACAGGTTCTGTTTCGATTGGAAATTCTTCAAAGGGTGTTATGGACGGATGTAGAGATTTAGGAAGTCAGGAAATGGAAAAGGCTAGACTATAAACACAGCTTCGCCCCACTAGCAATCAGGCTGAGTGGAGAATTAAGGGACCAGCAGCTTTACTGACGAAGGTGAGATAGGTATTGGGCGATGATCCCTTGCTGGATTTCTCTGCGGCTTGGCTGCCTTCTGGTGCTGCAAGCAATATCTAGTAGTCTGGATCCGAGCGGCAGCAGCCCAAGGCGGGTGGAAAAAACACCAAAGTCAGAAGTGTCTCAAAACACAACTGCCACATAACAGAGATACATGGAAGCGACGCTGCCTCGGTAGTGGCAGGGGAGAGCCTAACTGCTCAGGTCTCCCCGGTTCGGAATGGCAGCCGGGAAAGCGGCCGCAGTATGGTCTGACAGTAGCTGGGTCCAGGTGCCACAGGCAGCTCTCTCAAAAGGACCCCAGGACTTGCCAAGCTTTCAAGTTTGCACAGAACAGTGCAAAAGTGGGGAGAACCATCCCAAGGCAAGGACGGTGCAGAACCAAGAGCCGTGTAAAAAGGTAGGACCCATCTAAAAGCGGGGAGGGTCCAAAACAGGAACTCTGTCAGGGTGGAGGACTCTTAAGGCGGGAGCCACGTGCCTTCTCCCTTGATCTATTTATCCTTTTCTAGACTAAGTGTCCATTTGCCATTTGTACTGAGCGTGACCACAGCCTGATTTCCCAGCACAGGCTGCCTCACGGCTCAGCACAGGTGTAAGGAAAGGCCTTTCGCTGTCCCTCTTCAAACCCACAGGCCAGGGGGGAAAGCAGTTCTAGCTCTGCTACCTTCACCCCATTCAAACCCATGGCGGGGGGGAGAAGGAAGGAATTAGAGTGCTCCAGGACAGTGCTTTAATGCATAATTAATTTAGAACTCAATAAACCTATTCTGATATATTGGATGTTTATAAACTAGTTGCTAAAATCCTATAAAGGTTACCAAATGTGCTTAGTTACGGATCAGTTCTGCGGTTTAACCTTTACAGTAACTCTCAACCCATACTGATTGATTGAAATTTAATTACCTAATTCTTAGTCCTCAGAACAAGTAATTGGGGGCACATGTTAAAAATGTTGGTTTTTTTTTTCCCCACAATACATATTATTTGTTCTTGCAAAGAAAGAGGATAACTTTGTAATGAAAATGTTTTTTCATTGCTTGGATTTATTTTTGTTCTGGGGTTTTAACCTTAAAGCAAGACTGATTGTACAAGTACATGGGTACCATTTACTCTTAGCTCGCAAGGAATCAGGAAAAAAAACCTGCAAAAGAGGACAAAGAAATGGAGTCACCTGTTGCGTAATTCATTCAATTATTCAATTGTGCATTGCCCATAGACTTGCCAAAAGTCTTGGGAAATACACCAGCTCTACTCAGCACTGTTAATCATCTGCTCTTCCTTATCCCCAAAGATGTTATGCAATTAGTCATTCTCTTTCTTTGTATTGGAAATGTTCACATGACCATTTAAGTGAGGCTTAACTCTCCAGTAAGCTACTACTTGGCAACCTGAATGGCATAACTTCCAGTTCTGCCTTTGGCAGTAGTACTCTTCATGGCTTTCTTTGCTTCATCTAGATCCATGAAAAATAACTGTCTTCTTGCCAGTCTTCTTCATAATATATAGTCTGTAAAACATACTTCATGTAGCAGTGACAGCTAAGCAATTCTCTAAATGTTCTTAAATGAAAAGCCATGCACTATCCTACACTTTAGACTACATATTTGGTTTCATTTTTGTTCTCTGGTAGTGCAGATGTTGATTTTAAGAAGTCTAATCATGATTTATGCTCTGGTGAATGAGAGGAGAATCAGCTGTTGAAAACAGTCTGATTTAAACAAGTGTTTAATATACTTACCTAGCAGATCTCAATTAACATATACTTGTTAGTTTTGTCCTTTGAGACTTTATTACTGCAACATAATCTATCATCTGTGTGTGAGAGGCCAGGATCAGTTATGCTTGGGAACTGATACCTAGGCTCATAATGGTAGTCAGACAACAAAATCTGTGGAAAACCATCTCTGAATGGAGCCTATGGGCATGGAAGATGCAAATTAATTAAAGGTGTTCTTCTTTCTTCAAATACATTTGGAATAAGACAAGAGGAGTGTGGTGGATTGAAAATTACGCCCAAATAAAACCACCAAACCAGCTCAGAAGGCTTGGAAGCAAGTGCAGCTATGTATTTACAGCAGGCTAAAATCTAAACGCATATTATACAGCGCATATCTACAAGAATATACTTACAATTTAGAAATAACACAAAAATCCCCCCTAGACAAAACCCAGAAGGAGCTAACCACCACTTTCTTCTCTGTTCCCCCAGTGAGAAAACCAGGAAAGTCCCAACTGTTATCTACTCAGCCAAGATTAGTGCAGAAGTCAGTTATTGTAAAAGAGGGAAGGGTGAGAGCAAAGCAGAAGGCAGAGAGGTGAAGGGAAGAAATTTGTTTATACAGCAGATTATTGTGCTGGTTTGAGGCTAATTTGGATATTTTAATGGAGAAAATTATGAACTGTTAAAAGAAAACAATGGTGATGTCTACTTCACTCATAGGCTTGCTGAGATGTATAAGACTAAGAACATAAACATAGATAAGACTCTTACACACAGAGCTTCTTGGTCTCTCTAGCCTTTTGTCTTCTCTCTGCTGAATAATCTAACTAACCACTCTACTCCCTGGCTGATCCTCCAAATTCAGCTTGCACGTAAGGCAAACCTTGGCGTAAGTGTAAGGGAGGGACTGTTTCAAAATTAATAATTATATTAATTTTAATATCCAGGCAGAGATTGTTAATAACTATGAAAACTGTTTATTAATGTTAAATCTCACACAAAACTTATATACAAGGTTCAAAAACACACGGTTTGGAAATTCGTACGTACAGGGAACAGGTAAACTGGAACACTTTAAAGGCAACTAACATAAGCAAACATTTTTACTGGCAGAGAAGGTTTATACGCAGGAAACTCCTTTCTGCTTATGGCAGAAGGCAATTAATGATTACAAGAGGCTTGAAGTATTTACTCACAAAAAATATCATGGGACAATACCCAAAGCATGTGGTGGGCTGCTGCCAGGTTGGAAGCTGTTAGAGGCTTTGGAGTTTCCTCAAGCTCCTGGGTGCTTCAGATAGAGGAGGCAGACATCTCTGAGCTGGTCCTGGCTCTCTTGGCAGCAGGCTTTCATGTGTCCTGGCTCTCTTGGCATCAGGCTTTCATGTGCAGGCAGATGTCTTGCGCTGTGCAGTCCCGGCATGGTGTCNTTGGTTAAACTGGGCCTTCCTTCCCCTTTCCTGCAGCCACCGCCCCCAACACAGAGGGAGGGGGATCAGGGGAGCATGCCTGGGCAAACCAGGACATGTACAAGCCCACCTTTGGCCTATTCAGGCCTACCAAGACAGTAAGGTATAGGAGTGGAGAGAAGATGGAAGGGTGGTTGGGGTCCCCTCCTGGGGACTCTGATTTCTGGGAGAGGTGTTGTGTTTCTGTATTACCTTTAACTTGTATATTTCTGTAAATATTCCTGTGTATTGTGTATATATCTG
>VWZE01020926.1:47675-248973 GCA_013396675.1 Eubucco bourcierii | reverse complement strand
ATTCTTTTTTTATTTTTTTTTTTTTCTTTTTCTTCTTTTTTTTTTCTTCTTTTCATCCGGCATATTTTCAGTTCATATAAATTGTACGTGAGCCAAACACAGCCTGGAAATAATCAAATTGCTGTGGTGATTCAAATCTGCTAGTTCAGAGAGCCCTTCCAATGTGAAAAGAATGGATGTCTCACAGACTCTCTGGAAAAGACAGAAAATTCAAGACAAAGGAGAGATCAGAATTATGTCACATTAAGTCCCATGGAATGCTCAGGGTTTTTTTTCCTTATAACTTTTTTGGTGAATTCAAGGTGTTTCCTGTTTGACAAATGTTTGCATCTGGCATAGCACAAAAGGTGTTTTACAAAAAGCATGAATTCCCACCAAATTAAATGCAAAATAACATAAAACCAAAGCAACCTGGGGAAATTTGATTTAGGTTTTCTCTTTTTATTGTATTCCTCCGAAACTGCTTCTTCTGTGTTGTTGCCTGAGGAAAAAGTTTTGATATTTTTTTAAGACTAAGAAGTGGACCTCAAATCATTCACATTCTATCTCTTTTAGGCAATGTAGTATACTTTTTTCCTCCTAAAGAAAAGAAGGGGAATGACTTACTACTGCGCAGGGGTTTTTGTTTGAAGTTGAAGCTCCTTGCTAAAATACTGTGTAAGGAAATCAGTGGATAGGTTCCTACACCTACCTACAACAGGAATTTATACTTGCTAGTAAGACACAATGTATGTTGGTTTAATTTTGGAATTCTTAGGCAGGAAAATAAGAGATTTTAGAAATGAAACAGTGACAGATCAAAATACAAACTCAGATTTCATTCTGGCCTCATGCTTGTGTCTAACCACCAGGTTCAATAACTTGATCCTTGTGCTGTTGTAGTGCATCTCAGCAGTTGACAGGTATTGGTCTCTTATGCTGCTTGAACTGTGAAACTTAATTTAAACTTGAAATAGCTGTTAGGAGTCAACTGAGCAAATTGAAAATCTGGACAGTATGTATGGGAAAGAAGAGCAGGGTTACCATAGGGAGCTGTTTGAAGGAAATCCAAGGACATGGAAACAGATCTTGATCACAGTTTATGGACAAAAGAGAGAAACAGACAGCAGATAGCTGGATGGAACATCAGGGTAGGTGACTTTCCTCTTTCAGTTTTTGGAACTTTTTTCATGACTAGATGCAGTACAAACAGGATTTTTGGTAAGAGTGAAACATTTTGGAGTGCTGAGTAGGTTACCACCATGTTGGATAGGGAGTTGGCTGGATGGTCACACACAGAGTGGTGATCAACGGCACAATGTCCACCTGGAGACCAGTGACAAGTGGTGTCCCTCAGGGGTCAGTGCTGGGACCAGTGCTGTTTAACATCTTTGTCAGTGACACGGACAGAGGAATCCAGTGCACCCTCAGCAAGTTTGCAGATGACACCAAGCTGTGTGGCACAGTTGACGTGCTAGAGGGCAGGGATCTATCCAGAGGGACCTGGACAGGCTGGAGAGGTGGGCCCAGGCCAACCTCTTGAAATTCAACAAGGCCAAGTGTAGGGTCCTGCACCTGGGTAGGCACAATGCCAAGCACAAATCCAGGCTGGGTGGTGAATGGCTGGGAGCAGCCCTGAGGAAAAGGACCTGGGAGTCTGGGTTGATGAAANTCCAGAGGAGTTCCATGAGGATGATCAGAGGGCTGGAGCAGCTCTCCTATGAGGACAGGCTGAGAGAGTTGGGGCTCTTCAGCCTGGAGAAGAGAAGGCTTCGAGGGGACCTGATAGTAGCCTTCCAGTATCTGAAGGGGACCTATAGGAAGGCTGGGGAGGGATTATTTACAAGGTCTTGCAACGACAGGACAAGGGACAATGGGTTTAAACTGGCAGAGGGGAGATTTAGACTGGATGTTAGGAGGAAGTTCTTTCCAGTGAGGGTGGTGAGGCACTGGAACAGGTTGCCCAGGGAGGTTGTGGCTGCTCCCTCCCTGGATGTGTTCAAGGCCAGCTTGGAAGAGACCTTGAGTAACCTGTACTAGTGGGAGGTGTCCCTGCCTATGGCAGGGGATTGGAACTAGATGATCCTTGAGGTCCCTTCCAACCTTACCATTCTATGTTTGGATTTAAAGTATCAGTGATCCTGTAGGATAGACTGAGATGTTGTTGTTCTTACAATCAAGATGAACTATTTAGAGTGCCTTGATTGAGCAGGATTCTGCAACACAGATTTATATGCTCCTATATATGTGGATTTCATTATTTGGAAACTTAATTTTGCTTGAACAGATGAATTAATTTCAGCTAAATTTTGAAGCAAACAAGATGAAACATTTAGACTTCTGATATTAGATGTCTGAAAGCAGGTGAAATTAATCTTACAAGAAAATCTAACAGGAAGATGGATCTCCAGTTCCTTACAGAGATAGCCCTGCCCATCTTAAAAATAATATTGGTAAATAATGATTTTGGAAAATATCAAAATTAAAAAAGTGGACAGCTGTGTAAGTTAAATTCCTCCTACTCAAGCTGGTATCTCTGTTTCTTACATTCCCAAGGCACACCTGTATTTTGTGTTGAGGATCTAGAAAAACACAATTCATTGTAGAGTCTAATGTGCTAAGGATGTCACATGAAATGGTGATTTTTGTGATGAACACAGATTTACACCAGGAGCTTGCCTAAAAATTACCTTTTTATTCCTACTAGGCTATCAAACAATATCAGAAAGTAGTGAATGTTATTGAGTACTAAACTAATGTGGTGTCTACAAGTGACAGCATTCTCTCTGTTCCTATTATTTCAAAAAATATTTTTTCTTTTCCAATTTCTTATGCTCCTTATTTCGATAATTGGCATGAAGAGTAGGAATATGAGTGACAGGGAAGAAGTACCTGCTGCACTGTGTTGGTTCACTAAAATTTCAATGATTGGTTCAAGTCAATTCAAAAAGTTTCAATGTTGTGTTTTCCAGAGTTGATAATTCAGAAGATCCAGTATATGAAAGCTTAGAAGAGTTCCATGTTTTTGTCTTAGCCCATATTTTGAGAAGACCTATTGTTGTAGTAGCAGACACTATGTTACGAGACTCAGGGGGAGAAGGTAAGGATTTTTCATTAAAAATTTCTGCACCTTCATAGATTGAATCAGTCATATATTTCATATATCATACATCTGTGAGAGTCATCAAGACCTTAATATCTTTTCCTTACTTCATGGTTTAATGGTATATATATGTAAGAGCAGGTCAGGAGAGATGATTCTTCCCCATTACTCTGCTCTCATTAGACCCTACCTTGAATACTGTGTCCAGTTCTGGTATCCCCATTCTAGGAAGGACACAGAACAGAGCTCTTGGAGTAAGTCCAGAACAGGGCCACAAAGATGACCCAAGGGCTGGAATTCCTCTGCTATAAAGATAAGCTGAGGGAGCTGGGCTTGTTCAGCCTAGGGAAGAGAAGGCTCTAGTGGAACTTTATATCTGCGTTCCAATACCTGAAGGGATACTAGAGGAAAGCTGGAGAGGGATTTTTCTTAAGGGTGTCTAGCAGTAAAACAAGGGAAAGCTGAGAGAGAATAGGTTTAGGCTGGATCTTAGGAAGACATTCTCTAGTATGAGGGTGGTAAGATTTTGGTTGCCCAGGGAGACTGTGGATGCCTCCTCCCTGGAAGTGTTCAAGGCCAGGTTGGATGAGGTCTTGAGTCTAACTGAGAGACATCCCACCAGTGGTGGGAAGATTAGAGTAGGTGATTTCTAAAGTCCCTTCCAACCTAAGCCATTGTATGATTATTGTTATTTTCTTATGTTTTTATAATGATATTTTACCTGTTGTTATAACATTTCTACAGTGATTACTACACCTAGACTGCTCTCCTGGAGCTCTCAAATTGTATTGTATGTTGTGACATACAATAGAACCAACACCACGTTCTTTGACATAGTTTGAAAAATGATAAAAATTTCATTTCTCTTTGCAGCATTTGCACCTATACCATTTGGAGGAATTTATTTGCCTCTTGAAGTTCTACCAAACAGATGCCATTGCTCACCACTTGTGCTAGCCTATGATCAGGCCCATTTCTCTGCTCTTGTTTCCATGGAACAAAAAGATCAACAGAGAGAACAAGGTATGCTATAAACATAGGAAGCCAAGGGTGTATATTGAATGCAACATACAAAATACTTTTTTTTCTACCTATAGGTGTATTCATCTGTCAGAAAGGAAACAATATCCACTAAAATTTTATTGCTACATTCTTAAGACTCTAAGTGACCTCATCACAACACTGAGAGCCAAGAACTCTCCAGTCCTAATTCTTGTACTGTCACTGTCTTTAGCACTTAAACTCTTTCTGTCAGTTCCATGTATAAATAGGTATAATCATAGTTACCTGCTGTGCTTCTGGGTTCTCGAAGGCCTTTGTTAATTTGGATTAGTAAAGTGTTGAGAAGATTAAGTGTGAGTCAGATTACTACTGAAAAAATTTGTGATGGAAAAATCTCTCTTTTGGTGTGCTAAATGCACACCAAATGCACTTTCATTTAAAATTATCTAGGCATTTTTATATTCTTGGTGTCTTCTGTTTTACTTTGGAACAGTGACAACAATGAACAGAAATTTCTGTGTCAAGTTGGAGTTTCCTGTATATAGGACTGTTAGGATTGAATTTGTTCCTGCCTCAGTAGACTAAGTGCTGGCTATAACTGACCTTATTTGGAAGATCTGATTGTTTAGTAATAGAAAGCTGTGAGGTTAACTTGTGTCTGTCTTTGCTCCTTTTCTGGGAGAGGGAAAAGTGCTTTGTCAGTAATGTGGTGAGGCTTTACAAATATCCAGTGGAGTTTTGCTGTTAGGTATGAGTCCTCTTTGTTTTGCCTGATGACACTGCAAAGATGTTTCCCTCATGAATGCAATTATCTGTCATGTAAACATGGAATGCGTGCTGGCTGTTGACACCTCCTGAGTGAATTTCATTTAGCTCTCCTTCCTAGAGAGACTTCAGAGGCCACTAAATAGCCTTCATTTAATTCCCTAACCCTATGTGCATTTCACCTGATTTTGGATGTGTTAGACATTTTCCATGCTTATGAGCCAGCATGCTGCAGCTGTGTGAAATAGAGAGAAAGACACCCATTCAAATGAGGCAAAGAGGAATAAAACTCTTGGACAACAGGTTTTGTTGTAGACATTTTCATGAAAGAATTTGACAACCAGTTAAATTATCCCTCTTGAAAGGAGCAGAGAGGTTTTTACATGAGATTGGACGAGATGGAAAACATTACAAAGGATGGCATGTGGTATTGGCACACTTTGCATTGCTGAGAGGCTGAAAGAATAAGGTCAATCCAAATGTCAGATATTCAGTGGTAAAATCAATCAGTGCAACTGTTCAACATTCATTGGCGCATGGCTGTTTCAGGGATTTGTCGGTAGGTGCTTGGCAATAGGCTTGGCTTTTGCATTATACACTGGGACATTCCAGCTGTTTTCCAGTCCTCAACCTGCAGAATAGCAGCCTTTAGGAAAATGCTATCCATGTAAGAGCCATTTCCAAAAGAGTACACTGAGGTATGATGAGAAACGCCTTGTGAGAAATTAAAAGTCCAGAAAGCAAATTCCTATCTTATTAATGCAATAATGCGGTATGTCTGAAGAGAAAGTTGTGTAGAGCCTTTTTTGAGGGTGCTGATCGTATGTGTAATGTCAGCATGCTATTAAGTTGGCAGCTCCTGCACGTATGTCTGTTACAAAATGTAGAGCGGTTCTCTTGGAGAACAACTCTGCCTGACCTTGGTCTTGATCTTTTTTAGGTCACAGTTCTGTTGGTGGTGAAAAACAGACCAGTTCTGGAGTAGGCAGAGTCCATTTCTTCCTTTCTAACAGTTGGGATTGGAATAAGATCAGTACCCTGTGTCAGTAACCTCATGTATTTCAGGCACATCTATCTGCCTTCATACGATACTTCATTATTACAGGTCTCACAAAAGCCTATGTGTGTAAATAACTTGATAAAATACACAGAACTTAACTGTCTCTGTGATAACTTTTGTAGATAGGCGAACTGCTCCCTAATAAACCTTCTACTGTTGTGACATCCTTTAAAAAATAGGATTGACAAAAGGTAATGAGGGAAATGACTTTCAACTGCTCTGACCCTACCTTTCAGTATATGTTAAAGTATTTGTTGATCCACCTTGGTGCCACCTACTGAAATAGTCCTAGTGTGGCAAGCCATATATTGCTGTTAATTATACACTGCAGAATCTTGAGTTTCCTATGAAGGTCGTGTATTTGGTTTCTACCACAAGTGCCAATGTTAAATATGCTTTTTGTGGTTAGAAAATGCCTTTCTGCAGGATTTCTGTACACATGAAGACTACTGGGAGAAAAGAAACTGCCAAATACTGTCATAGCATCAGTTTATTAAGATTAAATACTGGCTTTTTTCATGTGTTCATCCAGGTTAATTACAAGGGTTATTGAATCAAAGTAGTATTTGTTCACTATCATCTGATTTTATATGTTTTACTGCAGGGACTTGAACACAGAGGTTTCAGTTCTGTACAGCAGCAGAGGGTACTTGGCATTAAGTCTTGGATGAAGGGGATGCTTTAGCTTTCAGCTGCCAAGCTGACTGCAGTTAGAGACTGCAGCAGTCTAACAGCTAACACAGCATTGCTATTGTTCTTCAAATGCTGTCACAGGAAATAGATTGGCACAAGGATGCTCTAATAACGCCCCTTTTTTTTATACCTTGTCAGCACAGAGATGTTGGCAACTTCGGCACAGCGGAAGGGAGAGCCACAATTGTTGAGAGTTAGAAAACAATGTGCCAAGTGCCACAGTACTTGGCTGGATGTTGAACTGTCAGAATGCAACCTAGAGCTACAGCTCCCTAAAAGGAACATCTCCAATAGCCAGGCCATTTGTAACTTACAGTCATATGCAACTGGATGACAGAAGCAGCATCTGAAGCTGTCTGAACTACTGTATGTCTATACATCCATTTTTATGCTGCTGGGAGGAGGAGACAGTGTGGTCTCTATTTGTCAAGTGTGTGGCACCAAGTAAATGCTGATGTGAACACCTGAAGTTCTGCTTCAGCATAATCTTGTATCATATAATTTTGAGCAATACTATAAATGTATGTAAAGAGACAAAACATGCTCTCCATCCTCTAATCTGCAACCAAGGTTAATTAATCCCTGGCCTTTCTGTACTACATTTGCGCTTAAAATAGGGAAAATATTTGAAGAATTCCCTGGTATAAGCAGCAGGGGGCAACGTTTCCATGACATTTGTAAAGCTTTCACCTTTTCCTTTCCAGTCTGCGAAGATGAGACTAGCCAAGTACTTTCTGCAGTAGCTGTCAAACTGTCTGAACCAAATACTGACCTCACCACGTTAATCAAAAACACAGATTACATTTCCTGAATTGTACTAGCTGAAGAACAATATTCCGCAGAAATTGTTGTACCTTTGTTTTGACAGTGTGTTTTCTGAGCTGCAGAGAAGATTATAAGCAGCATATAAGCAGGAAGTGCAATCAGTTTTCAGTAATTTGGTACCATGACCTTTGCATGGTTTCTCCAGGTTTGTTTGCTCCGTGGTTTTGCTGAAATGCATACCTAGACAAAGACCTTATGGGTTCTGGTACAGAAAATTAAATTCCTTGATTGGTTGTCAGAGGAGCAGTGGTGACCTGCACCATGCTGAAGATTTCACCCAGACTTTCAACAGATTTCTTTTTTTTCTCGTTGAAATGAAAACAAATTGCTGGCTTTAATTAAAGCTGACAGTGTTTTTCTCTTAGTTTCTTGCTGGTGATGAATGATAGACACTCTGTGAAATCACAGAGCAGTCCCTGCATGCTGAGGATAGAGCAGAATGACTAAGTAGAGACCAAAAAGGTACTAAACTGTAAAGACAAAATAATTTACAAGTATGTGCATCTGTGTGAGAGACAGGCAAAAATGTTTCAACTTTTTATTACTTTCTGCTATTCTACTGGCTCTGTCTCCAGGAAATGTTTATTGTGCATTACAGAACAGCAGCACTGAGCTCTCAGAGGTCTCCCCTCCAGCACAGGAGGCAAATCTTTCACTCCAGGCGCAATCGTGTATTAACCTCTCCCTCTCTTCTACTGCACAAACATCAAAAGACAGAAACAGAGCCTGGTATAAAACAGTTGTGGTGCTCTGAATGAGATAATTCTGCAGCACACTCAAATTCTGCCCTCGTTCTTCAACCAGTTACAAGCTTTTCACAGATGAATCAATTTTTATGTCATTTTTGTTTCCTCTCTCCAATCCTTGTTTCTTCTCTACTTCAGCGGTGATCCCCCTGACTGACTCTGAACACAAGTTACTGCCTTTGCACTTTGCGGTCGATCCTGGGAAAGACTGGGAGTGGGGAAAAGATGACAATGATAACACCAGACTGGCCAAGTAAGACCTTTCTGTAACTTCAGTGTTAAGCAGTAAAATGTCTTGAACCATACCTGATTGCAATATTGGGATAACTACTTACAGACAGGGCTTTGTTTATGTTTTCTGGTTACATGACAGAAGACATGGGTGGGTTTCCAGCTGATAGTCACAATTCAGGCTGCTGTTAATCTCTCCCTGCTAAGAAGCATTGCTTTTTCAGGCTTTTTGACTGTTTGTTCCTTTCTGTTTTCATCCTTAGTTTGATTCTGTCTCTTGAGGCAAAGCTTAATCTTCTACACAGCTATATGAATGTAACATGGATACGCATACCATCTGAGACACGGGTAAGGTAAACTTCCTCCTAGGTCTCAACAAGATGAGATGTACAAGGCACAACAGTTTTTTGAGTAGAGTAGGCTGCCTGAACTGGCCAGCTGCCTGGAAACACCTCAGTGTCCTAGCAGCAGGGACAAGTCATTCCTGGCTCATTGTCATCACAGTCAGGCTTGTAGATTTTTCCAGTTATAACACAATTGCTTGTATACTTTTTGCAACTCTTGCTCTGTTTGGAAGTGTGCTTCCTAGCTTAATCTTTCTGTTACTTACTTGAGTAGTCTATGTAGTTGAGAAAAACCTTAAACCAGACCTTTTCTCCCTATTGTTTTTTCACAACTTTGGCTTCATCTCCTAATGCCACTGTTAGGTCACCAATCCCAAGTCCTTTCTCTTTTTGAGAATACATTTGCACCCCTGGACAGATCCCAGTTTAGTGGCTGACAAAAGGCCACAGACTGGCGCTGAACTGGAGCCTAGTTCTTTCAGAGAGCTATTTTAGAACTATGCCCAGCTGGCACCTAGTCAGCTGCAAATTACTCTGCAAATTACATTGAATAGGATTGAGGGGTTAGTCTGGAGGCAAAAGGTTGCTAGGAGAGGATGGAGGTGATTTAGACAGCCTACACAGATGGGATTTGAAAGGAGGAACAGAACATAAAAGGAAAAAGCATTTAACAAGCTGCAAGAAGGGAAAAATCCATTTTTCTGCAGTTTCTACAATGGTAGCTACCACATCAAAAAACAGGACAGTCAAAATTGTCCTCTGGTTATAAACTGTGAGCCTGAAACATGTATGACCTGAGTTACCCTTCCCTGCTTCACACTTGCCACATCAGCATGGTCAGGTCACTTTCACACTCATTTCCTCCTTTGCCAAGTGGGGGACAACAGCTCTGCTCCTGACTGGATGGTGGGGTGCTCAGGGATTTCAGAGAGACAGAGGACATTTAAGAACCCAGAGACAAGAAGCAGGCATACATTTCTATGTTGGAAGTGTGTACATCTCCAGAGCATGGGTTCTTGGTTTGGTTTGTTTTTTTTCTGGATAATCATCAATTGAATGTTTCATATTTATCTCTAGCAAATTTTATCTTTGTGTTGCCTGAAAGCAAGAGTAAATTAACAGATCTGCATTTTAAGGCATCCTAAGATCTTCATCATTGCATTGTCAAGATAGATGTTTTATCACTTTACCTAAAACATGAATTGGAACTCAGACTTCTGCCACTAGTTATCTGTGTTGTATTTCCAGTAAGAATGAATACATCTCATTGTATCCCTCAGTCTGCTTTCCAAAATTTAATGTTTAATATTTCAGGCAAGATGTTTAGCTGTGGTACCTTTGGATGTTCGTGCACCAGAGACCTGGGCCATGAAGAAAGCTATTTAAATAACTTAGGCTTTAAGCATAATGAATTTTGAAATATAGCTACCTGCAGGTTTGTGTGTTGCACCCCCCTCACAGCTTTCAGCAGAGCCTCATTTCTCTAGCATCAGTGTTACCAGCTTCTTTCCCTGTTCCCTGTCTTCTCTCTGACTGAGAGGCAGCCTGTATTGCAGAGGCTTCCTGCTGAAGGGCTGATCTCTCCTGGCCAGCCACCCAGCTGGTCAGCACAAGCAGAGGGGCTGTGCCATAGCCTCCCCCTTGACAGGAGCACTAACTCACAACTCTCCATTATTCAGACCCCAATTTTTCACAGAACTGACTGACTGACCTCTGTTCTACAAATGTGCTTGACATGAGCCAAAAGCTGCTGTAGGAACAAAATACATAGTCAACCAAACAAGCTTTACTTGGTGAAGAAGTATCAGTGCATAAATTAAAAGTGCATTGAAAATCAATGCAAAAATTTGCGTTGGATTTGTTTTTTTGGGGTTGTTTTTTTGTTTGGGTTTTTTGGGGTTTTTTTTTTGCACCAAGTGTCTGTATGAAACTGATTTTGCTGTATCTAATTGTAATTACTTTTCCTTAGCAGGCCCCTTTGGCTCAACCAGAATCCCCTACGGCCTCAGCTGGGGAAGACGTTCAGTCTCTGGCTGACTCAATGGACTCGGACCGAGATTCCATCTGTAGTAATTCCAATGGCAATAATGGCAAAAGCAGTAAAGAAAAAGAAAAGGACAAACAGAGGAAAGACAAAGACAAAACCAGGACGGATTCAGTTGCCAATAAAATAGGAAGCCTCAGTAAAACCTTGGGAATTAAACTGAAAAAGAATATGGGTGGTCTTGGCGGCCTGGTACATGGCAAAATGAGCAGAGCTAATTCAGGAAATGGAAAAAATGGTGACACAGTAGAGAAAGTCAAAGAGAAGAAGTCTAAGTCTCGAAAAGGGAGCAAAGAAGAATCTGGACAGTCTGCAAGCACTTCTCCATCTGAAAAGACCACTCCATCACCGACTGACAGAGCTAGCAACTCACCCATTGAAAAGATGAACTCCAAATCCTTCTCTGACAAGCAGTCTGACCCATGGAAGTATAGCACTGACGTGAAACTCAGCCTAAATATTTTGAGAGCTGCCATGCAGGGTGAACGAAAGTTTATTTTTGCTGGCCTTCTGTTGACCAGTCATAGGCATCAGTTCCATGAGGAGATGATAGGCTATTACTTGACCAGTGCACAGGAGCGTTTCAATGCAGAACAGGAACAGAAAAGAAAGGATGCTGAAAAGAAGGCTGCACTGAATGGGTCATCTAGTAGGAAGCTTGAGACAGAAGCATACTCAAAAGAAAAATTAGAAACATCTCCTCAGGACAGGGCATCACCCATCCTGCCTCAAAGCCATACAACTCAGCTGGTTTTAAAATTTAAAGACCGCACTAGTCCCACTCCCGGGTCATTTTCTTCACCTAGTAATGGTGCTAAGAAAAGTGGACCCATTCCAGTATCTGCCCACTATAGCCATACGCCACCTGTTCAAAGGCAAAGCGTCATCCATTTGCATGATGTCAACTCCAAGCCATCGAGCTTCCAAGATGATACCTACAAGCCAGTAGTTGGCACCTTAAAAACTTGTGCCACCTATCCCCAACAAAACAGGTCACTGTCTTCTCAGAGCTATAGCCCAGCCCGGATATCTGGCATCCGTACAGTGAACACAGTGGAATCGCTGAGCTATGCCATGCCTACTGAACACAAGTCCCAGACATACACAAATGGATTCAATACTGGTGATATTAGAGACTGCTTAGAATATGCTGATGAGGATGCTCCTCAGACCTGGTTGAACAATGATAAAAACCAAGGCAGAAGCACAGTTTGCCCAATATATTCCATCCAGCAGAACCGCTGTAAGAAGGAGAACTGTTCCTTTTATGGTCGTCCTGAGACTGACAATTACTGTTCATACTGCTATAAAGAAGAGTTAAAGCGCAGGGAGAGAGAAAGCAAGGGGCACAGGCATTGAGGATTCTTCCATGACTACTTAGTTTTACCATTTTCTTACTTACAAAGTAAACAGTGTTGAATTGCAGTAAAAGGAATCCTTAAAGAAAGAATAAAGGATTGATGAGTAAATAGTGTCTAGCTTCTCGCTTTTCCGGGGCAATGAGGAAATAATAGGAATAATTTATCATAAAAAAAACAAACCAAAAAACAAAAAAAGATATTATTTTCCATTTTGTCAGTGTCTTTTTTACACATACTGGTAAGCTGAAGGGTTGTTTACTCCTTTGTCAGTGCTGTGTATATGTTTGGTCAAAAATTTACTAATGGTGCCTGAATTTACACTGACATCACTCAGGTAGTAGAATGATAGGGGAAAATCATAATGCCAGAGCTGTGGTGTTGTAGTAGGGTAGTATCTGCCTTGCAGACATTTGAAATTCAATAACTATTATGAGAGTATTTTTTCCTCAGTAAAGCCTAAACTTTTCATAGCCTTTTCTTTTCAGAAGGGTAGTGATTTTTGCATACTGCACATTTTTAACATGGCAGCATATCGCATTGGAACTAATATTTGTATTAATTTTGGTCTGAAATCAAATTAACCTGGGAAAATGGGAATGAAAGGTCGAATTCATGAGGACTGTAGCTCTTCCAAATTTTAAGTTCTTATCAGTTATTTCTATGTTTCCATAAAATGTAGATTTGAGACACTTTTATTTGTACTGAATTTTTAAACAGGTTTTATAAAAAATGCTTTATGACTTGCAAGGCTTCACATCACCTGAATTTCAGTAGCTTTTTCATTGCTCTTAAAATTGAGATACATAGTAAAATAATATCTCAAATTCTGTTAATTTGGAAAATTTGATGACCCAGTTGGAAATTTGGGATGAGTTTAGAGCTGAATGAACTGCTTGTCAAAACAAATGTATTGCTTCAGTTGATCCCTTAGCCGTTGTGTGAATGTAATTGTTATTTATTTATTCCTTTCCCAATATTATCAAGTGATAGTTAATGCAAATATAACTGCTTCTGAGCCCGACTTGAAGACTATTGGCTCTGCCTTGTTTTGAGTCTTCACCTAGAGTGAGTTACATAGCCACCAGGAGGTTCCAAGGTGGCTATAAAATACCTCCAGTATAAATGGCAACTCCAAACACAGATTTGCACAGGTCTGATATCCAAATATTTGCCTAAGTATTTGCAATGCTTTTTAAAATGAAGTTTTGCTCTTAGAAACCCTTTTTGTAAATCAGACACAGCAAATGCTGTTACAGCAGAGGTAAGGCATTAGGAAGTTTTCTTCAATAGAGTACTTGCTGGTTTTGCATCCCTCTCCCATAAACTGGCACAATGTAGTATGAATAGATCTTTAGTGTTGTTACCCTAGCAAGCAATGGCTCAATTGCTGTCAATTTAAAAATTTTTTTTTTTACAGAGCTCATTTTCCATGACTAGGTGAATCACTGCCCTCAGGGCTGCTTTCTCTGCCGCCCAAAGGTGCAGAACACGACTCTTGCATTACTCATTATGGAATAGTGCTTTTCTGTCCAGCACAGGAAAGATTCTATGCCAAAGAGTCTTTGTTTGTGATTATTTTCTGCTATACCCAAGTTTATACTCTTGACATGGGTATCACAATTTCATTTGTGGACAGTTAATCTTAGATAACCTTGAAACCGAACCTAAAGTACTCTGTGAAACAAGATACACAAACTTACGCTGACGTGTACTGGAAAAGCACACAAGCTTTTGCTAAGGGCCCAGTGAAATTAGGGGAACTGAGCACATACTTAAAATTGACTATATCTTTACTTTTTTTTTTTATGAATAGCAGGTTTGAAGAATAGATTCAGAATAAGTCCATTGGCCACTCCTAAGCAGTTACAGTCTTTGCCATGTTAGCTGTTGAATGAATCCAGACTGTGCTTTGTATACTGAGCATACTCTGAATGTTACTGAATCTGCATTCCTTCATAAAAGGGAAACTCTGGTATATGCAGTGAGGGATTAAAACTCCATATGACTTCTGTCCTTAAGGTAAGCATGTTCTAAACCTCACATCTCCAGTGGTAAGCAGTGTCCTTTTTTTGTTGTTGTGATTACATGTAAGTTCTCTGTGATTGCAGATTATGGTAAAACAAACCAGATGATGTTAGGAAAGAATCAAATATCATACTGTGATCACTTGATCACAGAAGAATCACTTCTCTGTAAAGTTGTGTTTAAGAAATACTACTTCAGCAGCAAACCATACCAGCCCATGTATTTCAGTCAACCATATCCTTTCTGAATGAGGGAAAAAACCAAAACAACAGCACATATGAAAAATAATCCATTACCATGGGAATTTGCTATCTACCATTTTCAAAAGGAGTTGTTTCTATAGAGTGTTTGTAAGATACACTACTCACAAGAGAGAGATGTTTACAGCTGGTCAATATTTAGATAAATTACTTTGCTTTAAGTTGTGGAATATATTGTTACCTGTATATTAGAGTCTTTTGAAAAGTTACTTGGTCTTCTGAACAGTAACAGACTTGTCTGTATAGGATATCCAAGATTAGTGTTCACTGTTGTGAACTATCTCTCAAGTCACTCAGATATTTCCATAAATACTTAACCACTGATGGATTACTCATTTTAAAATCTGTTCTATGAAGTACTGACAGAGTATGTTTGAAAACTTTCACACTCTTCAGTTGTACCTGTTTCTTTAGAATCCTTTTTCTTGGTATAACTTCAGATAATGATAATTTGTTTTCTTTTAGAACTCTCTTCAACTATCTCACTATTCTCTTGTCCCTTAACATTCGATATTGAAAAGAAGTTGCAGGCCTACAACATAATTTGCCAGTTAAAATCTACCCATATTTTCCTAGTAGTGTCCTATTTTCCTGGATAATTAATACTGTCACTTAAAAAACTTTTCTTTATCTATTTATTTATGAGCCGTCAGTAACAGTTGTCTGAAGGAGATACCATAGTTGGTGTTAAACAGTCCAAACATGCTGAAATGGTGCCTCTTCCTGAGGAAGTGATTGCCCCACTAAAGAGAGAGTCTAGTGGTAAGATGAAATTTTCTGCCTTTATTTTTTTTTTTCCAGAGAGAATTCCCAACTGCTCATGAGTTGCATTAGCTAGCACTGAAAGAAATCACATCATTCCTTAACTAGATGCTAGAGAGAACAATCTTCCGATGTATTTTTCTGTTGCACTAAACAGCTAACCTTTGACTGCTCTTTTGGTTTATTTTTCCTTACATTGAAAGCTTATGTAGCAAGCCCTTTTCTGTGCCTGATCTGCCCTCTCTATACCTTCCAGAGCTTGTTACAGTTATCAGTTAGTCCTGGATGTACATAATCAGCTTTGGTTTTGGAGGACCATCTAATTTCTTCTTTTAGATCAAATGACTTCAATACGCATACATGCTGCTGCATTTGTATGTGCTTTTTCCCCCCACTCCCCTTAATGCTGATTCCACAATTAGCACTGTTAACCCAGATTTTTAAAGTACAGGTTGAATATTGGGTAGGCTACACCTTCCTAGAGCAGATCCAAAAATCACCAAATGACCAGGTGATATTTAGGTTTGAGAAAGCTGAGTGGTTGTTGTTGTTTTGTTTGTTTTTTTTAATGTGTGAATGTTCAATTTTTCTAATTTAAAAAAGGCTTAAACCTATTCTGCAAGTTTTTTACGTTGTTCATAAACTGATACAAGGATGCCTGCAATACATAATGGGTTTTGGTCATGCTTTATATTAAAGTTCCATTTAGAATGCTTTATAAAGACTTAATAAACTATTGCTAGACTTTACAAGTATTTTTTCAGATGTAGGTATCATTTGTAGCATATGGCTAACAAGCAGCTCATTCAGAAAAAGGTTGTGTAGGCTATCAAAAGTAACCAGATTTTTTTTTTTTAAAGCAATTGCTTAAATTACCGTGGTCATGAAGCTTTTTGGAAGTTTAGTGTGTGGCCCAGCTTTCCTTAGCAGTTAGTTCCTTCTTCCAAAGTCAAAGGTAACAGACAGGATCAGTGAAAGAAAGATGCTGTGCTTGGAAAGCTTTGTGTTGCTTATTACACAAGTCTAAGTAGGCCAGGTGAAGCCATCAGTCATCGTCTACAAGTGCAGATGTTGTGATGTGAGCAGTGTTGTGTGCTGCAGGGAGCACTGGGGAGAGACTCTTAATGCAGATTTGCGCAGGCTTTGGCTGCGGATCACAGCAGTCTGTGGAGGCAGTTGTGGTCTTCTCCATACAGGCATGTTCAGGGTAATCTACTTCTCGTGTGATGAACGTGTAGATATCAAAAAATGCACAGCACAGATCTGACAAAATACTGCCCTCTAACTCTGATTCTGCAAACAGTTATATTGGTGCTCAACTTCACCAACATCAGTAGTCTTCCTGACACCAAGGAGACTGCTTAGTTTCAGAAACTTAACAGAACTGTCAAGAAAAAGCATAAACATTTGTGGGATCAAGGCCTGAGCCACTAGCCAGTGTTGCCCTCGGGCTGCCTGGCATTGCTCTTCCAATGAGAGAATCTATGAGAGTTTTCTCTGAGGAGTAAAGGGAAGCCTTAGGCCACTTTGGGCTAAATCTCCTGTCCTCTGAAACCTGTGGACAGATTCCTGTTGCGGGGGGGGGGGCCTTAAACCAGGTGCTTCCTGGACACACAAAGTACTTGTAAGCCAAACATGAAAGTAAAGTAAGAACTAGTAAAGTCTTCATGACACAGAGTGCTTTGTGCAGGTAAGAACCCATATGTTCATAGAAACCACAATAATCTCAAATAAATATAGGTCCAGAGAAGCATAGTAACTGATGCTGATTGTAGCTGGCTTTTCAGCTTAGTGTATTTTAAGTCTCTGTCAGTGTGTTTGGAGAGTATTTGGTTTAGGGTATGGTATGGCAGCTTATTCAGAGGATCTCCAAACAGCAGGTAACATAGAATTTAAATTATTTCCATAACAGGCACTACTATGTACTTTAATTTGCACATTAATTTCCAGTGTATGTGACAAAAATGTTATATTGTTAAAAAATGAGAGGAAAACAATACAAAGGTGTTCATATATATGTTATGTTTATAGACTTAAGGCTGTGTTATGTTGGAATTTTACAAGCCAAGATTAAATTGTAATATAGAAATTATTTTTATATTATTTTGAAAATATGCTCCAGAGCAATATTTTTGCCTTTATTATAAACAGGGTCATTATTTTAGCAGGTTACCTTCAGACATGCTGGTGGAAATTAACCATGAAAAGAAAGCATTGTAAATGTATTTGTTGTTTCTAACTGCTCTGTCTGTTGTGCACATCTAACTCTAATGTGAGGTAAATATACAATTTTTCTTTTTTTAATTAAAAAGCTTTAAATTTTCCTTTATATATTTTGGTACAACACTATCCCTCCCTGTTTAATTCTACTTCCTTCCAGTCCCTATCAACAACCACTTTTGTAGGCAGCTTCTGACTAAGTATACATGTAGAAAGTTCTCCTACCAAATGAAACATTTCTGTGCAGATATTAATTGACTTGGAACATTCATAACACACCCTGAATCCACTGGAGTAGGATTACTTTACTGCTATTTTTTTTTTAAAAAAACAGAATCAGAAATGTTATTATTTCTTCAAAATTAAAATTGAGAATTAATAACCAGTGCAATCATTTAGCATCTGTGGGAAGAAAATCACTCTAGACTGTAGAAGTGTCATGCTGTAATTGCCAGGTACATTCTGTCCTAACGTGTACTTAAAATATGCATTAGTTTCTTGCAGGTTAAAGCATTCAGACTGGATTTCTTCCTAATTTTTTGCACTGTACATATTACTTGCTGATGAACCTAAGATTATTGGTTGGAATTGGTGATCCTGAGGGTATTTTCCAACCTGAATGTTTCTGTGATTCTCTGAAAAAAAAAAAGAAGACTTTGCAAACTAATGCGTATGTTTAAGTTAGGGGTCAGTGTGGCTTTTAAAATTCCCTAACTTCAGTGATGCAGTTTGTGGGGGTTGGTTTGTTTGTTGAAGGATTGCTGTCAAAGGGTGTACTGCAACTAAAATTTTCAAGCCTGGATGCCTAGTTAAGACTCTGTATCAAGGTTTCACCTCATAATTAAGGCAAACTGAGCATCAGTTTCTGTGGGAGCAAAAGCTCTTTCTAGATTTCAGGAAATCCAGCGAGCATTACTCCAACATACATTCAGGGCTTTTCCCTTTAGTCTACGCTTCAGTCATTGGGATTCACATTTTCTCTTTAACCAATTTCCATGTGTTAACAAATAACTGTGCTTATTAATAAAGAGATTGCTTGGAGAGACTTGCCTTGTACCAAAACACCATATCATTGTCCATTTAACTGTTGCATTTTTATGGGGACTAGTATATTCTGCTGATTGGTAGGGCATCCAGAAGTCCTCTTTTTTCTTGGGTATCTGTCCTGTTTGGTTTTCCTCTCAAGTGAATATGCTGTTCTGATTGCTGTTTTATCTCCCATTACCTGAATGCATGTACTGTACCAAGAGAATTGAAATGGCTGATGCTGATTTGCACTGTGGAACACACGATATGGGTAAAAGCCACCATGTTCCAAACAGCCTTAAAATTATGACTCTCTGGGGACTGAGAGTCACTCAACTGGATGCAGCCTCTGTCCCACTTCCTCACTTAACCCTGACTGTAAAACACTCCAACCTACTGCAGTCTACATAACTGTATGCAGTCATATGAATAATTTCTAACCTTAAAAAGGATTGTTCTTTTAAAAATTGTCAGTCTTTGGTAAGCATCTGTGTGTCAGGAAACCTTAATCAAAAAAGGAGAAAGGAGTAAAAATAGAGAGATAATGGTAGCTAGTGTAGTCCTTCCTGCCTTTTGAGAAAAGAGAGAAATGCTGTTTGACCATCCATCTCTGCATCTAATGTAGCCTTTTTGTTGCAAGGTTTGCTATCGTGGAAGAAGAAAGAGGGAAAAGTATCAAATTTTCTTCCCTTAGACAAAGCAAATTGTACTGTAGAGGCAGAATCATCCAAGATTGCAAAGATGTGATCCAGTGCCTGACTCCTGTATGTGAGTTGTCTCTTTCGTTTTCATTTTGCCCCTTTAAAATGCTGTTTTGTTTTGGTTTTTAGAAAAAAGGGAGGGGATTGGTTAAAGAGTAAACTTGTGTGATAGTGACCCTATTTTTCCTTTGTTCACATGCAAAATTAATATAAACTTGAAAATGAAATTACATGGGAGTTGTGCTTTTATTCTCGGGCAAGCTGAGCAGTAAAAACCACCTTTTTAGGGAAATCTCTTGTAACTTCCTTATCATAAAGTAAAATTAGAACCCCCCTAGCACACAAATTTCGCCTGATGAAGCCTGACATTGTGTCGGGAGCCTGAGAGCCGTGTCCAAGCTAGCCAGGACAGAGCAAGTCTGACCATTCTTGCCTTTAAAACAAATACAGTTTATTGTGGCCTGCAGTGTCTGAACAGTAGCTTTGCAGAAGCAATGAAGTGGGACACTGCCTTGTTGTCATTTGCCTCCGCATTTAAGTAACACAAAGCCTCTTCCCCCTGCTTTTGGTTAAAATATGCAGGAGATACTGCAGCAACCCAGGGCATCTCAGGCTTGGAGAATGCCCTTTCAATGAACTTGCAATCAGGTATGAATTGAAACACAGCCATCTGGGTGTGACAGAAGCGCTCCCATCTCTAAACTTTGCAAGTCGTGTGCACTTATGTTTTAATATACTAGCAGAAAGTAAGCAATGATTTTAATTGTTTATTTGCTCAAGGTTCTGAGTACTGTAAATATGGTCTTTGTATAATGCACATCATGTGTGTACAGTACAAAAAAGTGCTTTCCCCTTGGAGCCACTCAGAGCTTTGCATGCACATGATACCAATCTCTGTTCATTTACCATGAGCCAAGGAGAACAAACAGAATTTAAACCTAGATTAAATAATGAATGGAATTAGCCACATGGACCTAACCATCTAGGAGTTCCCGACCACAGTACTCCATGCCAGCCTTGACAGTTCTGTGTAAAACTTTCTCCTGATGGCTTAGATTAGATTCGTGCTCTTTCTTGGGTAGGAGCAGTTAACTTCCAAGCCCGTTGCTCTTAGCCTGCTACTTTCTTGTTCCACTTGTAACGTTCCTGTCTTATCATGATTCAGCTATGAAGCAGCTTTTCAAATCCACATAGAACTCTTGGTTTTTTTATTGAAATACCAATGGATCTTTATTTTGCCTTCAGATTTCAAGAAGTAAAATAGTGTTATAAACCTTTCATAATGCCTTGAAGTTGACTGTTCTGTGGCTGAAAGACTTTGTTCTCCTTGGAAAGCCTCATACTTTCTCACTGGTTCTTGTGACTAACATTTTTGTATGGAAAAAGTTGAATGAAACATTGAAAATACCAATGCTGTTTACCTCTATTTCTGCTAATCGGTATACTTCAATTTTTTTTACACAGTTCTGTGTTGATAAAGCCCATTGCTTCTTAGATCCAGGCAAATCTTGAAGGACAGCCCAAACTATTATAAACAAAAGTTATATGTAGCTAATTCATCATGACCTAACTGTTGATAGCACATAATATGCTGCCCTCATATTGTTTGTACATCTTTTTTGCTTGTTGCTAACATTTGTCCTTTCATCTTCTACTTTCTTAGACAAATTCTAAAGCTCTTTATCCTTAAAGCCTGTGGTAGAATTTCCAGTAAAGAAGGTTGGGTTTTCTCAGTTCAGTTTGCATATAAAGTGGTTTGTCTCACCAAACAAGAATTAAACAACAGAGTTTATAGAGTTTAATTTACACGTTAACTGAGGCTCTCTGTTCAACTGTATATGAACTTACATAAAGTCTGAAAAATCAGGACAGATGCTATGACTACTAACCTAGCAAACTAAACATTGTTAAAACCATAGAAATATACTTGTACTTGAAGTCCATATTTAAAAAAAAAGGCAGCAGTGGGCTTTCACCGGGGCTTAAGTGAATGTTAATAAGGAATACAGCAAGTCTCACTGATTTTTGTTGGCTAAGGATTCATCTTGGTAGTCATACCACCCTTCTCATTTTTCAAAGTCTGGGTTTGAATTTCTTGCTGTATTCCATAAATTTATACTATTTTAGCAAAGATTGAGTTAGGATTTCAAGAAACAGTATAACAGATATATCAAAAAATTATTTAAAGCCGAAGTGACTTTTCAGATTTCTCTGTTTTTGACCATTTTCATGCAAAATGTTTACCTCATATGAAAGGAGTGAATTTTACTTTTTTCCCATTCCCTTTGCTGTTTAAAGATGCAGTTGATTGCTCTCACTTTCATCTGCATATAAACCAGTTGACCATTTTTAAGCTAACTGCCGTATCGTGTTTAAATCCATTGCTTAAAAGAAACAGGAACATTAATTAACCTTAAAGGATAATTAATTTTTTTTTTTTTGTTATCGTGAAAAGTGTGAGTTCTTGAGAACCTTTTCTACATGCAGTTTTCATTCAGATTCAATTTAAATGTCATTTTTAATCTGATCCATACTTTGACAAAGATGATGTGTAAGAGCTGTTTTTAGCAGTCAGATCGTTACTTTGTAAAGTATTAAAGCACTAAACCAATTTTTGCAATAGGTAGTAAAATTTGCTTTTGTTTTGAAAAACTTCCAGTTATAACTGTCGCACTTTTTATAGCAGAACTGTATTTAATTTCTTTCTTTTATGAAAGATTACTCAAAGTAACTGATAGCTCTGTAATCTGTGTGAATTGGCTTCTCCATTATTTGAAACTGAGAGAAGCTATAATGCCTATTCAATAAAATTAACTTATTTCTAAAGTATCCATTTGCTTGAATTCCTCTTTGTGCTTTTTGTGTGCTCTCCTCAGCGTAATGCTAAGAAACACCAAAGCCTAGCAAAGAAGCAGAGGGTAAGAGCCTTGCCATAAACCAGGGCGGGGGTTAATTGGCTCATCTCAAGCTTTTGTTCTGCTGCCACCAAGTTCACTCAGTTTGATTTCGAGATGAATTTGCATAAATTGGGTAACTCCAAAAATCTGAGGCAAAAGGCAAAAAAACTCAAGCACTGCCAGGCCTGTTCAGCTTTCTTTTCTACAGTGTATTCCTACTTCCTAAGCTCCAAAGACACAAGGCCTCTCCGTGCTGCCTTGCCACTGTGCTGCCGTAGTAGAGGCTGGGCTGTGACTGCCCTCCCACCCACAGGTGTGCCGTTCCCACCGTCAGGAAATCTCTGCCGACGTGTAATCAGGCAGCAGACAGGAGACTTGTCAAACAACCATTTTTTTTTAAATACAGGGTTTCTTTAGAGAAATCCTGAGTGCTGAAGAAGTCATGTGAACACATGGTAAGTTGTTCCAGTTAGATAGCCATTTTCTTAGAAAGAAATCTGTTTCTAACCTGAATTTGCCTAACTGCAGCCTTTGGATGTCATTGCACTCCTGTCTGATGGAGGAGACGTCTGTTGCCTTTGAATTGCTTGCTGCCTCACATGGTGCTACCCTTAACCTTCACTGTGTCAGGCTAAGCTTTCCAAGGCTGCTGCAAAGGTGTATTCCAGTTCCTAGAATTCCTGTGCTTCAAGTCTCCTCCAGCCTTTTAATATGCCTTTTGATCTACTTAAATTAGACTGAAAGTGTTTTGTGAAAGACACTCTAGCTCCAACAAGAACTAATTAAGCACTCTACTGCAGACTGTATTAGACAACCTCTCTTCCAAATTAGTCCTTGGTTCTATCGAAGAACTCTACATGAGATTCTAAGTAAGAATTCTATATGAGGTTCTGTATAAGAATGCATCTGTGTTTCAATACAAATTTGTTTTTCTGACTGTGTTCACAAAGATGTCTTTAGTCTTTCTGGGCCTATGATATACGAGGAAATCTCATCCAGCTGCTCTTTGAGCTAGTGCTTTTCAGAGCTTCCTGAGCTAGAATCTTCCATCTGGTGAGTACAACCAGGTTGTTGATTTTTTTCCCTCAATGCCCAGGTGTTGAATTTTTCCTTAAATGTCTGAGAATTCTGACTGTATCAAACACTCTTGGTTGGTTTGTATGCAGTTCACTAAGCAGTACAGATTACTCTGAGTTAATGTGCAATCATTTAATCTAATGTTGCTAATAATTCTTTTAAGCACTTTCCCTTGGTGTCTGATAGTCAGAAGGTTGATGATTATTTATCATTTACACTTAGAATCTTTTCAAGCAATCTAAAAAGGTTTGAAAAGGCCCTTTTTTAGTAACATAATACTGACTTTTTTATTTCACCCATCTTCCATTTCTGATTCAAGGTCCACATTAACCATTTTGCTTTTGTGCCTCTGTTCACAGTGCACATTTACCTTCAGTAGTTGCTGTTTAGCACCTTCTTGACTTTGAATTGATGAATCAGTAAAATAGTTCGAGGAGGAGATTAAAAAGACTGTGAACATGTCTGCCTATTCTGGAGCTCTCAAGGGTTTCCATCAAAAATACCAACCTACCTAGGATTTCCTAGACATCTTGTGCAAACATACTGTACAGAGGAGAAACTAAGCATAGCCATCTCAGTGGAGGTCATGGACGTGCTTGAATCTCTGCATTTGCTGAAGAGTTTTCTTTACTGGTATTAGTTTCTAGGTGTGTTGTTCTCAAATACAGGGACATTGATTATTCAGCTTATCTGTCTGACTGATTTGTATTGGAATTGTTTTATTGCATTGGTACGTGAAATCATTCTTTCGTAATGTTTTTTTTATTGCCTTAAAGGTGACAATCAGACAAATTGTTCATTATGATCAGATTCCCAAATCTTTCTAGGTCTTCATCAACTCCAGGAGGGCTTTAAGAAAATGCAGCTTACAAAGCTGGAATTTACAATCAAGAAGCATTGTAAGACTTCCCTGGAGGAAAGACATTAAAGCAACATAAGGCTTTACTTGTGGAAACCTTGCATTGGTTGACCTCTCTGATTGGCATCCTGGCCAAAATCTGAACATTCAGATGCCATCAACTTGTTCTGGAGATTTGTTTCCTTTCCACTGTGTGCTCAGAACAATGATTATTACAATCCAGAAATGTGGAAAATAGCTTTTTTGTTTATACTGCTGGCTGCTGATCTCTCTTATGAAAAGTTTTAAAGAGGAAAACTCTTGTTAGTAAATAATGGCTTCCTTTTGAGTCATCCTGCCAAACATCTCTGTTTGGGCTGAAGCTCCTTCTTTGATGGCTTCCTCACTGCACTAACCTGCACTATAGTTGCCCCTGGACAACTGTTACCAGTTAAGCATCTACTGAACTCTTGCTGTGAGGACTGAGGAAGCTGTGTTGCACAGAAAATTGGTGGTAGATGTTTGTTTTTAATAGAATATAGAGAAAATTTGATTTCTTAATAAAAAGAGAGGAAAACAACAGAAAAGCAGGCCAGACAGAAAAGCAGGTAGAGTGGAGAACTCAGAGGGGTGTAAGGATCCTAAAACAGAAGAGAAACTGTGGCTGACGTGCCAGCTGCATGTCTCTTAGGAGGAATGATGGAGACTTTAAAGAGAAAGAGGACTTTACAGGGTTACAGTAGTAGTTTACAAACTGCTTTTACAGCTAATTTAAACTCAGCAACTGCTGTGGATCTAAGATGAAAAATAAACAAAATTACTATTATTGTTACCGTGACTATCACATTTGTCCAAATGTCTGGCTATATACAGCATAAGAACCAAGAGAAATCTGGTTCATGATGCAAAGCTAAGGAAGTTACCTGAACTGCTGGGGAGGAAGAAATTACTGACTTCCCTCTGTCGTGACTCACTTTACGCTTGCAAGATGAAAATGCTGTCTGTCTGCACTGAAAAAGTCACTCTATTCAGTCTAAAAGGTCACACAACCATCAAAAGAGAATAGCTTAGTGCTGTGCAGAATAATTCTGAATTTGCTTTCTTCACTCTACAGCAAATCACCTTTGGGATGCCTAGAAAGGCTGAAAACTGTTGGAATGACTGGAATGAAAGCAAAGCAGACCCAAGCATCCATACCTCTTATGCAAGACTTACCAGTATGTAAGCTGTGGTATATTTAAGTTTTGTTAAAATGTAAAGTACCACACATTAGACGTTGTCTGCCAATAATAATAAAGACCCTGGTCATTGACTTCAAGTGGGTAGGAAGGAGGTGGAGCATGTGAGAGTGGCTAGTATAGCACCCAATTATTAACATGTTCTAATTAGCAAGTATGTCAGTATATTTGCCATAACTAGACCAAAAAAAGCTGCCTACATAAGACCTTGCCTATGTATGATAGGTAGGAGCAGCAAGTGAGCTCATTGGTACAGAGCTGAGGCAACTCTCTTTAGAGGCACCTAAGGAGGGCTGCTTTAGATACTGACTGCTGCTCACTGCTGTTCCACTGCCATGAGGTATTTCACACAGGTTTCCTGTGGTGTCAGGAAGTTGCAAGCTGGGCTCAGCCTAAGATGAGGTGACTCTTAAAGGATGAACATTTAGAATCATAGAATGATTTAGGTTGGAAGGGACCTTTAAGATTATTTAGTTCCAACCCACTGCCATAGGCAGGGAGATCTCCCACTAGAACAGGTCATTCAAGGCCTCATCTAACCTAGCCTTGAACACCTCCAGGGAGGGAGCATCTACAACGTCCCTGGCCAACCTGTTCCAGTATTTCTAATGGGGAATGCAGGTTGTGGTTGAATAGTTAGGGAGCCAGAGTGTTTGACCTTGGAGGAGGGCAAAGATGTCCTTCATGTCTGCGTTGACTGCAGTGTTCTGTGCAGAAGATGCTGAGTAGGCAAGCAAGGAGGCTCTTCTCTGAAGCAGTTACTGTCTGATGTGAAATTGGATGTGAACACACAAACAGATGATTAAGAAAAGGGTATTTTTCTTCTACAGGCGCTGATAACATTAACACTGATTAAAGACTATGGGATGTGAATCTAAACTATTGCTGTCAGTGAAAGAATAGCTGGATTTTGAAAACATTGCCTGCTTTTTTTCTGTCGCCTTTTAGCTACTGTATCCAAGAGGGTGGGGTTTTTCCTTCTAGCCTTGTACTTCAGGCAGATTATTTTAAAGGACCTCATGAGGGTGCTGTGCAATTTGGCTGTGATTTTTCTCTTACTGCGTAGCTTCGTGCACAGAACTGGGCAGAGCCTGTGTCAGTTGTTCTCAAAGTCCCAGTCAGCCCCTCCCAAAGTCAGATCACAACACGCAGAGAAGCTGGCAGCCTGAGCACGGATGAAAGCTACACAAAAACACAGCTTGTACAGCTGAATTTTAGAGCAGGACCTTCAGCTGAGCCTTCACTCCTGTTCAGTAACAGTTAATTGCTGAAGCACTGTCTTCTTGAAATGCTTTCCCTCTCTTACCAAACACCATGTAACATACAATTTTTACAGCAACTCGTAGCATATTTTTAGCCCTGAAATGTAACCCTTCCTTTTTAGTCCTACTTAATCATAATGCTTTTGTGGAGAATACCAAATTTTCCATTCTTGGAATTAAAGCTTGATTTTTTTTTCTCCCCTCCTTATTTCCTTTGGCATTAATTATCCCTCCTAAAAATAGACAGGTGGAGTCCAGAAATACCCAGCGGAGCCTTAATGGAAGGTTTCATAGAGGGAAGGCAATAGCTAGGAGTGATTTATTCACCCAGCCTTGTTTGTGCAGTCCCACCCTCCACAAAGTTTCTGTTTCCTGGGCTGGCCTCTTGTTTGCTCACCTAGGTTCTTCAGTACAGCTGCTTGTGAGGGCATGTTAAGGGGAAACCATACCTTAGCCTGTCTTCAGGGGAAGTTGCAAAACCTGGGGAGTTCTGTGGCTGCTTTAAAACCCTCAGCCCCTGGAAGTGACTCCACTCTCACAGGGAAGAACATGGAAATAGGCCATTTCTTTTGAGGGACCTGCCAACCTGCTCAACATTCTGCAGCCAGCCCACACCTACTGCTTGGTATCATGGGTGTCTCCCTGGCTCTGTGAGCTGGGGGCAGGGCTGGCAGAGGGGGAAGGACTGGTAATCCTGACAAAATTCTCTTCTTCCTTCTTCTCGTCAAGTCCTGTTCTAGTCTTGCTACAAATCCTGTTCCCAGTGGGTTGCAAATGGCAGCTTGTACAGCAGCCCCAGAGAGGGAAAAACTTGGGATTTGTTTTATGGCTTTTAAATTCAACAAAGGTTGCATGTTAAACGTTTAACACCTGTGAAGCCTGGCAGCTTCACGGGGCCTTCTTGCCTGTAATATCAAAGCCTCGAGGTAGTTCTCAGCACAGTAACGGAGGCTAAAGGAAAACGTAATGAAAATGGACTCAGTTCTTGATCAGTGGTGATTCTGTGTTTAGGTGTAGGAAGTCTTGCTACAGCCTGGGTTTGGAGCCAACCACTTGTGGGAGTGCCCATCTCATTACTTCCCTCTGAGAAGATCATAATTGTGATGTTGATTTTACATGTATGTGAGCTTCTGAACACAGCATTTTGACAGAATCCCAAACTGACCCTTTTTCTGATTTTTGTTTTTTGTTTGTTTTTTTTCCCCCCAGAGAGTGGAGCATGAGATTTGAGAGAAAAAAGTGCAGGGTCTTTGAAGTGCAAAGCTTTGAAGTGTAAAAAGCTAGCAAATTCCTCTTGCAGTTCACTGTCCGTGTACAATCTGTAAGGTAAGACTTTTAACTAAAAAGAGTGGATAATGTATTTAAAAGGCATAGACTGGGGAAGTGTAGCTTTCATGTTTCAACTGTTTATGCAGCTTCTCAGCTAGGGGAGAAGCAGAACTTGATTCAAAAATTGTGTGCTAAATGATGTTGTTGGTCTGCACCTTGTTTCTCTCCCACGTGAGGCATTGAGTGCATTCAGATTGCTGATGTAAAATGCGTGTGTGGTGGAAGGAGGAGGGAGGAATTTCTCTCTTCCCGTTGCTATTGTGTTTTGTTATGTTTTGTGTCTGTTCAGTTTGTCTCCAGGATCAGAGAAATGACTCAGAAAGTTATTTCCACAATAGGAAAGCATGGGAAAGCACAAACATTGGTCTTTTAAAGACACACAGTTCTGATTATTATGCACTGACATGCCTTACCTTCTAATCTTTTGGAAATGCTACCACATGAGCTATCTTACCCTTTCCTCTAGAACCCCTTTTGAATTTTGCACCTTAGTCCTTCCTTTTTCTCTCTAGAAAATTACACAAAATTGCCCTACCCTGTACTGCTTTCTCATTTTCCTCTGCTTATCTTCCTCTCTTTACCTTCCCCATTTATTGTACCTTTCACCTCTGTTTCATACATTTTTAAATTTCATTTCTCTTATTACGCTGCCATAGACCTGAAACTCTCTAAGAGCACAATCTTTCTTGCCCTTCAACCGGGCCTTTTTTCACGTCTTATCTACCCACTTGGCATATTGTATCTTTTCCAAGTTGTACTGACTAGGCCTTGGGAAGAACACTTGGGCTATATCTGAGCAGGCCAGCTCAGGCAGCTAAAGCCTTTGGGATCTTTTGAAGTGTACCTTACATGTGTCAGTGCAGCAGGCTCAGATGTGCTGCAGTGTGCTCAGGCAGGCACATGTATCCAGTGAGGCAGAGAAGAGACATCAGCTCAGCAGGACCCCACCAGCAACAGCCTCTCAGAGCCTCTCTTAGCCCAGCCCCTGATGCTAACCCCTCATTTCCTACTGATCATTTGTTCTAGCCACTAGGAGCCAAAGGTTAAATCTGTCTCCTGCCAGTGCCTACCAGGTAGGAGAGGTTGATCCTTTGTTTACAATTATGACAAGGCAGCAGTTGCACTCTAGGGCTGTTTTCTTTTGGTGAGGTAGACTTTTTACTAAACTTAGTGTGTAGGTTTTGTTAGCAGACCTTTGGGGTCTGTTCTTGCCTAAAATCCCACTCAAGCTTTCTCGGATCTCTTTTCTTCACTTGTTTATTTTATTTTTTCCCTCCAGACTCATTTAGTGTAATCTTGTTCTGAGTTGACCCAAGCACAAATCTGGCTCCCAAAGTCAACATTCATTCATGCATCCCTCTTGCTGCTTGATGTCTATACACCCAGACTCCTTTGCCCAGTGTTTGGTTTGAGAAATCCATTAAAATAATGCTTCCCTCTCTCTTTATACTCCTGACCATGCCAGCAATGCCTTGTAGCTAGCTAGACATGTGCACTTGTCTGCTTGAAGTACTGTTTGACTTAGCTCCCTGATCTTAGAAGAGGTGATACGGTCTCTGGTGATCTTTGGAGATGCTGCTGAACTTGCTTGCTCTGAAAATTCTCTAAGGAAACCCCACACATATTCTGATGTCGTATGTGTCCTTCTAGTCAACTGCTAGAAACACTCAGCTCAGCTCATTATCCTTATCTCTTTTTTTTTTTTTTTTTTAAATTTCAATCTCCATCTTCTCTTTCTTTTCTCTCTGTTTCTGTTGACTGTTTATGTGTATTTATGTCACATGTTACCCTCTTGCAGTCAGCTAGCAAAGCATGCCCATGGGTCCAATTTCTTAAACTGGGGCAGTGAACCTTAAGGTGGAGTACTCTGAAGCCTGAAATGATGCACAGGTAAATGTAAATAGAAAAACCCCACACTAATTCTGTCAATATTATCAATTCTTTCCTGGACTGATGGATTACAACCAAGTCTATGGACATTTCCTGGCAGTTGCTGAGCCACAGGCAGAACAGAAACCCATATATTTTGCAATCCCAGAGAAGTTTCTTTCGCAGATGAGAATGTGTTAACATACACATTTCAGAGTGTGGGTATCTGGGTGGGGAGCTGCCTCAGATTACAGTACCAAGACAACAATTCCATACTTAAACTGAAAAGGCATATCCTTTCGGAAGGATTTGTTTCTCCCTTCATTCTTTTAGGATGTTTAAAAAACAATCTTTGATTGCTCTTCTGTTGGCAAACTTGAGGGGGATCATTCATGTAGGAGAAGTGTTGTACAACCTGTATTTTCAAGAAACTTCAGATTCATTCCTTCAAAGAAAAGAGGAGCAAGAGTCTGTATCAGCTTTCTCCAGCATCAGTGAAGAAAGACCCTTCACCACTATCCCCACTAGTACAAACAGTGAATTCAGAGTGGTGAAAAAACTGGGTAGCAGCACAGGTTGGACATGTCACACCTTTTCCATGGGAACAAACTAGCAAAAAGCATCTGGACTGCTAAAGCAGTTGCCTAGCCTGTCTGTTTGAGAGCAAAATTTGTGGGTGAGGGGAAAGCACATCTGAGCAAGCATTGAGGGAAAGAGTGCCAGGGGTAGATGTTAGCTCTATCTAAAAGAGAAGAAGTTCTAACAGGCAGACTGATACTGCAAGGGACCTTCAACTCAGGTATTAGATGATTTAGCAGGTTTTCTTGCCTGAGGATTCTCGCAACCTGAATGTTTCAGAATCTTCTGCCTGGGATTTCTAAGTTGTAACACAGACATCCAGAATAAGCAGCGGGAGAACACATCATGCTAATGTTAGTTGAAGCGAATGAAACAAACTTGTGGTTTTCTGCTGGGCAGAAGCATTTTGTTTTCTGTTCCAGAGAGGGTTTGCTAGTAAGCAATCAGGGCTACACACTGCATGAGCAGAGAGAATGCTATTCTCAGGTAACAAGCCCTTAAATAGTGCTTTAGCATTTCAGTGAGTTAGCTGGTTCTACTGTGTGAGTTACAAAATAGCAGCTGATTGTAGCCACTTGCAGATGTAAAAGATAGCTGGTCCCAGGTCAGAGAAAATGAACAGCACTGAAGGTTCAAGACTTCAGTGAACAAAGGGGTAAACCCTGCTATTAAAGATAATGGCTCTCCAAGCTATCTGCTCTGAGCAGTTTTTTCATGACCTCTGTACAAGAAAATGTACTAATTTTAAAATTATTCCCACTACTGTCCCTAGCTTAGTAGGGGGTAGTTCAGCTTTCATTTTTCAACAGCAGTCCACTGCTTTACATTATTTTTTCAATCAGTTATAATATCCTATAGACAGATATTCATTAGAGGGCATAAAACCTTTCCTGGGGCTGTGGTGTTACTTTCAAAGGAGGATAAAGGCATTTATCTGCCATTGCCTCATGACTTTGAGAAAGTCACTCAAATCTCTTGTTTCGGTTCCCTCATCTTCAAAAATAGGAAAGAACATTCAGGGTGCTGTGAGATTAACTTACTGTTCTGATAGGACATCACCAATTGTGGAGATGGTATCAGAAATTTGCAAAGCCCTGGGCTTTGAAAGACAGGATGGTTGACTGAGCTGTAAGTCATAGAATCATAGAATCATAGAATGGTAAGGTTGGAAGGGACCTCAAGGATCATCTAGTTCCAACCCCCTGCCATGGGCAGGGACACCTCCCACTAGTACACGTTACTCAAGGCCTCATCCAATCTGGCCTTGAACAACTCCAGGGAGGGAGCAGTCACAACCTCCTTGGGCAACCCGTTCCAGTGCCTCACCACCCTCACTGTAAAGAACTTCCTCCTAACATCTAGTCTAAATCTCCCCTCCGCCACTTTAAACCCATTGCCCCTTGTCCTGTCGTTGCAGGACCTTGTAAATAATCCTTCCCCAGCCTTCCTGTAGCCCCCTTCAGATACTGGAAGGCTACTATCAGGTGCCCTCGAAGCCTTCTCTTCTCCAGGCTGCAGAGCCCCAACTCTCTCAGCCTGTCCTCATAGCAGAGCTGCTCCAGCCCTCTGATCATCTTTGTGGCCCTCCTCTGGACCCGCTCCAACACTTCCATGTCCTTCCTGTGCTGAGGGTTCCAGAACTGCACACAGTACTCCAGGTGGGGTCTGACGAGAGCAGAGTAAAGGGGCAGAATCCCCTCCCTTGCTCTGCTGGCCACGCTGCTCTTGATGCAGCCTAGGACTCGGTTGGCTGTCTGGGCTGCATGTGCACACTGCAGGCTCATGTTGAGCTTTTCATCAACCCAGACTCCAAGGTCCTTTTCCTCAGGGCTGCTCTCCAGCCATTCACCACCCAGCCTGGAGTTGTGCTTGGCATTGTGCCTACCCAGGTGCAGGACCTTACACTTGGCCTTGTTGAATCTCATCAGATTGGCCTGGGCCCACCTCTCCAGCCTGTCCAGGTCCCTCTGCATGCCATCCCTGCCCTCTAGCAAGTCGACTGTGCCACACAGCTTGGTGTCATCTGCAAACTTGCTGAGGGTGCACTGGATTCCTCTGTCCATGTCACTGACAAAGATGTTAAACAGCACTGCTCCCAGCACTGACCCCTGAGGGACACCACTTGTCACTGGTCTCCATACATATTAATGCCATAACCATCTTGTAAAAAACCCCACAGCATATACAGTCTTTGAGAAAGGAATTTCACTATGCATCTATAAAATTCTAGTCCAAGCAGATAATTCAAAACAAACATCACAGAAACTTTCTTGATAATTAAAAACACCAAAAAACAAACCCCAAATCCTATTAAGCAACAGCACTTGGTGAAATGTAAATAAAATATTACCAATCAAGATATCAAGCCTGAAATGAGCAGCAGAAATATTACGAACTGATACATTTTAACAGCTATATAGAGAAAATAAACCAACTATTTCATAGTTACAAGTTTTATTTTGGAAAATGTAAACCTCACTAACCATGCATACAAAGTTAAGACAATATTTTACAGTTGTTAATTTTCTTCCTTCTTTTTTTTTTTAATTATTTGTTGTTGCATAGGACATTATCACAATATATAATCTATGCAGTACAAAATAACATAAAAAGTTACAGCAGAGCAAGAATAGATGAACTTATTAACTGTACAACTGTAATACTTCAATGTAGTGATTTAAAGAGTTGAAAAGTGACCCATGGAAGCATTCATGTGCTGCTGATCAAACTGTACAAGTGAAGATGACACCAGTTCCATTACAGTTCACCAAAGCTGGAAGCATGTATGTAAACAGGTGCACACTTACTGGCACACATATTCTCTGTCACCCACACAGGCACGTGCTTATGAGAAAGCGCAGGCGCCTGCAGGCATCTCCCTGAATGCAGCTGTAACCAGAGATGAAACTCAACCACCAATCTCAGAAAACAGCTTCAAACTTTCCAAATGCAGTGGTGTTTGGATCTAAGGGTTTTGGTTCAGACCCATCACTAGTTATAATGAAATGGATACGTATTTTTGCTCTGTAGACATCCCTTCGTTATTTGGTGTGTAGTACATATACACTGCTGTATGCTTATGTATAGACACACACACACACATACTATACAATATACACATATATAGAGAGGTATTTATATATATGTGTATATGCTTATAGAAATCCATATATATAAATATTTTTGTGTGTGTGTATATATATATATATATATATAAAATATATACCAATGGATGGGCTTTTGAATTCTGTATTCTGGGGTAAACATGTATAATTCTGTTATTTTCTGCTGCCTAAGGCTATAGCTCTATCCCCAGAAGAGTTAAAAATGCAGATGTTCACCATACCATTCACTGACAGGCTATATGTTAGCACCCAATGCACAAACTGATGGTGTGATGGAGTAAAAGAGCACCTGAAACTCAGTTTGTAGGCATCACCTGATGAAATTAGTAAATCAGATGGCAATGAAAAGGCAAGCTTTAAGTATGCAGAGTTCATTCCTTGTTCTTCCTTCACCAATCATCCTTCCAGAAAGAACAAGGTACTTCACAGAGGACAAGTTTTAGAACTCTTGGCAAAGAACTGGAGGAAAGCCTTTGTGATTGTGAATAGCTTGAAACAGGTAAGCTCCTCACACAGCCTTTTACTGCCTGGCTGCATGAAACGCAGAAAGCACTGAAGGTAATGAGGCTGTAAAGGTGTGCAGAGGCTACCACAGCTAAAAGTTACTCTAAGGGTTAATGCAGTAAAGAGGGTAGAATGCACACAAGAGTTAGATATCTGTTACCATAAGAGGCTTCTGATGACTTGTTACAAATATATACCTTTGCAGTTATGTAATGTAAACAGATACTATGCATATATTATAAAAGCAAGAAAAACTAATTAGCAGATATAAACAATTCTTACAATAACATCTATCTGCCAGGAGTTTACCAGAACTGCATACTAAGGAGGAGGATGAAAACTGAATTCACGTGGCCATTAGTACACTTTAGGCGTTTGCACAGGATGAGGTTAGTGGAAGGGGTGAACGTGCCTCTAAGAGCGCCTTTTGTTTCAGCTGAGCAGTGGCAGTGAAGTGATGGTTTTAACTTGCACTCACTTCCTATAGCAAGGCAATTAGGCTCAGCTCCTAGAGAGGAAGCTAAAATCGCAGCTGCAGAAAAAAAAATTTTCAGGGATTTTCTTAATAAACCTCTAATTATATTCTGAAATTAAAAAGGGCAATTTTATAGTTTGTGGGTATTTACCTCAACAGATTGCATGGGGAGAGGAGGAAGAGGAGGCTGAAGGAGAGGTGCACACTTCTCCAAATGAAGGACTGCAACAAAATCTGTGCCTTGCTGGAGCAGCATTTCCTGAGCATGCATTGTTTCTATGCAAGAGGATGTGTTTAGGGTAAAACAACAGAAAGGTAGAAATCTGAGGTTAGCTTGGTTAAGCACCCACATTTCAAAATATAATTTGAGCTGCTCAGACTTCTCGTATCTACAAAACTCAGTAGGAACCATCATGAAAATGGAATCTCATGACCTTGTGGTGCTTCTGCTTCTACTCTAGTGTCTAGCAGATGCTAGAAAAATCCACACGCTCTCTTTCCATATGGAAATATTCTGAGAAGTTTTGTAAGTTTTGTTCACATTCAGTTTTGGAAACTACTAGTGGTTTGGAATTCTTTGTTTTATCCTAAAGCTACCATGTACTAAACATTTAATGGAGATATTTGAAACTCTAGCTAGGATTTTAAAACACAGTAATTTGACTGTCAGCCCAACACACTCTGAGGTATTTACAACTAAGGTGTAGGAAAAAATAGTTTTAATAAGAAATTTCAGAGTTTCCTGAAAGTGTAGCTATGTTGGCTAGATATGTATGTAGCATTATAGCATTGCCTTTAAATCAACCGGAAATTTAACTCTGAAACAATGGGGAGTTTTTTTTCTGTTTAAACTTGGGAGAGTTATTAGTAATATATGAGGAATATGTACAGAATCCTTAGCATACTGTTGGAGTTAAAGATTACGATAGTTCATGTCACTCAGAATAGGTTGCCCTATAATCTCTATATCCCATAATCTCAGTATTAACAAAACCTGATGCAAATATTCTTTCTCCAGGCTATTAAAACAATTTGTTTATAATCCATCTTCTGATTCATGCTGTATTATTATGCCCTAAATGGTTAGACGGGAGTGGTTCCTTCTTTGCTACAGATCAACTGATACTTCTGTCAGGAAAGATGATTTTGCAACAAACTGAATGTACAACATGAAGCCTCTGATTTTTGCTGGTACTTGGTTCTGCTTTTGTCCTGCCCCCACTTAAAGTACAACGATAATGAGAAATGTGTTTATGATTTGTTTCAAAGTATGTGCACAAGACACAGCTGACCTGTAGAATTCCTTTAGCTAGGTATCTTAAATGCCTCTTTACTGACTACAGCATGAGAGTGCTTTTAGCAGTCGCAGAAATGATTGGAATGTGAGTTCCTGTTACCTGAATTCTATCAAGTTGTTGAAATTATGTATCTCAAAAGATGAGATTTAAATAAAACCAAAACCAAACAAACAAAGAAAAAAAAAAAAAAAAAAAAAAAAGAAAGAGGGGAAAAAGAGAGGAAATCTGTGGAGGCACAGATCTAGCTTTCTCCTAACTCAGAGTGGTTAGGAAGCTCATCACACAAATTCAACAATATTTGTAGTCTCACATAAAAAGCTTACGAAGTTCCTTCATATGTGTGCAACGAAACAGTAGAATTGTGCCTCGTGACTTCCATTTCAAAAGGGAAGAATGGCTCTCTTTATAGAGGTGAAAATCTGGAGAAATATAAAAAATACTGAAATACCTGCGCTTCAAACTGTCTGAAAGTATTTATCCATAGAACTAATAGAATGCGTAGTATTGAGAATAATGTAATTATGGAAGTACCTATGAAACTGCTAGGAAATGTATATTAACCTCCCACAGTTAATATACAGTACAATAAGGACTTGCAAAATTGGATCAGTGCAAAGCAACAAGTAGGATACGCGTTCATTTGGACTCTGGAGGCAGTCACTTGATATCAAACAGTGGGTTTGGCACAGAGAGTTTCTTTGCAACATGCTACACTTAACTGCATTTATACCTTACAGTAAAAACAAGAAACCCCCAAAAAATCCAGAATCAAAAGGACCTGAATTTGTAACATGCACCATCAGACCCAACTGAACCAAGAAAAGTGTATTTACTGCCAGCGAGGTCTCCAGTACATCACAATGCTCCTGGTCTTTTGCTATGATTTCTACTATATAAACCAAGAATCTACCTTCTAGTGTCAAATACATGAAAACTAGCCAAGATTCCCTTTTTGTCATGAAGCACAAAAACATTTGCTGGTGTGTGTATTTTTGAGAAACTACTAGTAGTGCTGAGCTAAAATGACATTTTCTTTTAAAACTGTAAAATGCCTGTTTTATTTTTCCAGTCAGAAGATACCTTATAACTTTGTTTCCTTCAATCAGTGACCACAACTGTGATGCAGAAGGACACCTAAGCTATGTCTTAGCCAATTTGTCTTGCAAGGATACAGCTGTACAGTAGGTACCTTAATAAACCTTTTGTTGGGCATTGGTTCAGCTGTGCTAATTCCATGGTTCATTTAACAAGAAAAAAAAAAAAAAGAAAATTGTTCAAGTCAGTGTGGTTTGATTTGAATATTCTGTTGGTCCCATACTGAAGAGGCAGTGCAGATAGCTTAACGACTTGGAAAGAGTGACAATGAAATACCTTGGAGATTCCATGCCATCTTGCAATACAGTGTTGCCCAGTGTAAATGTTTCCTCATGATTTAGGTGTTTACTTAAGGCATCTTGTTTAGGATTTTTTTTTTCTCAGAATTTTATCTAGCATGAAACAAACAAGTTTATCAGCCTCACAGAGATTTTTGCAATCAGGAGTTGGTTTTGGAGCATTTTCAGCATGAAGCAAAAAAGACGACTTGCTACAAAAGAGCACAAGGGCAGCTTGAAGACAGACACGACTGCTGTTTGGACACTCCCCAATGCAGGTACATTATCAGGGAAACAAACAGTGGGAAAGTCTGGCACTACATTCCAGTACTGGTTTGTGTTTTGTATTGTTTGTTTTTTGTGTTTTCCCCAGTGTGTGAAAGAACCTAACAAAAAAAGCTTCTGAGTGCAAATATATTTGCAGAGTAAGGCTGCAGTTAGGGTGTGTCTTCATCGTAATTATTGTGTAACATAAATATCCATCCCTGAGAAAGGAGAAGGGGGACACAATCCAACGCAGTTGATTTGTAAGTGTATGTATGCTCACGTTGTGCAATCCGGTCTTAAAAAACTACTTTGACACCTGAGGTGAGTTAAGTAGGGGTCTTTTTCTTTTTTATAGATTTTCTCATTTTCTTACAAAGAATAATCAAGAGGATCTGTAAATGGCTGAAAAATGTATGAAATAATTGAGACAGCAAGAGTCACTAAGAGGATCACGTAAGTCTGTCTGTCCATGAGGTTAGAATAGCCACTTGTGTGGTTGGGTAAAGACAATCTGACTGGAAATTGCAGTGGGAGGCAACTGTTTACTGATTTTGTTTTAAAAATGGGAGGTGGGGAACCGAGGAGGGGAAGCGACAGAGTTTTTTCCATGTGTGCAACACAAACAAAACTCCACATTAGGTATTAGAGGCAAAGTGCTGACATCCAGTGCAGGCAGGACTATGGGGAACTGGCGGGGCTGATCGTTGGGCTTGAGGCATCTGAGCGGCTGTAGTCACTGACGGACCCTGTTCTTGAGCTGCTCCCACTTCGCCTCTTGAGCATGCTGGGGTGAAAGTTGGCATGGCGCCGGGCATGCTTTGTCAGGTGGTCAGAGCGCATGAAGCGTTTCTCACAGAGAGGGCAGCTGAACTTCTTTTCTCCAGTGTGGGTGCGGTAATGGCGGGCCAGCTCATCCGAGCGGGCAAACTTCTTGTTGCATCCCTGCCAGTTGCATTCAAAAGGCCGTTCACCTGCAGGAAGCAAGCACAGCACGATTAGAAAGGAGAACAGTGCCTTCAAGGCGGGTGTTGTATGCTGAAGTTAGAATGAAAAGGTTGGGAGTGAGGCAGGTGCCAGTTGGAACTAACTGGATGGAAAAAGTGTTCTTCTCTGTCAGAGAGAAGGCGACTATGCTCTTCCAACCCATTGAAAAGGACTGTAAATAGAACCAGTGATACCACGTTGATAACTACACCTTTGGGGATGCTGGGCTCCCAGTCCTTTTCCTGGATGTTACATTTCACATCTCTTGTAGTCCACTGACCTTTACTTCTGGACTTTGACAATATCTGTATAGAGCTGCATGGAATATTCACTTATTCCTCTAAACTGTCCCTGTATCTGTCTGAATCAAAGCTGAAGTTCTCTTCAGCTGTTTAAAAAACATTATGGTGCAAATGCAAAATGGTAGTACTGAGGCACTGGACATGAGGCTCTGACTTGTATTCTCCACAGCTGTGCTTCTGTTTTCTGCATGTGCTACAAGGTACTATGGTTTCTTATGTTCCCTGTCTTAAGTCTCATTTAGAAGTGAGCCAGGGAGCACTGTATTTCAACAATATGCCATGTGGAAGGTGGCAGCTTCCACTGTATTTCAACAGGTAAATGTGCCACATGGAAAGTACCAACCTTCTATCAATATCAGATCTAAACCCCTTGACTTATTACACTTAAGGCAGGACCAAGGAGCTCAAAGAAACAGCAGTCTGATGACCTGATGCCCTTCTTAGCTGATCTCAGATATGGAAAATGCCTCTCACAGGGACAGATGCTTGTGCTATTTCATAGCTGTGCTAAAGGCCAGCACTTGGGTACAGTGGTAGATGTGCAGCCTGAGAAACTCAAGCACTGGAGGCAAGCACAGGTCGCAGACAGGTGTCTGGACTGTCAGCTTCCTCACTGACATGCTGCACAACTGTCAGCAACTTGTGCTTTTTATTTCCTTCCTTAGAGCCTCCATTTGTTAAAAATGAAAATATCAAATCCTGAAATGTACTGCTGTCTACTTCTTCATATTGGTTTGGTTCTTACTGAGTCTGAAGCTTACATATTTCTTATTTGTTATTAATCTGGAACATCTTAATCTTTTATGAATAGATTTAGCATTTTTTTTTGTAGTTATATTTTTTTAGAACTTCCTGTTACACTAATCTTAATCTTTCTAATGCTGAATAGCCAGTTATGGAGCCCAGAGAGCTATCAAAATTGTATACCAAAGTAAGAAATACAAATTCTCCAAACAGTAAAATATTTGATAGATATACTCAATTTAAGAAGGACATTGAGGTGCTTGAGCGTGTCCAGAGAAGGGCATCGAGGCTGGTGAGAGGCCTCAAGCACAAGCCTTATGAAGAGAGGCTGAGGGAGCTGGGATTGTTTAGCCTGGAGAACAGGAGGCTCAGGGGAGACATATTGCTGTCTACAACTACCTGAAGGGTGGTTGTAGCCAGGAGGAGTTTGCTTTCTTCTCTCAGGCAACCAGCACCAGAACAAGAGGACACAGTCTCAAGCTGCGCCAGGGGAAGTTTAGGCTGGAGGTGAGGAGAAAGTTCTTGACTGAGAGAGTCATTGGCTACTGGAATGGGCTGCCCAGGGAGGTGGTGGAGTCACCGTCCCTGAAGGTGTTCAAGGTGGGTTTGGACGTGGCACTTGGTGCCATGGTCTAGTCTTGAGGTCTGTGGTAACAGGTTGGACTTGATGATCTTTGAGGTATCTTCCAACCTTTGTGATACTGTGATACTGTGAATAAATAAGCAAATAAATAGTCTGTCTGAAGAAAGTGATCCACAAAAGGCAGCTAGGAGGAAGTTCGCTTTCCCTGAACTAAAGCCTAAAAATATTAGAATCACACAAATGTTTTAAATAATAAAACCAACAACAACTGGTTTAATGGATATAGTTTCATCACTTTAAAACACCCCATGCAAAACCCTTCAATGTCTTCCTCCACCTTCTCCAGCAAACTGTCAGTCAGCTGATTGAAATGGGACACAAACGGATAACAAAAATATTTTGGCTGTTTGCCATGTATCCAGTCATCCATTGTGAGACGCATGGCTGGCTGTGGTGGGACAAGCTAGTCATCCCTCCTGCATAGCCAGATTCACTAGTCATTCTCCCTGTGCTTTGGTCATACAACAAATATAATTCTGTGAGGGTTCTTGGACCTTCTTGCAAAGAAGGGCAATAAAACATGATCTGACATCTAGATTTGGCTTGCAGAATCAAAGTTCCTTATCTCTGAGCCACGGCATCATTTTTCGGTGAAGCAACGTTCTTTGGGTGTTTCTGTTGCCCAGGTTAATTTTCTGTGTTTGTTTTGATTACAGTGATACCAGCAACTGCTCTTAAGTAGGACTGTCCCCTGAAATTACTGCCTGCACACAAGGAAGGCAAAAGTTAGCTTGCAATGTTTGCTTCTGCTGTTGACAACATCATGAAGCAGAAAGAAAATGGTGCCTTTTCTGCTGATTAGCCAGCATGGCTTTTTTTGTTTTGCTTTAATTCTGTATGTAACATTTAGTAGTGTGCAGTAGGCATGACAGTCCTGTTCCTAGTGAAGGAAGTAGTTCTGGAGTGGAGTTGTGTAAGATCTGTGTTATCCTACACTGCCAGGTGATGAGGGTTTTGCACAATTTATCTCTCCCTTTCCTTAATGCCCGTCAGATCTGAAGGCTCCTCCTCACCTGCCTGATTTGATGTTGTTGATAGTGGTGATGATTTGGGCAGTGAGCCAAAGAAAATGTGGCCTTTCTTCCACTACTTCTCTACTGTTGTTTTTCTTCCTAGGAACTGTATTTTCCCCTCAGTCTGCCCTAGTCTTGATTTGGTGTCTTCTTGGTAGTTGCCTTGTGTTTTTTGGCCAAGTGGTTTTCTCCTCCATGCAATCTCTGACAGCTACCATCAGCCTAATAGTGGTAGCAAGTTCCCTAGAGTGCTTCCTAGCTTTGAGGTTTAGCAATACCAACTCAAAGAAAAACTGTATTGTGAGGAAATGCTGGATGCCTTGTGTGAAGATATGAAAGTCATAATTGTCCATATGAAAATTAATACAGAGTCTGGAACAAAGCTGCTGCAGGGTATTAAGACAAGACCTCACTGCAGCTCCAAAACCACACGTGAAAATCCAGAGTCTGTCATCAGACTCATCTCTCAAACAGACAGGATGTGCTTTGCTGTGCAGGTAAGTTACATAAATGTCCTTTTACCGGCAGTAAAGCAATCAACACAATGAGAGATTATATGACCTGATTGCCAAATCTCATTAGGGGACATGCAGCCACAGTGCAGCTTTCTTGCATAAGCACTAACCCATGGACATGTTGTACTCAACACAGAGCTTTCATCATTTAAGTGGCTGTACATAACACAATAAGGATTTCAAGCTCCATTTTAGACAATGCTGAAGTCAGAATTTTACCTTTACACAATGACTGGAGAATTTGATTTTCTAAATTAATAGGGAAATGTTGTCAAATACCCTAAATATAACAGGAAACATCCAATATGTGAGAATCTTAATGCTATGCCTTAGCAGTGGCAATAGCTTCATGAATTGTGAGCATTGCTAGCAGGTCTCAGAGGCAAGTCTCCAAAAGGTAAAGATATTTGAAAATAAGGGAATCGAAAAGCAGCTCAGGCTTCTTTACCCTTCAGAGAAACAGGCAAGAGATGCCTTTGAAACATAAGGAACGTTGTGAAATATTTTAATGACAATTAAACAGGTTTGGATTTCCATGTTCCAAATCCTACTAAACTGTAACCTTTCTAGCTCCTTTGCCAGAGCACTAAACATCACGTAACTTGTGTTTAGAATTACAGAAGCTGGTGGAAAAACATCACATCCAAGGTTTAAATTAAACTGATCTTAACTGAAAATTACACAAGGAAGAACATTTCTTGGTGCTTCTGGAACTCCACCCAGTCCAAAGTAAAAATGCATGTAAAACTGCATTAAGGAACTTGCAGTGCTCACTGAGTGAAAGTAGGTGAGAGCTGCAGGTGCACTGACTTTTAAATTCATTTCAGTGGCACAGACCTAGCTACTCATGCTGCTTTTACTGTCTGCTAGAGCAGACTGCAAAAGGAATGTAGACTTGCCTGGGCTACAGAAACAGCATTTAGGAAAAAAAGAAAAAAAAAACCATCTCTCTTGCTGGAAGTGATTTAGAAGCAAGTAGAGCCAGCCTGTTCCTATGATAGTATATAAAGCTCCATTGTATTAATCTCTAGTTGTTAATCATTTTATATACTGAGGAAACTATGTAATTATGGGAAATATAAACTACAGAGATGGTAGAACAAGATCTGATGTCTACTGAGCTTGATTTGTACTGTATTTTTACTGCAGTTTTGGCTTTACCTCAATCCACGTATACTTTAAAAAACACCTTTCCTATACAGTGACGCCCTTGTACAAACCCTAGAATAATCTGCTTCCTTTTTCACCAACTCACCTGTATTATNAAAAAAAAGTGTTGTGTAGGCCTGAGCATAGTTAAAAAATAACTTCCTAGTGGCTGGAATGCAAAAAGAGGTTGACACACCTATAACACCAAATATTTGGCCATTTCCAGAATTACAATGTGAAGATTAGGCAATCGCATCTGAACAATTTGAAACGTGATATTCACTGCCCTGCAGGTAAGAGTATTAACTCCAACCAGGTATAAGGCGCTATTTTTTTTCAATTTAACCCATGTGGTAGCTCTGCACAACTTCTGTTCACAGATTCAAGCATATGTCAAGGCCATGCAGTAACAAAGAAATTTGTACCCTGGAAATTCCATGAGTGCCTGAAAAACCAGAAAGAACTTTCTGTGATCTTCAGTCTGTTCCGTTGCTCTGCAGAACAGCATTGTATGTTGTTAGGAAAACAGACTACAAACCTGAACGTGCTATTTTTATATTTTCATATACATAATTCACGGTATACTTGGAAACACAGATTGGCTGGCTGGGTGGGGAGGATGAAGAGCAGACAGTTAAACAGAGATGTGACTGAAGCAGCCTTCCTCCAAGAGAGGAAGTGCTGTCCTGGGAAAAGAACATTCAGCCAAGAAGACTGGTTTTTATTACTTAAAAAAAAAAAAAAAGAGAGAGAGAGAAAAGGGTATCCTTCAGTGGCACTGATATGTATTTATGAAGGTTTTCCTTTCTGTTGTTCTCGTGTTTATAAACAACCCCTTTTATATAGCCAAAAATCCAAGTCCTTCTGAGTGAGAAATGATAATGTATAGTAGGCAGATGGTGCTGTCTTTATCAAGTATTTCAAAAGGCATCAAAATAGTCCAAAACCTCACAATCTCACAATTCCAAATGCCTATAAATTGAAAACAGTTAGATTTAATTATTTCGGGGGTGAAGTTTCATAGCCAAACAAGACAAGTGTGATCATGGGTTTTTGCATCTACTTTTGTGCATCTGTCCAGCAGCATTTCAATGTCTCAGCTACCTTCAATCGTATCTAATGGAGGTAAAAAATTCAGCAATGTTAAGCTTGACTAGTTCCAGGAAAATAAGGACATCATAGTAGTGTTCTCAGTGGAAAGAAAAGTTATAGGGCAAATCCGACCATCACTAGACACCAGAAATATGGGAGTGTGGTACAAACATCCAAATCCAAGGAAAGCTTCAGGCAAAGTTATTAGATGCTGGGACACAGATGCTAGGTTACATTAGTATCTGCTGGCAGAAGCATGCATATTCCTCCTATTTTCATTATCTGTGATGTGGCCTTTTTTTTAGGAACTGGAGTTCTCAGATTTCTAGCAGGCATGGATCCGTGCATCAAGTACAACTTCATTTTAAACTGTGGGCATTTTCATTTAAATCTTAACAAATTCAGTGATTAAATTGATAAATTACTGGAATTTACGTTTCCTTCAAACTTAGGAAACAGCTATTGAGCAGAAGCTAAAACAGCTACCAAAATATCCATTATTTCAATCATTGGTTTATTTTCTGCACCTTAATATTTTCATTGAGTTACTTAGATATATTTTAATACTTCTCAAAGAGTGAATTTCCAAGTAGCAAATTTACATTTTAACCGAATGTGTGTTGCTGTTTGCTCTGGAAGTATTTGTATTGCTCCATCTGGGAGCACAGATTACAGGGTGTGACTTATCTCTGTCACCACAGCTAACCAGAATAACTCAAATAGCAAATGATGACCACACATTCAGATACTCTAAGGATAATGGCTACAATGCTAGAGAAGCCTGAGCAGTGCAAAATTCCTCCCCTAGCCTTAACCACAGTCAGATATACCCAATAAAGAAAAGTAACTTGTTTGGTTATGTTCCATGCAGCTATCTGTTCCTTCTTTAAAGTATTACCACTCAGTCCTGTTTCCTAAACAGATGACATTCTATCCGTAATATTCTAAGTCTGTATTTCAAACTCACTAATAATGTCTTAAATCTCACTTTAGAATAATTTCAGTAATGTTACTGTGCTTTTACCAGCCACATTTGCTTTGCTTTTGCCAAGGCAGACTCGTTCTAGCCTTTTTAGGCTTTTTTTCCTCTCTTTTTTCCCAGGACACTCCATCTCATAATCTTTCTGTTGTTTAAAATACGCATTCCATGGCTTTACTGAATCCCTTTTCAAAGTGGGATGCCCAAGCTGAACTGCTCTGTATGGGCTTCTGTAGATCAGCTCTTCCAAAATACCCATGGGTTTTATCCCCAAGTTTTGCACAGTGAATTAAGAATCTGAAATTTGAACCTGTCCTCTTTACTAAGTAATTTTCTGCCTACTACATTAACTCCTGTTTAGTTCTCACTTTCTATCTGCTGACTGCTAGATTTACCAGATTTAACTGACATATAGTTCTGTTCTTCATAAAAGACTATATGTCAGTTAACTCTTTTCTGTCACATTTGTTGTAGTCTTGCTGTGTGACTGCACTTTAAATCAGTACAGCATTACCTCTTAGTCTGTAAAATTGTGAGCAATCAAAACTTCAGCTACCTCTTAAAAAGGAATCTCTCAGTCAGAAAAATGGCCACGTTACACAATTTTATGAGATGGTGTTTACAATGCCTGCAATTTCAAAGGTAAGGTATAAATCTCCTTATATTTCTATATGCATTTATCACTGTTACCTAATGGCACTCTTTTGTTGATTCTGTCATAAAATTTAACATTCACCATTTCACTCTCCTTCCCACAGATTCTGACACACAACTGAAACAGAGACCCTCCTGTCTAAGAAAAGAGGAACATCTGAAGCAGTAAGACACCCATGAGGCTGGAAACTCATCCTATCCTAGCAGAGAAAACTTCCATATCTGTATGAGCTAGAAGGGACCTTGTCTGCTCCACAGGAATATTTCTGTTGAATGTGCTTCCTTTAAGTGCAGTGCCTTTGTTTACATGGACTTTTGCCACAGTCTAGTCTAAAAGCAGCATTTTTTCCCCTTCTGTTGCTGGAATCTGTGAGTAAAGCTCTTTTACTGAGTACCAATGACAGGTCTAACTCTTGAAAAATGGAAATAACCAACCTCAGTGTCAAGAAATGCTTATGTTCTAAACCAATGCAAACTAAATGTTGGGGTTTCTGTCAAAGCTAAGCACTTGCAATTACTGCATGTAATTTCTGTTCAGTATGACTAGAGCTGTGTCCTCTCTCCTCTGAGACATTAAATCCTAGTTGTTCAGTAAAACAGCTGAAATGCCCCTAATTTAAAAGAGCTGCAACTTCCACTTGATTTTTGCTTCTCCTGTGACTTGTTTCAGGAATGGAGATCAATAGCTGACCCTTTGACGTTGCACTTAAATATAAGATCATTAAACTGTGTTATGCTGAAATGAAGAAGTGATGAATTCTGGGGAGAACAAGATGCATCTTAACTATGTGTCATTTCCAAACCACATTGAAGTATCAGGCTCCACAAAGAGGGGGGACTCTCAGACCTAGTATAGTAGCCCTTTAATTGCCTTCTTTATTTTTCTCTGCTCATATCAAGAAATGCAAGAAAGGAGGATGGTTATTGAAACCTCTACTGTAAATAAAATAGAAACTTTAAACCCACCCTAAATCATATATTACTGATTGACAAAGCTGAAAGAAGGGGAACGTTTTTTCTAAAGAGTACTGGGTTTGCAAAACCAAAAAAATGTAAGTGCTAATCAGCAAATCTGACCTATTGCATCACCCCAGCAAAGGAATTTCAGTCTAGAATTCTTGCCTTGAGCCAAAAACTTGTTGTTTAAGGGGCTTTCTTAATTCCTAACATACAAAGCTTATGTCTTCACTGTAAGTCAGAGAAGTCTGGCCTCTTATAAGAGAGACTAACATCAATGAGGTTCATGGGATTGTCTTCTTTTTCTGCCATATTGATGAACCAATTCAAACCACTTAAAGTGACAAGAAATTAGAGGAGGGCTCTCCAAATGTGTGAACTAAACAACAGTGTTTTTAGCCAGTTAAAACTTGAAAAGGAAAGTAATCACATGGACCTGATGAATACATGTGCTGGGCTGAGATCTTGGTCATGCATTTGCAGTCTTGTGCTACTTCTGTTCTAGCACGCTAGTATGATGAGTTGTTGCCTGCTACAAGCTGATGATTTCAGCTCTACCACTCACCCTTTGTTAGAGCAAATAAGGTGATTAATGAAAATGTTATGCAGACAGTAACTGAAGCCAAGAAAGTAAACTCCCCAGACCTGATTCCCCAACCTCCAGGAGAGGAAAGAATCTTATCCACAGATGATACAACTGACCCAAATGTTTCTAAAGGGCCTGTGTACTTAAGGTACCAACAAAAACACAACGTTTCCATTAAAAGACTGCTGCTGGATCTTCCCCATGCTGCCTTAGAATTGCTCACTCTGTTACCCAACCCACTCTTCAAACTCAAAACAGCTCCAGATCAGGCATCTGCCTGCAGCTCCATGGGAGCTCTAGAGTATTAAACTCCTTGGCATACTGTCTTTTCTCCAGCCGATTCTCACAGTGCAAAACAAAGACTGGATGCTCACTATAGGATACTTCTCTCTCTCCTTGAAATCTAAGATTACATCCCAACAGAAATGGCAGGCTAACTGTCCAGCCATTCATTCCTCAAAATGTGGTCTTTACACAGAGAAATTCTGTGTGTAGCAAAATTCACCAGTAGGCACTTATCGGTCATAAGGCAGGACCAAATATGCAAACTAAAGGCATCTAAATGTCATAACTGCTTCTTTAGGGACTTTCTTCTGCATATAGCTCCGCAAATAACAGTGGTGCTTTTCTGATCTACATGATGACCTATCTTTCCTCAGCCTTCAGTGTGGGGGACAGGTTATTTCTTGGTCTTCTAAGAACCCAAAGGTTGTCTTTCCCCATCTGAAAATACTTTCATCTAGTTGGAAAATTCTAATTTGTTTACTTAGGTGGTCTAAAGTTTAAATTTATCTGAGCTCTGGTCATTATGGGAGGTAAGAGCTTAAAAGTTAGACCAAACCTAAAACCTTGAACCTGAAGATGTTTGTATTGCAAGAATGTTTGAAATCAAACCAAACATCATGAACTATCCCTCTCTGTAGAGCAAACATGGCAATTTAGACTGCTTTCAATGGAACTCCTCCTCACAAATAATTCTTGTGTTGTTTGGCTTACATAAAAAAATTTGCAAGGTCATGTTCCTGATCTCTGGTATGACAATTGCAATATTTTAAGTGTGAGGTCAATTGAATAGCTGATGATGAATTATATTAATCTGCTGAGAATTGTGGGTGATTTCATACTGTAATTGAGAAACACTGCTTACACGATCTTTACCCAGCACCTGCATGAATAACTGCAAAGAAGAAATCGTCTGACCCCATGAATCAGTCTTTTCTTTGTTGATGTATCAGTGATTTTTTTATTATTCTATTCTACTAAAAACAGAAAAGTGCTTGTAAAAGCAAAGCTTATCCAATTAATGAAAGGTTGTCCTGCTATGCAAAATAACAGACTGAAGGATTAGTCATCTAAACTGAAACCTGTGCTTTATTTATCTGAATTCTAGAAGATGTTGAATGTCATCTCCCTCCAACTGAAGTCCACATACTTTGGCACGAATGGACACCGCGGGTAAGTTGTGACGTTTTCTGTGCACAGCCTCTCCCAGGATTTAGGGACAGGATGAGATTTCAATTTGTTAGTGGCTAAGCAAACAGCTTTAGTAAAGTTGTCTTTGGCTTTAACTATGAAATTTCTCTTTGTGAACTTTTGAACTGTTTAATCAACAAGCTCATAGTGGCACAGTATGCATGAAACTTGGGACTTCAGCATTTGTAAATACAGCTAAAGCTGTAAAGCTGGGTGAAAAATCTGATACTGAGAGTTTATTGCAACTGTATAAAGGACAGAGGGAGTGGGAATTTCCTCTTACTTTTATTCGTATTCAAGGTGAATACTTGTGCCAGAGAGCGAGGTGGTGCTGAAGTAGTTTCTGAGCAGCATCAACCCCTAACCATATGGAGCATCCATCTTTAGGGAGCAGACAGCTCTAGAGAGTAGTCTTACAGGCTAACAATCAAAAAGTAAATCTGTGGCTCGACACCAGGCAGCTACCATCCAAAGAGTAAATGCATAAATACATTGCATATGCTTCAAAAAAATTTCTGTCCAGATTGTGAAGCCACACTACCTGTCTGAACTAGGGTCCAGGCTTTTGTTTTCAATAATGGAATCAGATTCTGTAACAGTTGTACTCATATTCTAATGTGCTCTCTTTTAAAGCAGGTCCATTTTTGCAAAAGACAGTATTTGCAAGTTCAACACTCAACTCTTGCAAGTCTCATTTTTATCCTCTAGCCTGACAACACCTTTCCAGTTTATTTTCCATCTCCCCATCACATCCTGTGACAGAAGAGAGGCTGTTTTACTGGACTGCAATGGAGGAGCATCGCTGCTAAAGCACTATCCCTCTGAGCATTAACACCAGCAGTATTAACTCACCCTAGGTGCAGCTCTGCTCCCTGAGTCTCTCCATGTTTTATGATCATTGTGCAGGACAGCTGGGTGCAGGGTCACTAGGGAGGCTGGCCTAGTGCAGCTGCTACATTCAATGTGTGAGGTCATGGCGTAGGAGAGAGGCCATGCTGAGTGCTGGAAATGAATGAATGAAGTATGTGGTTGTGGAGGAGTCAGGAGCCATTTCTCTGAGCATGACTGTGAAACATAACTGGAAAGCTACTGTCTCAAGTACAACACAGACGTAATGCAAAGGCAGCTTTGTCAAGGGCATCTTGGTATACAGAACTTTGAAAACGCCTCTTTATACTTTTGAAGTGACTCTGGTCATGTACTCAACGTAGAGATATCAACTGGATTCCCTTTTCCTAAAGGAAATACTACATTCAGTACTTCCTTTCTTCAAACAGGAAGATCTTTCCTATATCGAAATTTGCCAAATCATACATGTATAAGCATGGCCTCTTACTCTGCTATAACTGTTTTTCCTTGCATGCCACACCTTTGTCTTCATTTCTTGCCTTTACAGAAGTGTTAAAACCAGTTACGTGTCACTACAGAATGTGGTTTGTACATATGAATCATGCTAGAAGGGCTGCCTAGCAGCCACCATTTTCTCCATAAGTACTTTAAAAGCTTCTTGACATGTACACCATTTTACTGTGCAAGTGATTCCATAGCAGACTCTAAATTGTACAGGTCATATAAATCAAGTAAAAATGCAGGTGCTGTAAAGGTAGAAAAGTTGTAGGAGAAAGATCCTTATTACTTGTGCCTCAGACACATTTATTCGTGCTCTGCTGCATTTCTTCTTTTAAGAAGTGAGCAGGTCTACTCTCTAGCAGGCCTGCTCTTTTGAGTGAAGAGAGGAAACCTGCAGGCCTTCCAGGCTTTTTGAGATGGTGCATCTCCTTCCTTGTGGATGCACAAAACTAGCTGATCACACTTTGCATGTCCAATGCAGAGAAACAGACAAATTATATTGCAATATACAGGATTTTACTCCAGCCAAAGATTTTTCAGTGGACACTTCCTATGATGGAAAAGTTACGTGAACTAGAAAAAGAAACACACACTACTTTAAACTCCTGTTGTGACAGTCTAAAAGATATCCCAGCCATGTAAGTCTGCAGGTTACCTCCAAAGTCCAATGCAGAGGACGTGATTTTTACTTTGAAAAAGATCATGGAAGGTCCCAGCTGTTCTTATTTTCATTTGGACTACTGGTCAATCTAGTCCTAAATCTGGGAACTACAAAACAATATGAACCTGACTTCCTGTCTATATTCCTAGCTCCTGTTGAGCACAACTCTGGCAGGCATGGGGGAATCTCAGGCTGGGATTCAGGAACTGCAGTATGCAGAAGGTTCATAAACTTGAGTAATCAGGAGGTTCTCTTACAACAGACTGTAAATAAAACCAAAGAAAACAAGAATTGCAACTTTATGACTTATGTCATATACTGACTTAGGGGATCAAGATGATCTGACTATTGAAGCTGCAGTCTCATGGTGCCAAACAGGACAGTTTATTATTCCTACAAAAGACATGATGCATGAAGTACTTTGACCCTGAATTTCAGCCAAGTCTTTGAAACCTGTTTTTACTTTCTTTAGAAAAGTTTTTACAGCTCAAGCTTAGGACTGTTACTCTTGCTGAACACTGGAGAAATTAGCAGAAATCTTAGTCTTAGGGAAAATACTACATCTTTACACTGAGCACAAACAGGTATGTAGTTACCATTTTTTGCAGGTGACAAATCACTTCAGCACTGCAAGGCTGTATACAGCAATGCAGTCTGCATGCCCATAGATGCACATTTGTAAATCACCTTTTCAGTGTAACACCTTTGTTCTATTACTCAAGGCTGTAAATGCTCTTAGAATAAATTTGCCACTCTCGGTGAGGCAGCTGGAGCCTGTTCGCATGCCTTAATGTATGGAAAAAGGATCCAGACACAAGAAATGTCCACATAGAAAGTAACAAAGAAGCTGAGAGGATTAGAGTTGATTATTCACTACTACCTTGTTCGTGGAGTTCTGTACAGATGGTAACTGTATTTTATAATTAAAAGAGTCAAACACAAACTTGACTTAGGAACTAAGGACCATTTATATATTTTAAAATAATTAGTATTTTTAAAAACTCAAAGATGGTCTGATTGCCAAGTGAAATACAGTTGTGCAGTAGAAGCTACTCTTATTTTTACTGTTTGTCCTTGAAACTGCAACACATGTACTCATGAAAACCATGACGGCACAATCATTTCTTCCTAAAGGGACCAACAGAACCTGCAAAGCACTCATGAGAATGCTACAGCCCCTTTACCACTACTTAGCTGAGAAAACAGTTACATGGTAACTTGGATTTCTTTGCAAGCGGAGCTCAGTTCCCACAAAGCATTCAAAGAAGAAAAGCTATGGAATGTATCAGTCACACCAGCTCCTTGCCTTTCTGCACAAGATTGATCTAATTTTTTTTTTTTTTTAAATAATTTTCATGCTGACAACAGAAAAATGTAGCTTATACCAAAGGTTTCTGCATCTCTTGCAAACAGCAGTTGCATCCACTTTACAGCATATATGTCTAATGCAGAAATGTAAAGTGTAACTTGGATGTGGCCAGAGGTATGGTATACGCAAGACCAGAGCTGGAAAGAACCTTTAAAGCAAACATATGCACAGAAGTTCAGCACAGATGTCATATGCTTTTCCAAAACAGGCCCCAATTTGCCCACAAGTGCTAATCTTAGCAGCATAAAGCAGGGTATTGATGATACATCCTCAAAAAGAATAGCTGCTTTTCCAAGAGTTCACTACAAAAACAAAGCAGCAGCCAGACAGCAGCTACTCAGACCTTTTTTAATGACAGGGGGGAAAAAGAAAAAAAAAAAAAGTGATTTTTGATGTGGTGACAAAAAATAATCTGATGATTTGTACGTTCAAAAGAGAGTAATTGATTGCATTAAAAAATGGAATTATGTTCCTGTAAACAGTCTCTAAGTGTGCTGGTTTGAGGCTAATTGGAAAATTACACTATAGGCTGTGAAAGGAAAACATGGTGATGTCTATTTCACTCATACGCTTGCTGAAAATTGTTTTGGGAAAAGAACATAAACATAGATAAGGCATTCTCTGTCTCTGGGGACACAGCACAGTGTCTGGGGCAGTCTAGCAGCTTCTGGCTCTGGCTCCTCTGCCGATTAATTTTCATTCTTCTAACCCCCCTGGCCGATCCTCCTAATTTACCTTGCACGTAAGGCAAACCTTGGAGTAAGGTACAGGGGTGGAGAGAAGGTGGAAGGGTGGTTGGGAGCCCCTCCTGGGGTCTCTGATTTCTGGGAGGGTTGTTGTGTTTCTGTATTACCTTTAACTTGTACATTTCTGTAAATATTCCTGTATATAGTGTATATATCTGCTTGTACATTGTGTAAAGCTGTAAATAGAGCTTCAGTCCTTAACTTCCAGCTGGCTGAGTTCTAGTCTGGGTCATTTTACAATTGTAAAATGGTGGGGGGGGGGAACTCCCAAATCGTCACACTAAGAACTCCTGTTAAGGACAAAAGAGGACTCTTGATGTTAGACTAACAGGCAGGAAAGTACTCAAATCCTTATTATTATCCTAAAAGCTGAATTAAGGTTTTATTTTATCTTTTATGTTATGCAGCCCAAAAAGTTCCAGGAATTAACAGTGGCCTATTAAACAATATCATTTTAAATGATGAGGAAAAGAAAAGGAATATTGACTGAAAGATGGAGCTTTACAGTAGCGTTTCATTACAGCCATTCTGTTGGTTTGAAAAGGTCAGCGGTAATTGATTTCTCCAGAGGCAACACTGCTCAAAAAACCTCACGTGCAGAAATGTAGACAAAACAGGTGAGTTCTACATGGCTTTTCACCAGTAAGCAATGTTGGCAAATGGTCTTTAGGGTGGTGTGTGAGTAAGGTGAGAGTTTACACTTGTAGAGAAAAGAAAGGTTTGCTTAGTCCACACTGTTTATCAGAAACATTTGTCAATTCTGTACACTGAAGCCAGGGTAAGAAACAATGACAAAATGTTCTGTTCTTTTTGTGTTTTTTGTGTCCCCTTTTGGGATTGCTTGAAACTTTACTTAGAAAACAGTGAACATCTGTACTTTGACAGGCAGTGTTTACAAGCTGTTTCTCATTGCAGCTTTGTCTCTGCAGTATATAATGAGAGCTTTGTAAATTATCACCTTAGACAGTATAAGGTATCTGACAGTCATGTTCCTAAACACATTTCATCTGTATGTTTCTCAGTTGTGGAAGTTTTGGACAAGGTTCATAGTAAAGCATTTCTACCAGCTGTTGTACAATGTTCATAGAATCAGCCATGTTGGAAGAGACCTTCAAGCTCATCCAGTCCAACCTATCACCCAGCCCTACCCAATCAACTAAACCATGGCACTAAGTGCCTCATCCAGTCTTTTCTTGAACACCTCCAGGGACGGTGACTCCACCAGCTCCCTGGGCAGCCCATTCCAATGGCAAATCACTGCCTCTGTGAACAACAGTCCAGTCTATACCTCCCCTGGCACAACTTGAGACTCTGTCCCCTTGTTTGCTTAGTACAGCAAAGATAACATTGTTACCTGCTGGACCATCTCATTCTCCAAAAGTAATCAATGAGACTTGTTAATTAAAACAGCTCTCCAGAAGTTAGCCTTCTGTATTTAAACTCCAAGCTCCAACAGATGCTGTCTCATATTGTGCGTCATTTGGTCAATGAGACTGTCCCCTTAATGGTATTGTCCCACGGCCTGAAAGGAAAGGCCAACACAACAAATCTCACTCAAGCTAGAAGAAAAACATAGAAAAATAGCAAAAGAGCCTTTCAGCATAGATAATTACCTGCTCTTGTGTGATTGATGAACTCAATCCCACTAGTGTATCTGTGCTTCTACAGGTCTTTCATTAAGTCACTGTGTCAGGATTACAAAGGAATTGCTACGTATGGGTAGAGTTCCCTTTTCCTTTAATAGTTTTAAGCAGGTTTTTGTGGTATACACACCACAATTCTCTTCAACTCTTCTCTGGATTTAAGAGTCTGCAGATTATGTGGGATCTGTATCACTGATAAATCTGACAGTGAAGCAATGGTTCTGAACACCACAGACAGATGTCAAACTCTAAAATACCTTCAATAGTACCTGTTAAAACCCACTGTTATGAATTGTGACATTTCTCTTCTTAAAGTTACTGCACTGGACCTTATACAAATGTGGGCAGCTATCATACCTGTCTCCCCTTTGAAAACTTTTTTTTTCCTCTTTTAACACTATTAGATATTCTGGAGAGCAGGTAAGAGCTGGTAATAGTAAGGAGAAGGAGGATCCTCCCTCCAGGCAGCCTCTTCTACTGTTTGTGCAACGCTGAGATAATCTACTTAGGCCAAACAGATCATAAAGGAGCAACAGAATCAGAGTTAGGGCTCACATAGGTGATCTTTAACTGTGCCAAAACATCTTTCCATGTATTGTCAATGCAAGGCTTATTATATGTGCAGGTGGTGGGGAGAGGAAGTGGGTTCTTTCCAAATGCAACACAAAATTCTATGCTTAAAACAAATTCAAACATTTTCATGTTGGGGACAGTGACGGAGTATTATTTTAAGGCAAAAGGGAAGGGATTACCTAAAGTCTATACCATAGCATCTATTAAAACCATGGTATACAATTTTATTACAAATTTATTCCATGACCAAAGTCTACATCTTTTCAGCCATTTGTTGAAAAAAAGGGGTCTTTCAAATCCACTTCTTACAGGTGTATTTATGTTAATAATTCTAGGCAAGGGCATCTCTACTTTCCAAAGCATTTGCTTACATTTCTATGTAAGATATAATTTGGAGCATGAGTTGCCAATCTGAGAAAGACTATTTCTAAAATGTTAGTGAGAAGAATTCAGTTGTTTCCAGGAATTTTGAAAGATGGGGGAAATAGAAGGTGCAGATACTATACATCTCTTCACAAAGGGGAAAAAAGTATATCAATGAGAACCCTGACAGAGATGTAATCCTCTGGGATGTCTAAGAAATTCCCTTTAGTTTTGGCCATGTTCTCAGAATTTAAAAAACATACTGGATTTTTTTATACAATAAGAGTGGTCATCTGCCAACATTTTTTTGGCACTGCTTGTATGGACATCCATACATCACATGGAAATTTCCATTAACTTAGAGGGGCTTTCAGTGCGCTACTAAGAGTTTCACATGCATGTGTAGGAATGCTGCACACAGTTCACATTGGTCTTTGAAAATATATCAGCCACCAGAAGCATCAAAATCTGCCAAAGAAATCATGTGTTAATTGTAGTCTGCATTTCTTCTGCTGGCATTTAGAAGAAATTGAAGATTTAAATTCAGTAAGCCCCTAAAATACATAATGAGAATTAGTCTGTGGTTCGGTGAGATTTTTAGCAGCATCCCTGGTTTATATTTGTTATAGCAGGATCCTAAACATGAAGAGCGCAGGAAACCACCATATGCAGTGAGGCTTTATAAGAATCTGTAATGCCCTGGTCTACTGTGTAAATCTGTAGCACAGTAATTTCATTTCCTTATCCCCAGATTGCAAACCAACTAATAACAAACAGCTTACCGTTTCAGCAAAATTTTGCAGGAAACATCTGAAGATGGACTGGGTTGTCATGTTCTAACTCTTCTCAGCTGGCTCCACTGTAAGTTCCTCTCAGCAACTGTTTAGTTTAAAAACCCCAATAGGTTCTTTTTTTGCTGCTGTATCTCAGCTGCTCTTGGTCTGGAATTAACTCTCCTTAACTAATTTAAAAGCTGCTGTCAAAGGCAGCAAAGGCCACATAACCACATACTCATTCTGCTCATATATTTGCTGTGCAGGGATACTCTAGATGGCTGCAGGACTAAAGCAAATAGAAAGCTGCAAAACTTGTAGCAGCAACACAATGCTCTCATGTGTTGGGTTTGTTTGTTTTTTTTTCAGGTGCCTCTATTCCAAAACCTCATGTAATGGAATAACAGAGAGCAGCCTGGTAGAAATAGAGTGGGCAGTAAATCTAAGATAGCTTACTGATCCATTGGCTGCAATGTCAACAGATACCCAGTCACTAATGTTTCGCTTGCAATTCCTGAAAGCATTACAAAAGTGCTGTAACTGATTACAGAAAATCTTTTCCTTGCACTAGAGGTCATTTCAGGATATGCTCACTTTAATACCATTTGACTTGTGCCAAGTTCCTGGTTAGTAAATGCTTTTTATGTTATGGGTAAAAAAAAAAAAAAAACCAAAAAAAGCAAAACACCACAATCTTCTGAGGTAATTTTTCTACCAGTAACTACAACGGTGGCACTCTGAACTTTTAAAAACTTTTATATTAAGCAGAGGCACTGTAAGATCTGCTGAATCTGCAAGACCTGAAAAATACAGGATATGTGTGTCTGACTTCAGTGCCTGCACTTAAATAACCCACATTGTCTAACTATTGTTCAGCTGAACACAGCAAGATAATGATCTCACTGCCCATGCGAATCTACCTAATAAAAGCCAAGTGGGTAACAAAGGAAAAAAAGTATACCTATAGAAATTCTACAGAAAGGACCCTTCAGAGATTGTCCTCCATTTGAACAGCAGAGTATTTTTTTCTGTCTTTGTCAGCACTGACTTCCAAACAGCTGATCCAAGATTGGAAGGGGGTAGGGGGGGGAAGTTGGAACATGCTTAACTTATAAAACAGAACTAGAAACCACATGTCCAATATAAACACATTCCAGGTTTCTGCTCTTAGACGTGCCATAACCATGTTCTGCCAGACAATAACACAATGCAACAGTTGTATTTTAAATGGTTAAAGCTGCCTTCTTTTCAGATGAATTCCAATTTTAAGTTCGTTCCGTGAAGAACACCACTTTAACAAAAGATTTGTTTATGCACAGCTCACGTCACATACAAATACTTTCCAGTGTCCCACAGAGAACTATGTGCTACTGTAGGAAAATGCCTACTGATAATTTAGAACAGTTTTTCTATAAGCCTATGATTAATTTCTAATATAAGCACAGCTATCAATTGCAATCTTCCATTCATTAAAAAAATCCTATTTGCTAGTTTAATCCTAACTATCTGGAATACTTAAGTCTTGCTCCTGACAAGCAAAGTGCTGCTACCAGTGGCTAGGATGAGAACAACTGGAAGGTGATCCATCCATGCTCACTACTTCCAATATTAAAAGGTCTAAGTACACTGGACCCGAGTAACACCTCAATGCTAAAACGAACATAGTTTGTAAAATGTCTGTAAAGAGAAGGTTTTTGTTTTCCACTAGATAACAAAAATTTTCACTCAGTAGAAAAGGAAGTCCCTGAACACTATATTCTACGAACAACGTTGACTGGAACAGCAATACTTTAGTTGGGATTTTTTTTATTAACTACCGTCTAAGCAACTACAGTAAGATCACAGGTTGACAACTCACTGCCTGAGATAGACTTGACTCAGTACCTATCTTGTTCTCAGCAAACTGCATTTTCCAAAGAATTATGCAAGTCACAAATTGTTTAATTTTCTTTCTCTCATTTTTTTTTTTAAATTGGTTTATTTGATAATTTTTTCAGTGCCAGACAACACAACCATAAGTATCACTCAGATTCAAAGCAATGCTCGTTTGACTTTAAAACAGATTGTCATCTTCCTCTTCCCTCCTCATTCAAGCAAGAGCAGAGGGAAAAGGGTGCAGAAATTGAGAGAATATTTCACTCTGCCAACTGATGAAGAGGGAGAAAGACAACAATTTTTATAGCAGGCCCTCTCTCCAATATGGTTATGACAATGGCTAAGTACAGCTTTTCTTTAAAGGCTTTTTAGTTACAATGCCTAAACTCTGTTAGTTGTTACAGAAATGAAGCTTCTGATAACTTCTGCAGGATTAGTATCTCCATAGAGATGGGAGAAAAAGGATGGCAAGGAAGGCACAGAAGGCTTTCACACAAAACAAAAATGTGCAAAAATCAGAAAGCTTAATTCTCTTGTAGCTACTACTACTGGACTTGCATTGTTAGTACTGGACCAATGTTGTCAACAAATTGGATTCTTCATGCATCCAATTTAAGCCTAAGTCTTCTGCAGCTGAATTAACTGAATCCTATTATTCAATCCTGAACCAGTCAGGTAAAAAAAGTGGGTAGGAGTAGTTCTGCCTTTCTGCCTGACTTCATCCCCTTTTGAAAAAATATAAAAGTTTTTAAACTTCCTTAGTCTTTTACAAAATGTATGCTCTGTATATATTTTGAAGATTTTAACATTAGAAGACCTATAGTATATATGCTGCTTATTTGTTGTCTTCAAAAAATGTAGATCCAGGTTGAGGATCAAGACTTCTAATTAATAACTTTATTCTTCAGAATTGCATGTTAGGGTAAGAACTTAGGGAGGGATGTACATTAAGGTTTTTTTATGTTTTCAACTGACTTATTGAATGTGTTGAAACTTTCTTAGAGGAAGTAAGGAAGGAGTTGTAGAGCTCTTTCAAAGCAAACAAAAACAATGCTTTGCAGTTTTGTACTGTTTATAACCATACAGCCCTAAGACACTTGAGACCATCAGTTTTCAGAAAAATGCAGAAGCAGACTGCTGAGCTACTTAACTGCTTCTCAATCAGGCTGGAAGGACAACTATTTCATAAGATTGACATTTGAAGCTGTTCTGAAGCTACCATTTGAGCCCATCTCAGAGGAGAGCTTTAGAGAGATTTGACGTACTCAGCAAAGAGAGGAGAAGGAGCAGAAGAGCATTATGGGACACAATAAACTAAAGACACCCTGGAGCTTTTTGATCATCTGGGTGTATGCTGATAGTGAGTTAGGTGTGCAGAGCTAGCTGTTTCTAACTAAAACACAGGAAGTTAAAAACTGCCACCAAAACTGAAATTGCTGAGCAACATGCAGAGGGCCAAATCCACTTAGTCTGTACTCTTGCCTGTGGGAAATTAGCATTGAGGAAAGGCCTTTTCAATTTCCTCTGGCATCCTCTTCAGAGGGAGCACAGCTTCATATTCAGTCCTGGCATCCATAGCAGCCCAACTGGCAGCTCAGAGGATGGACCAAACTAGTGGTAGCCACGCATTTCATCCTGCTGTGCACAAAGGAAATCTGCATCCTTGATCCCCTCTGCTTTCCCCTCTACTTTAACTCCTATTAAAGTAAGACTCCAGACCAAGACTGGTGCCCACCTCTCATTAGCTTACGCTAATTTGCGCAAACACATTTGGTTCTGATGACTGAAATCTGTTTCTGTGTTACAACATACTGCTTAGTGCCTAGAACTAGGAACTCTAGAAGGACATTTCAATGGAATTAAATTACAGTTGATTTTGTGCTTTCTCTGCATTCATGGTGGCATGCTAATGAGGATGACTAAGAGCTTGAGAGGTCACAGTGATTTGGGGGTGGAGAGGAATGACTAATACACAGGATTCTTGCAATCCTTGCCCAAAATCCAGTCAATTTTTCTCTACATATAAATACACAGTATAATTCAATGTGTTGGGGCTCTCTACAACTTCCCAGAACACAGCAGTCCTAGGCAATGTTTTAGGAGGTTGTAGCCTGCAGGTGGCTATTAGGCTATGCACTGTCTCTGTCTTCCCACTGGTGCATCAGAAGAGACAAATTGGTTTCCAGCGACTCCAGAGACTTTCCAAACCTTCCTAGTGACTGTGATGAAAACATGCCTAGAGGTTTTTCATGTAAGTACTTTGTTGAAAGTCCTTCGTGGTTAGGTGTTTTCTCAGGAGGAAAGAAGATCTTTAAAACTGTTCTGCCAGCAAAATTTGTGTATCAATTAGGATCAATATAGCTTGGGACAAAATGGGTGCTGCATCTGTGGATCATAACACAGCTTCTGAGAGCCACAGGAACCTCAGTGGAAAAGAATTTGGACTTGACATCTACCCACTGACACTAAATATAACCTTCTGGTAAACATTAAAACTTCAAGGGCTTTGTGGCTGATGATCATGTTGAACTCCAGGCCATTCAGCGAGTAGGGTTGAAAACATAAACATGCAAAGAAACGTAGGGTGAGGGGAAGGGTTTGAACCCTGGAGAAGGGAGCAGCAAAGATTTTAGTGACTAAACTAATGTTTTCTGCCTGGTTTAAGTTTTTGCAGTTTAATAAAGCTGAAGCATTTATAAAGCTGAGATAACTTAACTGCTAGTGTACCAAACACAAGAAAGTGTGGATTGCTCTAGCACATTCTGTTCTAATAGAAAGCTTCATTCTAAAACACTATACTTGGAGCAGGGGCCTAAGACTAAAGGCAGACATGGTTCCTTGGCTGTTCCATCTAGTTTCTTCTGCTCTAAGTAGCATAGTTAGCATATTTTGCACTATAGTTTTCGCTTTGGTCATTAGAGCACTGAGATTTGGCTATATATAATCAAAAGTATCTCACATAAGGCATCAAACAGCTAGTACCCAATATCAGTACCTACAAATGTGGGCCGGATTTGGCCCAATAGCACTTGGAAGGTCCTATAGCTCTTTGCCACAGCATAAGCTAAATGATCTAGTCAACCCTTCCTCCAAGCATGAAGAGCAATGCCTTAACTTCTGATCAGGGTAGCAGACAGTGATAAGCAAGTTTCTAAAACAGGTCATAAACTGCACTATTCAAATTATACCTAGCACTATCATCAGTATCTTATAGCCTGTAGGACTGTTCTTAGCCTTCAGTTCACCCCTAAATACCAGCTCATCTAGTCATACTGCATATGGAAGAAGTTCCACTCCATAGCAGAAGTTTTGGATTGTTTCTTAGTAAACAGGTTAGTGAGTTAGTGGGGAAGCTGTTTAAAGCACCTTATGTGTGTACTTGGGGTACTTTCAGCACTGCTTGGTGAGGTGGATGGGCATCACCCTATCCATTTGACAGATGAGCAGACCACTGTGTACAGGTTACTCAATTAGTTCAAGACCACTGGGAAACGGAGAAGACCCAAAGCCTTTATTCTAAATCAGCAAACCCCATTATGTGCTTTGTAAAAACATTTTCCAGTCTGGGAAGTTATAGCTTGTTCTGTTAGCTTTCCTTCTAGTGAGTATCATGAAAGCTTTTTTCAAGCTTGTCACAATTTAATTTGATTTAAAAAAAAAAAGAAATCAAACACCTTAGGAGTAAGAGGCATTTAAGACTGTTTAAAACTCAATCCAAACAGAGACAGACCTGTTGCCTGTGAGGAGGGAAACTTGGCAGCTTTGTTTAAAGCTTCCCACACAGACATCAGCGATGCAAAAAAACAAAGAAACTGTAGTCCCTGAGGGTCCTGCCACTCCCAGGGCAAAACTAGTCCCTTCCCTGCTTTTCCTCTAGCTCTCACAGACAGGCACACGCTCTCTTCTCTCAGTGCCACTAGCAACAACAGCAGCCAATTAAGCCGTACAGATCTAGAAAAAATACAGGAAAGGAAGAGTTAAAAAAAAAAAAAAAAAAAAAAAAAAAGGAAACGAAAAAACACAGAGAACTTGGAGGCAAGCCAGCGTCCCCGAATGACTCGGCGCAGCCGGCAGCCCGGAGCGACACTCCCCAGCGGCCCTGCCCTCCCTCGCCTCTCCCCGCACGTCGGGCATGCCCAGCCCTTCGCTCTTTATCAAGGAAAGGAGCTCCCCTTCTAAGGTCTGTAGTTGGCTTTGAAGCCTAAATGCATCGCTAAAGTTATCTTTCATTTTTAGGACAATAGCAAACAGCAGAAATGAGAAAGCACAAGAACTGAAAATTAATGGAGACAGTTCCCTGCAAGCCAAGTGAAAAACCTTTCCCGCGTTAACTCCCAGGGAGGCAAAAAGCAGTTACACAGTGCAAAGCAGGGCAGACTGCCTGAGGTGCCAGGAACATGCTGTTCCTTTGGCCGTGTGGCACGGGGGATTGTCCATCCATATGCTCGAACTTGATGGGGCTTTCTTCTCTCCCACACAGAGCGAAACATAGCCTCAATTTAGAAGGGCTCTTGCTTTATCTAGAGAAGGCAGCAGGAAAAGGCACACTGAGGAAGTATGGCTGGAGCGGGTAAGGCTGCCAACCTTGAGCTAAAACTGTTCAGGAGCCACTAAGTCATGTCTAGTTCTGAGGTTCTTTTTCTTCTCTTTCTAGTTCCGAGGCTCTTTATAAGTAAACTGACCAAAGATCTTAGTAAGCTAATTTGTTAGCTGAAATTACTCAATGGAACAGCTTGCACAAGGGTGCTCGAGTCAGTGTGGTGCCTCACCATACGATCAGTGCCTTCAGCAGAGATCGGTTTCCTTGATTTTTGGTGCTGCTTGTCTGATGGGCAGCCATCCTGTTCCCCAGCACCAGCCAGAGGCAAAAGGCCTGGCAAGTCATAAGGTCTGTTTCAAGATGGCCCTCTTAATACTTGCAATGCATAACTTCAACACTGTTTGCAAGACTTCCACATTTTCTATGTCTTATAAATTAAAATAGTTACAAAAGAGTGGGCAGATAAATCTTCACCAAGAATTAATCACTAAACACTGATCAGAACAAGCTAGTGTTTGCATTCAAATGTTTTTTTTGCTTGAAATGAGTTACGCCCAACTGCCAAAAGCTTTTTTTGAGGCTGCCCATGTCCCACTCTCTACATTTATTATAAATGTCTCCTTATGACTCATGTTCAGCCTCTCATCTGCTTTCCTGCCTACTCTAGCTTTCACACAAGTGTCTGCTAAAGAAAGAAACAGACACAGTCATTTAGGTGCCTCTAGAATATTTAATTTTAAAATACCAAGAGTCTTGATGCTTTGCATGGGAAGTGATAAGCTGGTGTAAAGCACAGGATAAGAAAAAGTAGATGGGGGAGGGAAAGAAGCATTGGAAAGGGAAGTAGGAGACGCACCCAACAAGAAGGATAGCAGCTAAAAATTACAGCTTGGTACAATCCGCACGGACGACCCACACGCCGTTCCCTGTGACGTTAAGTAATAAAAAAGGGCAACGTTAGCTTTGAATCTGTGCCCTGTAAGGGTTTATTCCCAGAGGGCTGGGGGTTTTTTTGTTGTTGTGGTTTGGTTTTCCCAAGCTCGAGTTCCAAGAGGTGTAATCATAATGGTGGCCAAATATAAGTTTGTTTGGTTTTGGTTTTTTTGTCAACATTAATTACCAAGCTGTAACAAATAAATCTCTGGCTGGATTTTAACTAACCTGTGTGGGTCCTTAGATGAGCTTTAAGATGGGAAGATTTGCCATAAACTTTTTCACACCCCACATAGTGGCATTTGTGCTTTTTCTGGGGTGATCCAGGGTCAGTCCAGCTTCTCGTGCGTTTGTTCTTTTGTCTGGGGCTTGGCTCAGTTACTGCAGCCAGGCTAGTAGGTGTGGCTGCTCTTCCTTCTCCACGCTTACCAGCCGAAGACACACTTTCTTCCCCAAACTCCTTAGGAGCAATAGAAATGTGTATTTGTTCTGTGATACCAAATGTCTCCGTTTTTTCCATCCTCCGAGTGGGTGAGTTTGGGACATGCTGGTTCAGATCTGCTAAAATGCTAGCTACCACAAGTAATGATGATCCATTGTCTTTCCCCGTTTCTCTGACTTCTCTCTTATCTTCATTTGATGAAGGGGGTATTGCTGTATCAGGCTGGGGATCAGGATCCCCTCTGGGGCTATGGATAATAGCACGACTGGACATAGAAACAAGGCACTCTGCTGCAAAATGATCCACATATGCTGCTGTTGCCATCTTTCAATAAGTTTAAAAAGAAATCCAAACAGAAGAGAAAAATTAAAACCCACCAAAAAAACCCAAACAACAAAAAAAACCACCAACCAACCAACCTACAACAGTGCTTTTTCCCTTTTTAAAAAGATTATGCCAGCAGATTTTCCCCTCTTTTATTTCTTAGGATCTCTCCGGAGAAGTAAAGGCCGACTTAGCAGCCATCAAGCCCACATTTTGCTCGTGACGATCACACCCAGCTTGCCCCTGAATCCAAAAGGCACTGAAGTCCAGCGGTACAGAGCGCGAAGAGCAGGCAGACCCTGGCACTGGCAGCTTATCGCTCGCAGTCTGGCTTAATGCTGTTTTTTGCAGAAGGTGGTACAGTAAAGCGGCGGTGCCCCCAGCCCCTCCATTGCGCTGTGACAGTAGAATGAGCGCTCCCCGTTACCGCTCCTCGGAGTCGCCCGGACCCCCGCGGGGGCGCGGCCTGGGACAACATCTGGGCCCAGCGTCACAGCGAGGCCACGCCCTGCGCCGCTCCTGTCGGCGGCGCGCGCGAGCAGGCCTTCGCCTCCGCCCCTGCCGTGTCCCGGAGCCACCCCGCGGGCCCGCGCTAGACGGTGCCGCAGCGCGCAGGGCGGTGGGTGCGGACTCCTCCGTCGGCGGGAAGGCGCACGTCGCCTCCATCGGCTGTTGGGCGAGTAGGAGGCTCCCGGCCCTTCTCGCAGGCTGTTGCCTGTGACGGGAGTTAATGATTCGGGGCGTGTCGTATTAGAGCTTGTAGTGCTAGGGACGTTTTGACAAGCGCCAGAAGGGAAAGATTAAAAGTTGTACGGTTGGAGCTGTTATAAGGAACAGGAAAGAGCGGGACTGCACCATTTGCTCCATGGCCTCATAGATGGAGTTCACGTGCGGATTTTAGTGGATTGTGACAGGTTTAACTAATGGCCAGGTTTAACTACACTTGAAATTGCCTTCCTTTCTGTTCCCGCTCTCCTTTCTAGAGCACTCTGCTGCCTTGACGTTAAAGTACAGATGAAGATAGCTCACCTTTCATTATTGTTCTCTGCTTCCAAAAGATACAGGCGGTTTTATAGAGATTAATCTCTGAATGAATAAAGGAGGTGTGTGTGTGACTAACTTAACAAGCAAATGCCTCTGGATTCAGAGCCAAAAGTAGTTAGTCTGTGGTGCTTTGTACCTTCTGTTGGAACATGTTTCTGCAGACTAATTCCTGTGAAAATTGCTGCCTGTAGTACGGAGGGACCTTTTCTGTGAGACAGAGATGGTCAGAAAGCAGGAGCAGGAGCACTTCTTTGGAAGCCTTTCTGAGTGCAGGGAAAGTTTTGGAGTTGGAAGGGGCGTGGGAGGAAGTGAACATCTGTTGCAGAAACTCAAATAGTTCTGGTGTTAGGCCGAGTGAAAAGTTGGTGTCATGCATGCAGAAATGTCGTCCTTGGGAGCAACACCGATTTACACTGCCACTTCACTTCAGGCAAAAACATGCCTTAGATTCTCTTGTAACACTTCCCCTCTGTGCCAGGCTCACTGGTAACCAGTGGCTACCACAGTGTTCCATGCCTGCCCTCTTACTAGAGCAGCCTCTAGTGCTCTGTGGGACTTGAGTCCTGGCAGCAAGGCAGAAATAAGGCCTACAGCCAGAGCAGGAGGATGTGGTTTAATGCTGAGCAGAGCCAGATTATTGTGATGCAGACATATCATACCATTTGTTCTGCTGAACATGCCTACAGGAAATGTTTACACATTTTCAAATTAAAAAGAGGTTGAGTTTGAGACTTAGCTGGTTGCTCCTAGATGAAAAGGGAATTTTGAAGAGAGAATTTGTATAAGAAATTATAGATGAGATCAGCTCTACCTCCCACTTAAGCAACTGGATGGTGAGGAGGTAATAATTTGCTGCAGCTGAGGAGCAGAGGTAGGGAAGAAGTCTTAAATTTCTTTTTCAGCAGTTCTGTTATGTTAAAGCCTTGTCCTGATAGCAGCTCCTGTTACATAGGAGTGCCTTCATGTAAAATTAATGGTCATAACCAAGTCTCCAGTGAACTTCATGAACTCTCTGGTACTTCTGCCATTTTGTGGTTGAGAGCTTGTTTCGGTATGAGCCTGCAAACATGGCAGTGGCTGTGCTCTGTGTGGTAAAGGCCAGGCGGCTGAGACAGGGAGTCTCAGAGGAGGAGGTCTGTTTTGTTGAGAACTTACTCCATTTTTGCCTGGATGAACACTTTGGGCATGACTTCAGTAAAGAACAATATTGTGATAGTTACTTATAGCAGAGAGGCTTTTTAATGCAAAAGAAAAGGTATTCATATTTGGCAGATGTGTGTAGCCCAGTTAGGGTTCTTGTATCACTGTCTTTTAATCACAACTACAAATGACAATGTGCTTCTGACTTTCTAATAGCTCACTTGAAGTAAAAAAATTATTCTGGCTTGCACCCTATCAGTATGAAAGCATCACTGTCTTCTTTTGCATGTGCAAGAGCTGGGTGTAGTAAGCGTATTTGTTGTCTGGATGTGAAAATTCCATCTGCCTAGTGGAAATAGCTTTGACTTTTTGTGCAGGATTGCAAATATTAAAGGCTTTTGCATGCACTAACAGTAGCAGATAGCCTCCCTACAGGTAGCAGAGGTGAAGAGTCTCCTTTGTGAAAACTCTCAGTCATTACATTGGATCAGTAGTAAAAACAGTTGTATGGAAAATCACTAGCCAAAATACCATGCCCATGCAGGAACTCTTTCTGGTAATGATACTACATTTACCTGCCTATTTGTTAATTGCTATTTTTACTGTATATTTATTTTCTCTGAGAAAGTGGAAAAGTGAGTTTTCTTAAGTACACATTAAATCTTAAATTCATCTCTCCTGAATATCCTGCAACTGTTGACTTGTTCTCACCAAATTACCTGAATTTTGAAACTGAGATTACCAAAAACATTTAATAAAAATAGATCCTACCTCCTTCTTCAATTACTTTTATTTGATTATGTTGTTGATGTATTCTTGCCCACAGGCACTTGTCCCATAGACTGAGGTGAGAATTTTCTTCTCTGCTATGGCACTGTTTTTCCATCCACTCAAATAATAGAGTCTGGGTTTTGGCAGGAATTTTTAATACTTAGTGTTTTCTTAATGCATAATTTAGAGTTTTGTTTAGTTACAAATGCATAGCAGCAGAATAATTCTCAATTGAATCCACCCTGTTCTGCCCCTCCCAAAGAGTTCATTGTTTTAAATTACAGACATAAGAAGCTCTAAAATGCTTTGCAAAATGAAAATAATTTTATGAACTCTAGTAACAAGAACTTTAAACAGAACAGAACAAAGTCCTTATATAAATGCCAGAATTGTTTCAAAATCAACTCATGTTTTGTGTGGAGGAAAAAAAATCAAAAAACAACCCCTCCCCCCAAAAAACAGCAAAATTTTTTATAACTGGTGTAAAAAAAATACTACTGCAGTTAGAAGGATGCTTAACACATCCATATAAACACAATGACAGTGGAAGTCTGCAGCATGCAAAATTGGGCAATCAAGCAGGGATTTTATGAGTGGAAGCTATGAGGAATTTTATCTGAGGAAAACTTAGTTTAGTCTTCCCAAGAATATAATTAGATCTGAACATGCAGTTTTATAGTAGCAGACATTTAATCAGTACATTTCCTGCATTAATTTGATCAATAATTTCTTCCATTTTCATATGCTTCTGCTTTAGATTCAGTATGTCACACACAGCAAAAGTGTAAAGAACAGGAGTTCTATGGACGTTAGTGGAGTCATACTGTTTACATAACCTTGGGAAGCTCAGGGTGAGAACAGAAAAGGTAAAAAGCAGTAGTAGTCCTTCTCCTTGTTGCAGTTCTTAAACAGCGGCTCTAAGATGAACAGACATAGTTTCATTCTATTTTATGTATGTAAATTGTTCCTTGTCCAATAAAACTGAAGAAATGAGCATGAAATAACAATTTAGATGTTAGAAAAGAGCATTATTGATACTGACTGTATGGAAACTGTATGCATTTTATTGGGTTTCTTGGGAGGATTCCTAGTGAGGATGTCAACTGTGAGTGCAAATAATGCATATACATTTCTAAGCAGCAAGGCTGCCTGAGGGCTCTGGGGTGGAGAGAACGGCCTGATTTAGTTTAGTTTCTATATTTACATATTTTTACCTTCTTTTGAGAGGGGAAAGATGGGGAGGTAGGCTCAGTGAAAACATTCCTGCTTGTACATGGAAATGTTTTACTTTAGAATCCAGCCCCAATTCTTACTTTTCTTCAGTAATTCTCTCAGTTGTTATTTGTTAGATACCTCTTACCACAACCTTTAGTAAGCAGACAGGTGTGTTTCAAAATGTGAGATTTTTTGTAGGTTTATAGCATTGTTTTTTAATTTTCACCTTTTGCCTTCATTAGCCTTTCTCAGTGTTCCATATAGGACTGGCTGTGTCGCAAAACTAGACTTGCCTCTGGATTTTTTGGACAGGCCATGTCCAAAAAGACTGGTGCATGTGGGTTCCTCCAGCTTCTCTATCCATAGCATAGCTCTCCTCACCTCTCCATGTGGGGGCTGGCATCACCGCCAGCATTCAGGCACCTCTTAGTTGCAGGAGACTTAGAATGCTCGTAAGGTTCTAGGCTTATAGGCACTGCCCTTTCCATAGTGTACAGCATTTCTTTGTGAGCTCTATACTTTGTTTCTGCTTCAGCTGTCAGATGTCGAGTACTGGGCAGATCACTGAAGACACCTGCAGTTGCTATGCTCATGGCATTCTGTTTTACACACTATCTCTGAGAAACTGAAACCAAAGGAATGTCATAGGGCTGTTTCTCTGGTTTCTTTCAGACATGAAGCAGGCAAAGAGGCCTTTTTTTTGAGACAGCAGTGCTGTTCCTTGCAATAATGATCAGCAGGGTATGTCCTGAGAGGTTTCATGGTGATCAAGGTAGTTGAATACACCAAACAGGCCCGTATCATAGTGTGCCTGACCTCTGCAGTTGGGACATGAGCGTCTTGGTTCATTTCCAGGTACAGGCATGCCTTTCTGCTGTGGTCAGACCTCTGAAGTGGTCACCCAAAAGTAAACATTAAAAGGTTTTGCATTTAATTTCCTTTTTCTTCTTCCTTTTACCTTTCCGTCTCCTGATTTTCCTAAGGTTGCTGTTCATTGTACCTAACAGGAGAGCAAAGCTGTAGGTCAGTGGTCTGTTACAAATTATGAAAAAAACTTCCAGATAAAGGAGTAATATCTGGTGGTCGGTGGTAATGAGACATCCAATCACAAGTTAGCTGCTGCACTGGTAAGGGGCCTTTTAACTGTTGATGTAAAAATTTATGAATATTGGCAAATGTAACTTTCCTGTCTTAAAAAAAAATTGGTAGAACTTGAGATGATGAAATCCAGTTTTCCATCTGGTGCATATTTGTGTTGAATTGAGTTAAAAAAAAAAAAAAAAGAGAGAGAGAGTTACTTTAAAATGCAACAGCAAGTTGAATAACACTTTCCAGATAAAAGGAGGGTGTTCAGGTTAAGGTGCAGCAAACATGGAAAAGTTAAACAAAAAATAATTAATTTCTCTCTTTACAGTCTCTGTAACAGGTGCTTAAAGCTTCTGTCAGATTCTGTAAGCTGTAAAGCAGAAAGCAATTGAGTTAGAAACCATGCATTGGGAATAATCACTTCCACTGGATTTGATCCACAGAATCATTATTCTGAGGTCTGTTTAACTTGTTTCAGTGTTGGTTTTGGTCTTTTATGATTTGCCAATTTATAATTCCTATTTCTTCACTTATACATAAGTATATACACTTACATATGTGTGAAGTTCCTTTTCATTCAGAAGCACAGAAAATACCAACACATTCACCAGGAAGCTCTTAGATGACTGAGTTGATTCAGTATCGATTCAGTGAATGTTGTGTAACATTTATTCATGTTTGTGCTTGCAAGCTAGCAATGAACCACGAGTGGAAATACAGCTGCAAAATAGTCAACTGAGTATTTTTGCAATATAGTGTCTGCAGCAGATATTATAACATCAGATCAGTAATATGTTTGACCTACTGAACTGGCCAATGCTCAAAACCTGGTATTTTATAGTTATAAAGTAATTGTGAAAAGATGTGATGTTTGAGTAGACTTGGTGTGCAGTGCTTGCTATTGGGCAGTTTGTTCCTCCCCTGTTTTTTTCCTTTTTTTTTGTTTGTTTTCCTTTGGCACCACTATCAGTTCTTCTGCAGCCAGGAACTTTTATTGTCAGTTGTGCAAGGGAGATTTATCTGGCAGATAAGCGCGCTCCCTGAAAAAAGGCCTGAGAAGCTAAGCCATCCTTTCATCCTCATCTGTGAATGCATGCTGCTTCTTCACTGCCTTATCTTGTCATAAACTCTGTGATGCATAGTCTCCTATGTCCTTTCACAGGTACTCTCTTAAATGCAGAAACCATTTAGGAAGCGGAGTTCTGCTTTCATTTTTGTGTTTATTCCCCATGTTTGCATTACATTCAGACTATCATTATGAGACCTGCATCTGGTCTGTGTCTCCCACTCCTTACACTGTGTTGGAATCTCTCACTTTCATGACCATGTTATGACTTCTGTTCATCTTTACAGTAACCTACATACTGAATCCTGAGTACTAGCCCTATGGATGCCTAAGCCCTGATTATTTTGACTGAGATAGGATGTGTTACCACATAGCAATTCACAGATGCCCAAACTTAATCCATGTGGGAAGCTAGTATAAACTCTAAGGTACTCTGAAGCCCAGGCAAGCAACAGCAGTTGCAGTTGCCGGCAGTGTGCACATGCAGCCCAGACAGCAACCATGTCCTGGGCTACATCAAGAGCAGTGTGGCCAGCAGGACAAGGGAGGTGATTCTCCTCCTTTACTCTGCTCTTGTAAGACCCCACCTGAAGTACTACGTACAGTTCTGGAGCCCTAAACACAGGAAGGACATGAAACTGTTGTAGTGAGCCTAGAGGAGAACTGTGAAGAATCCCAGAGGGCTGGAGCACCTCTGCTATAGGGACAGACTATGAGAGTTGGGGCTCTTCAGCCTGGAGAAGAGAAGGCTTCGAGGAGACCTTGTAGTGGCCTTCCAGTATCTGAAGGGAGTCTACAGGAAGGCCGGGGAAGGACTATTTACACAGTCTTGCAATGACAGGATGAGGGGTAATGGGTTTAAACTGGCAGAGGGGAGATTCAGACTGGATGTTAGCAAGAAGTTCTTTGCAGTGAGGGTGGTGAAACATTGGAACAGGTTGCCCAGGGAGGTTGTGGATGCTCCCTCCCTGGATGTGTTCAAGCCCAGATTGGATGAGGCCTTGAGTGAGCTGTACTAGTGGAAGGTGTCCCTGCCTATGGCAGGGGTTTGGAACTAGATGATCTTTCAGGTCCCTTCCAACCTAAACCGTTCTGTGATTCTATGAACAGTATTGTTGTAGGTTGAGAACTGTGCTACCTTTGTGTATTTTCAGAAATGCCCAGACACAGAGCACTGGTTTTGCTGATACCTGAAAAGCAAATCTTTTTTAATTGCATAGTTTATGCCATTGAATGAACTGAATGCTAGATGTTATGTGACATGCAGACAGACCTCAGAGTTTTCTTGTTTGTTTTTTTTTTTTCAGGGACACTAGGTGACAAAGACATCATTTCACATGGCAATATTTTCTTCCTTTCCTGAGTCAGCTCCTGATGCAGAAGGTAAGATTGTGTCTCTAAAGCAGTGGACAGCTGCATAAATGTGTCATCAAACTACCAAAGGGCTCAGTTTATAGTGTGAAGTACAGAAATGATGATTTGGTCTGAATAAGCACTGTGCAGAAACTGAAGAGGTGTTTCTAGGAAACCGAAGCAGTGGGGGGGAAAGATGTGCACTTCATGTGACACAAGAGCATGAGCTATACCAGCTGGCACTAAGGGGGTGGCCCACAAATTTCCCTGTCCTCCAGTATGTCCCTGCATAGGCATATCAATACTATCAATTTCTGAGAGCATCGGGCACACAGATGTTTTGAAAACAGGGTTCCTTATTTTAGGTACTTTGAATGTAGTTTTAGAGACCTGGGATATCCATTTTGTAAGTTCCTGGCTGTGACTCCTTCCTAACAGTAGTTCTACTTGTTCTAAAGCAGGTGTGCATGCTATATTGAGCTATATGCCAGTAATTCTCTTTGGTAGCACTGGAACTGTACCTTTCTCTGGAATGCCCTGTACTTGGCAGCAATGATGCTTCACCTCAAATACTGCCTTCAGGTTTGGGCCCCTCACTAAAAGAAGGACATTGAAGTACTGGAGCATGTCCAAAGAAGGATGACAAAGCCAGTGAGGGATCTAGAGCACGGGAACTGGGATTGTTAGTCTGGAGAAGAGGAGGCTGAGGGAAGATCCTACAGATTCTCTGCAGTTAGTGCTGTCTGTACCTAGAGGAAAGATAGATTTTTCCCCTTAGTAACTTTTACATTTAATTTCTAGGTTTTAGTATGCTCCTGGAATCTGCAACAGTTGCTTGTTGAAGTTATGATGCTGTCTGTAGTGCAGTTATTCTGTCATTGGTAGCCGCCTTATTTATCAGAGGACAGCATAATGTTTCAGATGAGGGTTGGAAGTGCTCTGCATGGCAGGTGCTGGCTAGTTGCATGTGTTCATCTCACAGTTGCCAGTGTTCTCCTGTCCAGCTGAGCACATCAGGGTTCATCTGAACCATGGCTGTGGTCAACAACAGCCCAGAACAAGGGACTGCTTGTCCCACTGTGGTGACAGGAAAACGCCACCGGGCAGTGCTGACTGTTTAACAATTTTGATAATTCTGCGTAGTGCAAGTGCTGAACAAAGCACAGTGAATGAATGTCATGATGTAATGCATTTTCCAAGAAGCCTAGATAAAAGAAAATCATAATGAATCTCTTCAGTGAGTGGGATGCTTTTTGGGGAACTAAGTGGGCTGTCCTCTGCAGTCTCCATCAGGAAGGATGCTGCCTTTCTGATAGCAATATACTTACTCCATAGTGCAGAACTGCCAGGCTGTACCTCACAGTAAGAGAAATAGCATTGTTATGTAATGATGTTTGGTCACTTAGGATGTGTTTCTGTTGTCCTTCCATAAATTATTATTTTTTCAGTTGCACTGTGAAGGCTGATGCTTGCAACAGAAATCCTGTACAGGCAAAATAACAATGCAAACATAATTAGTTGTTGCACTACTTAATAGACTGCCATGACGCACTTGCTTGTGAATTAAAAACCCACATATAATAACTAAGGGGGGTTGTTTCATTCTTTCTTTTTTTGATTTTTTTTTTTTTAATTGTGTGTGTTCAAATGTTGTAACTTGCAATACCTTTCAGAAATAATCCCATGCAGGTGGTTCAGATTCGAATGTGGTGATGCTGTANTTTTTTTTTTTTTTTTTTTTTTTTTTTTTTGGGTGAAAAGTGTTAATGTGTGCATTAGTGTGCATTATGAGTCAGAGCACACACCCTCTGACTGGAGCTCACAGCATCCAGAGAAGTGGAGAAGATGCCTTTGTATTTTTAAGTAGCTGTATAAAGAGAGGGTTGTCTCCTCAGCTTATCTTTGAACTGCAGATTTTTTGGGGGCCTAAGGGATTTCCCAGGTGAGAAACCTTGTGCGCCAGGAAGCAACAAACATGGTAATGCAGAGGCAGTTATTGATAGCAGCTGACCCTTAGTGAAAGAGTAGGTGAACTGCAGGCTTTTTCTGTGCAGGAAGGAGTGGAGGTTCAGCATCTGACAGCTTCCCATCAACCAACAGAACGTGGATGCCTTCAGAGTGCGGAAAGAACTGAGCTGCATCCTTGATTTCTCTTTCAGCAGGAAACTAATTTCGATAGTTGGCATAGATAACTGGCATCTGTTTTTAACAAGGAAAGAAAACAAAAAGTTAGTGTTTCTTCCCTTTATTCTGATCTATCCTTTTTCATTTGATGCTTTTCTTAAATGGTGCCCTGCTTTCCACCTCTTCTGCCTATCGCCAGTGAGCTGTTTTTTACTTGTAGTTGTCCTCCTAGCAGTGTCCATGATTTGGAAAGACAGCTGTATTCAGTAAGGGTTCCCTAACTGTGTCCTTAAGGTCCACCAAAATCAGCAGTGTTTTCTGAACCAGGATCCTGGAGTTTCTCACTCAAGCATGGCCATGACATGACTCTGAACTGCAGAGGTACAGCTTGAATATAAATTGTCACATATGCACAGAGAGTGTCCAGAGAACAAAAACCTTTACTAAGAAAAACTGAGGCAAATAATATTGGGAGAAAATATAAGGAAACAAAGGGTGAAGAGAAGGCTCAGTATGTAAAAAAACAACATCACTGGCAAAAAGTCTATTTCCGGAACTCAGTCAAAACACTGTCTTGAGTTTGGAGAAGGATCTTCTATGCCAGATCTGTGAGTTTCCTAAAGCTGTCATCATGTATGTTATGGATTTTATTCCATCTTTTATGGAAATTACTAGAATGACTTTCTGCAAACAGTGAATGGTACAATTAAAAACACAAAAAGCATTTTTAATGAGTGTGAACTGTGGGGCAAGTATACAGGGTTTTATGGGGGCCTCTTCCCAACCTTCGAGCTCCCTGCTCATAACCCAAGGATTAGCTCCAATGTACAAAGTGCCTATTGTGTTCTACACACATACTCTTCATCTGTGTTTCAGGAGACGTAATGCACTGCAGTCAGTAAATGGCATCATTACAGACAAAGCCTATGGAATATATTTCAGAGAGGATTTGAGCAATAAAATATCACACTGTTAACTAGCATGTTACATGTTGCAAATGAAATGCTTTGACACTCAAGAGGGAAGGCTATGAAGGCTTGGCTGTAAATTTTCCTTAAGCAAATACTGCAGTCCACCTTGTAGGAATATTTCCTGTGCGTAGTTTATACGTGATTGGGAATATGTAAGTCCTGCAGTCCTGGTGTTCTGCGGGAAAACTGTTAAAACTTTCTCCTCCATCATTTCCTGTCATCTGCAACAGGCTCACCATGTCACCTGTCCTTAATTTCCCAATTTATTCTTCACACCCTTCTTCCCCATCTGCTGTAACTGTTTAATTTAGGTCTGATAAATATTTGCAGAAATGTTCCTTTCCAGCAACCAATGCAAAACTCAGGCTGTAGGTCAAAGACTGAAGAGGAACATGTAGCACAGTGGAGTTTTATCATACTGTTGCATCTGTTTTATAGGATATCCACAGATAAACCATCAATTAACACTGCCTATTTAATTCTCTGCTAAAGACGTTGAAAAACATTACAACAGTGTCCATCAAGGACCCATTTAACACTTCTGAGTGTCTCTTTTCTCTGCTATGCCATGTGATTTGGTAGGTTTTTGCAGTTGTAATGAATTAATGCTTTCTCTGCATTTAGGTCTTTGGTAGCTCATTCAGGTTACACTGCTAAACAGTAGTGTAGTCTTTCAAGAGATCTAGTTTATTTTTCTGCTGCTGCAGTTATTTGTGCCTAATGGAAGCAGCTAATTCACTACTAACCCTTTACAATAGTGTTCTACTTGGAAAGATTCTGAGACATTCCAGGTTCTTTACAGACACTTAAGAGCTTTTCAAAGGCCTTTGCAAAACTCTTTTACAGCCCTTGCTCCTGTAGTAAGGTGTATGGTCATAGAATCAACCAGGTTGGAAGAGACCTCCAAGTTCATCCAGCCCAACCTATCACCGAGCCCTATCCAATCAACTAGACCATGGCACTAAGTGCCTCGTCCAGTCTTTTCTTCAAGACTCCACCACCTCCCTGGGCAGCCCATTTCAATGGCAAATCACTCTATGTGAACAACTTCCCCCTGATATCCAGCCTATACCACCTTGGCACAACTTCAGACTGTGTCCCCTCGTTCTGTTGCTGGTTGCCTGGTAGAAGAGACCAACCCCCACTTGGCTACAACCTCCTTTCAGGTAGTTGCAAACAGCAATGAGGTCACCCCCGAGCCTCCTCTTTTCCAGGCTAAACAACCCCAGTTCCCTCAGCCTCTCCTCGCAGGGCTGTGCTCCAGGCCCCACACCAGCTTTGTCACCTTTCTCTAGACACGTTTCAGTACCTCAACATTTCTCTTGAATGGAGTGGTCCAGAACTGGACACAGTACTCAAGGTGTGGCCTGGCCAGTGCTGAGTACAGGGGAAGAATCACCTCCCTTGTCCTACTGGCCACACTGTTCCTGATACAGGCCAGGATGCCTTTGGCTCTCCTGGCCACCTGGGCACACTGCTGGCTCATGTTCAGCTACTATCTACCAGTACCCCCAGGTCCACTTCTGCCTGGCCGCTCTCCAGCCACTGTTAATGGTGAGCCTTAGAGTCTGGGGTCCTGTGTGGTCTCTTGCAGCCAGATGAATGTGTAATAGTATCTGTGGTAGTAAATACAGATGAAAACAAATGACCATTACCGAGGCAAGTCAGTAGAGGTTAGGCCACTGTGCTCCTAATCCATATGTAGCTCAATATTTTTATTGGGGGTGAAGACATGCCCCTTCAATGTGTTTGTAGTGAAATAGCCTTGGGATGTGATGTTAAAATGAGCCAGCATAGCTGAAAGACTGGCAAGCCTCTTTACATCCACCTCTTAGTCATGTAATTGATGCACCTTGCTCAAAAGTGCAGTCTTACCCATTATTTTGTGCTTGTCTCTACAGGGCCTGCATTCCTTGCCCTTTAGGAAGGCAGGGAGCTTGAGGCCTACATAATTGGGCCCTTTATCACTTTTTTGTATGTAGGACAGATGTTTCAAAAACAGTCCAGTAATTTAAGTACCTACCTTCCCTTTTCAAAAGGGCCATAAGATCTTGGGACTTCTACTGAGGTGCAGGTGTTTTAGCACTTTCATAAACTTGACCTCTCAAGTCATCAGTTATTTTCAGGAACGGTTTCTGTTCCAGGCTAATAGAGAGTTGCAAGGAATTATTTTATTTTCTCCCGTTAGAGCAACAACAACATAGCCACAATTGGTGATCCTGAGGAATGTGCAACTTCAGGTAATTTATGAGTTTATGTACAGCATTGCTGGAGATGCCAGACTGGTGCTGCTGCATAGCAAAATACCTTTGCTGCACTTTTTCTTATGGTATTGTTCTACCTATATGCTCTAAATACTTACATGTTTTGGTCTTCAGTGTGGAAAGCGAAGGGCTGTTTTCTGTTGCCATAGGTGCAAATAAGTATTCTATAACATAAGAAACTACCTACAAAATTTCCATAACCTAGCAACTTTAGGTGAAGGTAGTAGAAAAGGCAGGTCTGTATTTTATGGCAAAGCTGACAATTTTAAAATGTGGTTATTTTGTCAGATTTTAGGGCCCTGGAGGAAGCTGAGTAGCCACTCCGCTGACTTGCTGACTGTACCTGGCAGCTGAACATGTGAGTCTTTGTACCTTCAGTACAAGTATATAAAAATGTTAACCCCTTTTTGGAAGGAAGAAGGAAACTTGTCACCTTGGCACAGGATTTGTGCATAGACATCCCTCTTGCAGCCCCTCCTTAAAATTTGGTGACTCTTTCTGCTTAGGTGTGTGGGTAGTGCCTAGGCAATCCGTAAGCTGGGAATACTTGCAGCTAGGCATTTGTCTAATGAAAGGAAAACACTCTCTGTAGGATTCATAGACTTCAGAGGAATAAGAAAGACAGCTAAACATAAAACCAGTTATGTCTGAGTAAATTCCTAACCTACAGGTCACGATGTGTTTGGATTTCCTTGCTACAAGTGGCAATAAGTAATCTTTAGCAGACAAGTGGCATACACAGCAAGAAGAGAAAGGAGGATGAAACACTCTGTGAGGGGCCAGCAGTCAGACTAGTACAGCAGCTTTATGCAATTCAGTTTGGGCCAACTGATCAAGAGCTGTGCTTTCATCATCTGTAGCATGATTCATGGGAGGTAAATTTGGTGTTTGAGTGCAACTTGGCATGTTACTCTTCAGTGACAGACCTTCTGAGGGGAGAAAGTTAAATAGAAAGTGAATGAAGACGTTAGAGTACGTGTAACAGCAAAAGCAAGAAAGAGACAGGTAGGAAATGGCATGTGAAGTGAAGGATTTTGGAGATTACTACTTGAGTTTGCAGTGTTTACACAACAATTCTTTATCCTTCTGTCCCCCAGGTGGATAGCAGTAGGTGGCAAATACCACTCTAGTCCAGACCTCTAATGGAGGTGTAAAATAAACAAATTTGGTTTCAACTTTGTAATTGAATCAGATATTCAGATGGGTGGTTCTGACTGTGTCACACTGAATTAGTTCCATCAAGTATTTTCATTCTTCTCCTTCCCATCTCTTACTTCCACTCCCAGCGCAGTCTAATTTAGGAAATTGTGAAATCTTGTGTGAAATCCTCTTGTGTAACACTGCTCAGCAAAACTATAGCAACACCACCACAAATGAGCTCCATATAATAATTGAATATTTGTATCTAGTTTTAAGGACACATAGCCAGTGGAAAGAAATAGTAGGCTGACCTTACTAAGTTGATTAGATCATGCAATGATTATTCATTAGTGCCAGTTGTCTGCTGGTAGAAAGCAATTTGAACCAGAACTTGTTCTTCCAAGGAGTGCTGACATTAAGAGATGGATGGTACCTGTGCAAGCTATTACATGCACTGTGGCACAGCTAAAAAGTGAAGAATGAAAACAACCCACAGGTGATGCAAACTCCAGCTTTAAGGAGTACTGTCTTATGTAGCATATGCTATTGGAGGTGTGAGACCTGGAGCTGAGGGTTTGTTTAAGAATTAGCTAAAAACTTTGGCCAGCATCCTGACATTTTGATAAAACAAGAGCGCTCAGTTGGCAGTGCCACGATGGGCAGGGCAGCAAACCCATTCATGGCCAAGGCAGTGTGCTACTGCAGAGGCTCAGGATGGCTGCTGGAGGCATTTGAGGGGTACTGCTGGAAAGCACACTCTGCTTGAAAAGCATCAGCAGTACCTGGAGGAAGGCCAGTGTCTACAGATAAGAGGTGAATAAAGTAGCCAGTCGTGACTTCAGTCAGGCCTGGATGAAGACTGTACTTGCCAAGGCCTTAAAGGATGGAAATCTCCCCTCCCTTTAAGCCTAGCAGAGGGCTTTGTAATGTGTTCTTCCAGTGTTTACTACACTATGCAGTTAAGGGTGGCATTGCAGAACGTAGCAAGGATTCTGGACTGTTGGAATGCCTTGGAAGTAAGCAGTATCCATGGCATGGGGAAGAGGTGCTTTTCAATGTCTGCCAAGTTCCTTTGTTTCTCATGGATCAGAAGTGATGGTGCTGCAGCTTATCCCCATACAAGCACCAGAGTTCTCCAAGAGTACTCATCTATACATCCCCACTGCCTCTCGCTCAGTGCAATGAAATTGTAGACCAAAGCCATTGTCTAATTTTTTACCCACTCCTTGTTTCTAAAGCAGAGACACTGAATAGAAGCAATTCTTTCAACTGTGGCTTCATGCCTCACAGAAAGCATCTAATTCCTGCCATTATCTTCAGTTTTACACTTGGCCAAAAGTTGAACATACAGCACAAGGGCTTTTTCACAATTCCTTTTGTCCCATAGGCCAGTCTCACGTAGGGTCATAATCCCTATTGGATTGGCATCAGGTAATTTTTTGTTGTGCTCAATTTCGGAAGTATGCTACTCAGTTGCACTCTGGATGCTTAAATCTCACCTGTCCATGAGCTACACACAGTGGAAATCATTACCTGTGATGAAAGGCTAAATTATCAGCGTAAGGCTACTGCTGTTGTATGAGGCTTTGTAGAAGCAGAGTGGCATGTGGAATGCTGTATTTCACAAACTTTACTTTCCCACTCTAGAGCTTTGGTTCTAGTCACTACAATAGAATGGTGAATCTGACCCCTGAAAACAGGGGAGGGTGGGGGTAGCTATGCTTGGGGATTTTTGCTTGGCCAGAAGGTGCTTGGGATTTTAATTGTAGTATTTGAGAGGTGATTCTTTCCCCCAATCTGCAGTCTAGAGCCACAAATGAAAGAAGAGCTGCTCAACCATGAAATGTTTTCACTTTTTTTTTATTTATTTTTTTTTTTAATTGCCGAAAGATAGATCTATGGGTGAATCTCATTCTTACCATCTCATTCTATGGCTTGAGGGAAAGAAAATCTTAACCTGTGAAGAACTTGCATAATACTCAGGTGGAAATGAATTCCTGTGAGACTCTTGTTGTGTTTGCTATTGATTTCCAGTGGGAAATTTCAAACAGTAATGTTCTGAGGAACTGTCACACATTTGCCTTAGGTCTAATGTTTCTATAAATCATCACACCCGGTTCATAGATCATCTGTGGCAGACAGGATACTTTCAGGATGCCTCACACCTATGTATTCTCTTCCCAAAGAGGGTGATTGTCAGCCTTATTGTGTAAATTCAAAGCAAAAATTCCATGAACTTCATCGGTTTTCTAAATTGATTTCAATTGGCATCCATTTTGAGCTGTGCACTTGTGTCTACTTAGCTCCTAAATACTAGAGCATCTATTTCTGCTTGGCTCTGATCATATATGTATTTTGAGACTGACTGGGTTAGATGAACTTTGTCATCCAACTGACTTAAATATCAGAGTGTAAAATGGACAGTGATCACTTGGTGACTGCCAATGTAGTCTGCACAAGAAGCTATTTAGTTAGTGTAGCGGTAGCAACTGTCATAGAGCGTTGGCTAAAATCAGCTAAGATTGGATGCAGCTTCATTTGTGAAGGGGTGGGGAGGAGGGGTGTGCTAGTCACCAGCAGCATAGTAATACAGCCTCTTGCAAGTATTTGTCCTAGCACTTGACACAAACAGGGGCATGAGGAGGAAAGCTCTCTCTTTAAACAGATATCCTCCTTCCTTGCCCATGAAGTTACTCCTTTGCCTGGAGACAAGTAAACTATGCTGACCCTAAGGTTCCCACTGGCCCAATTTGTAAGTACAACTAGTAGGAAGTTTTTGAGAGAGCTTGTTTTGTGTTGCCAGTAGCCAGATGTTTTGAAAGTGTGGAAGGTAATGGGATGGAAGTGCTTACTAGGCTTTTGGACTGCAAGACTTATATAGCTATAAGAAAGTTACTTAAATATTCAGGTGACTTCTAATTTCAGTAGTCAGAGACTAGTGCTGTGGGAGGAAGACACCAGCTGCAGCAACACTTGTTTTTCTGTTCTTGTGGTTCCTCTTCAGAGTTAGGCAATATTTATTTCCCAGCGGCGCTGCTCAAAAGCCTTCCTTTCAGAAGTGTCAACACATGCAAGTGTTTGAGGAATTGCTGCTGCAGTACCCAATGGTTACGCCTTTTTGCTTTAAGTTCAGTCACTTGTGTGCTGTGCCTGAAGAATTTCACTGCAAGATGTATGCAAATTCAGTCGTGTGGTTAGTCTTGTTCTGTGTGTCTAAGCGTGCATTGTACTCCCATAGCTGTAGTGTTGAGTCAAGGCTAAAGATTTGTACATGAATAACATACACAGTGAGGCAGCTTCCAGCCTTGCTTTTCCTCCAAGACACAGGGAAAGGTTCATATCCCTGCAGAACAAAAGTGTATCTTGTTCTAACACTGTCATCTAAAAACTGTCAGACTTGCTTGCATAAAGGCAGACTTGAAGCCAATCTATGTCTTTTCAAGGGCCACCACTCTCTGCACTCCCCATCAACAGTAAAATGTTTGTGACTGACACAATCCCCCACTACACTGGCTTTTCACTTGACCAAGTCCAAGTTTGATTTCTGGATAAAGTATTGCCTGATGTAAAAGGGTACTGGCAAAATCCACACTCACTTAAACGAGGCAAAGGATTTCAAATTGGTTTTGAGGTTGTTTTGTTTATCTGTTTGTGTGGGGGATTTCAGTTTTGATGGTGATGGAATTGTTTTGTTTTGTTTTGTATTCAAAGTCCTCCATAGGCTTGTTGCAGCCTGTCTAAGGGAACTCCTCCTGTATCTTTGCCTCCTGGATTCCTTATCTATTTTTAAGTCTCGTGCTCTTTCCTGCGCCTATTTTAACTCTCTTACTGTACCATGTAACTCCTGTGGGATATGGAGTTTGTGGGAAAGAAGCAGCATATTACCAAAAAACGTTGATTAATCTACATAGCTCTTCAAGGGTTCCCTGGCACAAGACATGAAGAAGCTAATTAGGGTCACATCTAGGTATTGTCCATTTGTTTGTCAGCAGCTGTAATAGGAACTGATTAAGAAATATTTCATAAGGGTGTTATATTGTCTCTGTTTGATCTCTCTACCTGGGCTAATGCCTAGGTGAAATATGTAACTTGAGTTAATGCCTATGATTTAGGGTTTACCCACAACTCTGAAGTGAGGACATGTACTGGTCTGGGCTTGTTATGGGAATTCTTTTCCCTCAGTAGTATCAGTCTGTGCCATGTCCCTGTGCGGTGCAAAAGTAAACAGTTTTCAGGCCTTGGATCTCTTAAATACGTTTTTGCTACAGATCCCCCAGGAATTCCTACAAACTAAACTTCTTAAACTCATCATGTTTATTTCACTCTGATTCTCTTTATCCTCAAACCCAAAAAGGCTGGAGAGGTGTTTAATAGGACTTCAGTGAGACTTTTGAGGTACAGGACTGGTAACTGGAAGTTGCAAGTAAAACAATCCACTTCTATTTAAATTTAGCAACTAGATAGCTCTCTAGTGGCTTAACCTCTGCTATGCAGAATCCTAGCAACATATCTCATCTGTGGGAACTGGGAATTAGCACGCATGGCAAAAATGTCTTCAGTTGCTCCAAAGTGACATTTTACTTTTCTTTGGGATTAGGTTTTGGGGTGCAAGTATGACTTATGTTGATATGTGCAAACAGTGATTTCTTTCTAGCCCATATCTATTTTTCCAGGTAGTGGCAAGTTTCTAAGTTGTTCTGCCCAGATATTTCCATAAAGAAAAATGTTCCAATTCGAGGTGATAGTTGCTGCAGTTTTGTTTTTGCACATCCTGACTGCAAGCTCTGTGAGCAACCTGTCTGTAGTATCACTTACTTGCTACTATAGTGTAGTTCAAGAAGTGGACTCACACTCCACTGTCATTTGGTGCAGTTCATCTTGAAGTATATTTGCTATGTTTTTGCCCATGTTACTTCCCTCCTGTGTGTGTGGAACTTGCTGTAATCAGTCTGCTTCATCTTTGAGAATATACTTGTATGTTTTACTCATAGCATAACTAGCATAACTTGTGTGTTCCTTTTCATACTCTCAAGTCTGTAGAAGTTGTGTGCTGAGGAAGACTCAAAGCTCCACCATAAATCATGCTGTATAAGAGCCCTATTTCCCTTTTTCTTGTGACTGCTCTTAAATTTAACCCCTTGCTGAGTTTGTTAATATGTTTTACTGGCACAACAGTCACACAAATACATATTTCAGTTTTCAATGAGAGCATCTGAACTAAGATTCCTTCTTCAGCACTTAAGCTATGGGTTTGTGTCTCACTTTTTGACTTCTGAGATTTGCTTTTGGCATGTTTTGGAAACTGTTGCACAGTTAAATTGACTCTAAACTGGTACCTTAGACACCTTGTTGATGGTTTTTGCCTTAGATGGGACCCATCCTTGCAAAGGAAAAGTATGGTATATTAACTTTCTCCCTATTCAAATCCATGAATTTGGACAGTGCCAATAACTGTTGTAATAGAGAATAGTCAAGCATGTATTTTGTGCATCTCAGGGATCACAAGAACAATGGTGTGAAACTTGGCTACATCCAGAGAGTACAATCCTGCCTTCCTCCAGTATGTCAAATTCACAGAATCAGAAGGTCACCAGTAATAGCAGCTAGTTGAGCTAGAGGAAAGATAGTGAAAGATTCTACAAGTGCAATGCCTTCTGTCTTGCAGAAGCACAGCGAGGGAGATCAGCGCTGTAAAGCTCCTGTTCTGGTTCTCCCATGTTTGCACTGATGTCAAAATCAAGATAAGGAGGAGTTCTCACTTTTGTTATGTGTGTGTTCTGCCCTTTTTTCTCTTTTTTTTTTTTTTCCCCCAATGAATTGTTTAGTCGTGGTCAGTGTGTATATGCTTCTTGGAATAATTTCACACTACAACAGATGGACGGCAGAGTTGTACAGGTAATCAGGTGAATAAATAAATGCATGCTCTATGGTTCACATGGTCTGCATATGTAGTTCCCCATTGGGGTTTTCAAGGCTTCTTTCTTTAACATTCTAGCCAAGAATGCCATCTGTATAGGCTAGGGAGGAGAGTGTTAGGCTTAGTTACCCAAAGGGTGGTATGGGCGCCGATGCATCCCTTGCTCTGTATAGTCTAACTGCTGTTGTTGACAGGAGCAGCTGTTTCCAAAAGTATGTGGGTTTACCAGAATTTCCTGGCTCCTACAGCAAAATGTTTGTATGTTACCTTGCAGTGTACCCCAGACCACAGCTGAGGTCTGGTCTGGACCATATCTAGAGATGCAGACAGTGCCTCTGCTTTCTTTCTGCTTGGCTAGAATGATGACCATGGTGAGGTCAGGCACAACCACTTACTTCTGCATGGAACTGTGACTGAAGTATGTATAAACCCCTGCGCAAAGAATGAATCCTCTCCACAGCATGGAATAATGACAGACCCAGCTTCCTTATGCATGTTCTTATAATGGTCCAGGTAGCACTGTAACAGTTTCACAAGTGTGTGGAGGCAATTGATGATCAGCAGCCAGGCCTTGGTATCACTTCCCTTGGTACTGTCCAAATCTTCCTTTCATCTCATGATCCACAGAATTCATCCCTTTTCTCTTTTGTTTTGCTTTCATTTTACAGGACTCTTGCCCTCCATTCTTCTCTTGCCATAACCTGTTCATGCAGACATGACTAAGTTTACTAATCAAGCTACCATGTTATCTCGGAGTAGGGAGGATAGTTTTAGTTCATCTCTGAGTTGTTTTTTGGGGCTGAGTAACTTATTTTGGGGTTTAGACTTCTATCAGTGGGCATGCTGAAGATGAAGTTTTACTGATACATCTGAAAAGCATGCACATAATTTTAAAAATGAAAGAATTAATTGAATTACATGTTCCTCTTGAAGCATCTTTATGAAAATAAGCATAATCTGTGACTGGGAAGACCAGCAGCATAACCTTTATGGCATATTTTTAAGTGTTTTGCACAATACTATGTTTCGATGAAGCACTGTTCATAACTTGGCAAAGACCTCTTAAAGAACATTGGCCAGAACAAACTGCAAAACAACCATTTTAGATACTTTGAACTTAAATGTGTATGGCTCCAGACAGAACCCACTAATTCTCTTTTTGTTGTAGAGGCCTGTATAGGCTAGCTCTTTTATTTCCACCATCCTGGCTCCTTGGGGTTTTACTCTGTATTGATGCAAAGGCATATTAATTTAGAGACCTGAAATAGAACATACTAGCTCAGGTATATATCACATAGAAAACTGGAAATTCAAGGGTATTGGTTCCAGGTGTGGTTGACTAGATGTTCTGTAACCGTTCAGAAAATCACATGCAGTAAATAACCTTACCAAAATGTATTGTCTGGCAAAGGTGGGGGATGGAGCTAGGGACTGGAACATCATATCTGCTTCTGTAACTCCAAAGTGTGCTTTAACTCTTGATGAGCAAAGAGTTTGATCTGTAGAAAGCAGAATTTCCTATGTAAACTCCACTAGGACAGGGAATACAGCACCTATCGACATAGCAGAAATAGGTTTACAACATAGTAGATGCTGTGAAGAGAAATACCTGCCACAACAATGGCTTTTAGTCCAGGTATGGTAAGAAAATAAAACCAAAAACTCATGGCATTAATAAATCTCCTGTAACTGTACCACGATGCAGTCTAGCTAGTCAGCAAAACACTTAAAATTCTGTGGAGATAGCAATAAGTATCGTAGCAATTGTAGACTTCGTGTATCTGTGTTTATACTTACTACAAGTGCATGGTGAGGTCATTCAAAGATATACAAAGGCTAGCATGACTTAACTGCATACCTGACTATGCTTTTTTTCCCCTTCATAATACATATTTCCATGTCTGAAATAATCTCAAACCCATTAAAAAGTAAGGATATATATCTCTGAGTGTCCAGAGGTGCAGATATAGAAAAAAGAGCTGTTGATTTAGAACTGGCTCTAGTGCCTTCAGCAAGGTCAAAAAAGGCATGTTTAGATTTCTGTCTGTGCAAAGCACTGTGACAGTAGCAGCACAAAAATGGAGCAAATGGTAGCATAATTAGTACAGAGTACAGGACAGGAGGTTTTATTGCTGTTGTGATTAAGTTAATTTCTCCAAAAATTAGTGATAATATTGCTGGGTATGAGATAGCTAAGGACTCCTGATGCAAGAGGATTTCCAGCTACTGGCCCCATTGAGTGCATTTTATTCTCATTTTGGCTCCTACACGATTGGGGTAGAATAAGGAGGAAGAAGCATAGTAGACAGCAGCTCATGTCAAAATGCTGTGTCCAGGCTACTGAGGTCTTGAAAAAACCCACAAATGTTGATGACGTTTACTCATGTAGCAAAGTTCCAGGCTGACTTAACTCAGGTTGAGGGCAGAGTCAGTAGTATTTTGCTTAAGCCCCAAAGATTGAATATAGCATCTCAAGCTTTGGGGAGCAGGTAGAAACTGGCAGTTTATGGAGGTTCCTGGTAAACTAAGTGCATAGCTGAAGTATAACTCAGTAGTCCTTGTCACAGAATGTGAATTCTTTCCCTTAGTGACCCTCTGGTGAAATTCATGCTGAACTGCAATTTCAAAGATGTCTGTTAAAGGTACACTGGATCCTTGTGGCTGTGCAGATAGGGTGTAGCAAGGTCAAAACCTTCTGTCTGTTAAGGTTTTACAAAGCTTAGTTAAAGCTTGAGTTTTGCATTTGAAAGATAGAGGATAATGTCCTTCTGGTCTTAGGAGGAACTAAGAGGTTTGAACACTTCCTTAAGGCTTTGAATCCCAGAATGGCAGGGTTTGGAATGGACCCCTGGAGATCATCTAGTCCAGCCCCTCTGGTAAAGCAGGTTTGCCTAGAGCGGATTGCACAGGGTCAAATTCAGATGAGTTTTCAGTCTCTCCAGAGAAGGAGACTCCACAGCTTCTCTGGGAAGCCTTGTGCTAGTGCCTCATCACCGTCAAAGTAAACAAGTTTTTCCTCAAGAAAGGCTTTTTAGGTCTTTGTTTGGTTATCCCAACCTTCTAAATTATAGTAAGGATCACATGAGAGGTGGGCAAGTTTTTCTTCAGTGACTTTCCTCCTTAAAAAATCAACACCCAGTCAAGTGGAAATTTCCACTGCTGATGTACATACCTCACTGCAAGAGGTATCCTATCAGTCAAGCCTAACTCTAGGTAAGTTTTTGCATACGTACTGATATAGAAAAAGATCAAACCACAGAAACTTTTGCTTCTTGGGTATTCAGATAAATTCCTTTTCATCCTTCTTGCAGTAGAAATGAGTATGCAAAACACGTGTGCTCGTTGATATCCATTTCCTGTAAATCCCTGTTTACTAGGTTCAGTTTCAACTGATCGCCTGACATATATGTGATGTTAAAGCAACTGAACCGCGAGCACCCAAAGGAGGAGCAGCGAGGGAGCCCGGTAGGGCGAGAGCAGGCTTTCGGGCTGGGGAGGCCGCGCCGAAGACTCATCCAGCAGCAGAGCCAAGGGGGCGCCGGCAAGCGAAAGCTTTCGGCGGCGAGCCCCCTCACCAGGCCTGCGGCGAGCGCGGTGGGCCCCGCCACCGCAAAGAACGGAGCCCCCAGTCGGTGACTGTGCCTTGGATGGAGCCCGTAGCGCGCCTGGGCAGTGGAGGGTGCGGGGGCTAGGGGACGGAGGCAGCTGCGGGCAAGAAGCCTGAGGCGGCAGAGGCGCCGTTGCCCCTTTAAGCCAGCGCCTCTGCTGTCCTCGGGTGCCCCGCGCGCGCCTGGCCCGCCGCCGCCACAGCGCTATTAATAGCGGGGCGGGGGCGGAGCGCCCCCTGGCACGCTATGCGCCCTGCTCGGGCGGGCCGCCCGCCCACCTTCGCCAGCCAGGTCGCCAGGCACCCGCGGTCTCAGCGCCGCGCCCAGCTCCCCACCGCCTCTCGGCTGCGGGCGGGACTGGGCAGAGCCTGCGTGTCGGGCCGCAGCTGGGCGTTCGGCTTGCCTGCGCGCCAACCGTGGGGCGGGAGTGGGCCCTTTCCCCAGACTGCAGGGAAGAAGTGTCCCTCGGTCCCTGCTGCAGAGCTGCAGGCACTTGTGCACTCCCGCAGGAGAGGGAAAGGGAGCGGAAATGGTGGTGTTCTGCCCTGCAGGCCAGTGAGGTTTCGGCCCCGTCCCTTCTCTCCTGAAGGGGCAGAACAGCGTTTTCCTCGCTTCCCCCCATGTTTCCCCTCCCGCGGGTTTAGGAATCGTCACTGAAATCTCCACCTGCTCTAACTGCAACGGCAATTTTTTTTCCCCCTGGTTCTGGGAAACGTGCAAGAAAAACGCCGACGTGTGTTCTCTCAGCAGTCCACCCACGCTCTGATCTGGGGAGAAAGGAATGGAACGCTTTGCTTGCACAGAGGGGTATCATTTACGACACACAAACTGTACTTTGTAAAAGCAGTGAAGAGCCTTTGTCTCCCTGTAAAGGCTGTGTAAGAGTGTGATGTATTTGTATATCCCCTGTAATCAAGATAAAAAGAGGCTGTGTTGCATGAGAAATAGGAATTGTCATAGTGGATTATGGCCATCTGCTTTAGTATCCTGAGTCAACCTAGCCAAAAGAAGACATTGTGGAGGAAGGGAATGTATGTCTCCTCTTTAGTGCCTTCAAAAATACTGTAGTATTTTACTGCATATTACAAATGCGTCTTCATTAGTTATCCTGCACTCTATATGTTTTTTATTTCACTACAAGGAGAAACACTCCTTTTAGTCATAAAAAAAATTATGTTCCTTATTTCAGTCCAAGTCCATTGGAGTGTGGTAACAATTCTCCCTCCTCCAAGTCTTCTGTTACCTAGTGTCCATTGTTTTTAACGAAGGATGAATCTACTAAGCAGCACTGCATCTGTGTCCTTAGTAGAGACAGAGTGGATGTCCACATCCAATGCTTTATGTTTTGCAGCTCTCTTGCAGTCTTCAAGTGAAGAGCAGCAGATTATTTCCACAAGGTAGAACCTCCCTTCAGGGTAACATGGAGCACAATTGGCATTCACTCGGCCACCCAAACACTTTTGGCAGTAAGTGATATCTCTTGAATAGCAGCTGCCCAAGTGTGACATACATTGAAAATAAGGCCAGTTGCTTTAATGCCTCTGCCAGCAAAGCTGTGTTAGGGCATGAGTCACTGAATATGAGTGAGTTGAGAGTGTCTTTGAGGTGTTCATCTTACAGCTTTCTTGGGTGACAGGGGATTTGCTTGCTTTTTAGGACGAACACTGTGTTTATGCCCTTTGCTACCAGCTCCTTTAATATATAACACATCAGCCTGTGGCAGAGAGAGTTTACCTTGGGGGCATCTGGGGTGAAGAGAGCAAAAGTAATCTCTTAAGTGCAGGAACGCTCTCAGCACTTTAAACCACAACATTTGAACAGGAGTCTCAAGTGTGCATTAGTAATGCTTTTGCCCTTTGCTCTTTAGAAGGGTGATTTGCTCTACAAATACTTTATGAACCTCTTGAGACTGTGGCACCATGTTATTTTTTCAAAAGTGTCCACTACTAAATTCCCACTGCATTACAACATGGGCTTCTGTCACAACATGCTAAATAATCACAGGAAAATGGCATCTCGTGACAAGTTTTGTTCTGATAGATACAGGTCTCTAGAACCATACACACAAGGGAATTTGTGTAGTTTTGAGACTAGATAAGAAAATCAACATTTGAAAATTGTGAGAGCATTGGATGTCCCATGTGTTCTTAAATGAACAGACAAAATGAGTAAGTCATTCAAGGGTAGCCTTGTTTGTATATGTGTTCTGGACTGTCATCTTTTCTTTGTGTTGTTGGCAAGCTGAGCACAGATGAGCCAAATAAATTTAGGGCTACATATCCACAGACCTTTACTTCACTGTGCAGTTTCAGTCACTGTACTGAGACTAGTCATCTCAGTATGTGGCTAGAGGGGATTTATCTGCTGAAGTCTGTTTTGAAGCATGTGGAATTTTGGTCTGGAATTTGTGGTCTGTCTTTTGTAGAGCTGAAATGCAAAAAATATATTTCTGAGTGTAAAAGGAGCTTAACTGCTTAGTTCAGCTTCATATGATAATAAGAATACTTGTCCTGTAGGCATGATTGATCTGCCCAACCTCAGCCGCTTGCATAGCCGCGTTCTGTCTTTGGTTTCATCAGGATAACAGTAACTTTATCTTTACTTAGCCTCCCTGAAAATCATACCATTGAAGGTAAAGATGACAAATCTTGTTTTCCTTGGCTTTTGGTCACTGTTTACATGTTTACAACTTTTGTTTGTTTGTTTGTTTGTTTGTTTGTTGTTGTTTTTGTTTTTTTGCTGTGTAGGGGTGTGCTTATCCTAGGTTTCTGTTGGGGCCATGCACTGCCCGTGGGAGGTGCAGGGTTGTTGGTGAAAGGCAAATTCTGTGGTACTTTTTGCTCAGAACATTTTGGCTGATAGGACACTTGGTCTTTGTTAGACGCGACTGCTGATTCTTTATGGCGTCAAAGCATTTTATGGAGACTTGACTTGTTAGTGAGGGAACTTCAGAGTGGATTATCACACAGATACAGGCTTGGTGTCATCTTACTGTTGTCTCAGGTCTTTTTTTTTACCTGGTGTGCAAAGACAAGTCAATACAGAGTTAAGATTTTTTTGTTTATTGCAGTTCTGTGCAGAGAGGGGTGCAAGGTGGTAATTCCATAAAGCTAGCACACTAGTCGAGATTTGTGGCAGTTACTTCTACGATAAAACGTATTAGTCACATCTAATATCAGCACCTACTGATTAGCCCTTGATTAGTTTCTTTCTTGCTTCATACTAAAGATATACCTTTAAAATTCACTAGGAGTGCTCAGAGACTAAGCAGCTTCTCTAGTTAGGAGGTGTGGGTTTTTTACATTGTAATATTATAATGAGGCAATTCACTCTCAGTGCACCACTTTGGGGAACTTTGCTGATTTTTCAAAACAATACTAATCTCAAAATGTTGTTTCAGAGCTAATTATCTGTTGTTCCAGGGCCAGTTATCTCAGTACATTCTGATTTCAGTGTCAGCATAACCTCAAACCATCTGTCACTCCCCTCTCTTTCTGAGACTATCTTATCTTGTGGTCAGCCGAGCTTGAAATAGTTAATGACCAGTTCGTGTCAGCGCCAAACAACCGGTTATCACTGCCATCATACCAAAACGATGCATACAAGTGCCCAGTGAACAGAGGAAACACAGTAAACCAAATTGTAGCTCTTCAAAAGGAACACAGTTTCTGGTACTTTGAGAACTCACTCTCAGAAGCTTAAATTCTTACTTTGTGATCTTGGACTCAGTTTATATTATTTTAATTTGGACTGTTTTATCAATTATTATTTTGCATACTATGAAAAATACTTCAGATGTCAGATAAGTCTCATACCTCCTGTAACACACTATTTAAAGACATCATCACTGAAATGTTCCTTGTGTTGTAGTGGTTCCTTACTGAAGCAAGTGACATTGAATATGCATACTCCTGTCAAATAAGTTAATTTGTGCTGATCGAACTTTAATTGCAAATTTAACTGCAGGTACTTTTCTTGATGTTTACATTTGAAGTTTATAATCTAGAAACTTTAGGGACTGAAAAACTTCTTTGGAGTCACTGCTGAAAAAAAACTAATGAAGAAAAAACAAAGAGAAGATGATAGTTGAGAGTGAAAAGTCATAATTTCAAAGCTGATGATAAAATGAGCCGTGTGTCTTTTGACTTTTAATCCCACTCTGGAGGTTGCTGTAGATCTGATTTAGACTCCATTTCAACCAAAGAAAGAAGGGCAACATTTTTATAGTATCTGTCAGAATTCAACCTCTTTACATAGGCAAGAGAGGTATGGTTAATGTTTTTCCTTCTCTTTTTGGTAGTTACACAAGTTTGGAAAGGCTGCCTTCATACTGTGGGCTGATAATGGATTTAGTATATTTGAGACAGTAATCAGCTTTGGACACTTGTACCTGTGTAATCTTACCTTGACTAGATGTGTGCTATTTCAGTTGTCACTTCACTATGATACTATAATTAAATAAGTGGATTTTGCATTAATTTAAATATTACTGGAAAAGTAGTAGAATGTGTAAAGTTGTCGATTATGATTACTTTAAAAATAAACAAAACAGTGTCCTTGGCAGTTATTATCCATGTATTGAACAGTGCAGCTGTGAGACATGACGGTAATAGGTGTAGCTGTGAATGTAGTTAAAGCTCCTTCTTGCGTTTGGCAAAATTTTTGTTCTTAATTTCAGTCTGATTGTAACCTGTAACTTCTTNTTGTTTTTTTTTTTTTTTTTTTAACTGAGGTCTTATACTGTTACAAGGTTCTGATCTAAAGTAATTGAAAAGATTTCTGCTGCTTTCAGTGGGTAATTAACACGCAGTTGAGTAAGGATAAAAAGAAGAATCAAGTTTAGAAGGTTGTGATGAAAAGTGTTCTCCAAGTATGAGCTTTAGTAGTTTAAGGTTCTCATAAAGTCGTTAAATAAATGGCTTTTTAAACATCAGATTAGTTAATAAAACTGCTTCCATTTTTCCTGGAGACCCTTAAGAAAAAGACACAGTTGATGGAAGTGAATATGTAGGCCACAAGGTAACTGCCCACATATCCTTCAAATTACCTGTCAAATATGGTTAGTTTTTGGTTTTGAAGGTGTTTAGTTCACTCCATCCACTTGCATGTTCAAAATTCTATAGGTAACAAATAACAATTGAAAAATAAATTGCAGGAAAAATAATATATACTGTTACTTCGTTTAAGAAGGAAATTATGATGAAGCACAATGATTTTACTTAGACCTAAAATAATTTAGTATTAGTACTGCCTTTGTAGTTAGGCATGTCTTTGGCAACTCAGTGTATGTTCTTTTTGACACTTAAAGCTTATTCTCTTCCTGGTTTTTCAGGGTTTTTTTTAGGTCTGAATGGAAACAACCAAATGGAGCTAGGTGAATTTTGTGGATGCAAAAGCTTATTGATCCAGTGTTGTCTTCTAATGAAGCAAGTTGCTTTTCTCCATATGTACTCAGGAAACACAGGCTGTCTTAGTAACTGAGGTCAGAACTATTAAATATTAACTTTCCTAATAAATGGCTAGGCCTGTTTGTGTTTGGAAACATAGGCTTGGGGACTGTTCTCTGGAAGTGACTCAAGCAATGTTCTGTTGGCACGAGGTAGTATTAAATCCCAGGAATCCTATATTTTTCTAGGCTGACTGGAGTTTGGCCTGCAAAGAATTTACTCTGATTACTAAGAGAATAAGAGCAGACTCTCTCAGAACTTCAAGAATTTTTTTCTTTCTCAGCAGTACAACAGTTTAACAATAGCTGTGCAGAGGATAGATTATTTTTAGCCTAGATTCCTTAGTTAGGGAGACCTAATGCAACCTTATTGTTTGTCTGTCTACTGTGAATTCTCTGGCTTTTGACTTGCTTTAACAGCAAGCAGTGTCTGAAACTGGGCTAAATACGTTAATAGAATGGAAGAGAACAAATAATTGTGTAAGAGAGAGGCTGTATCGTGAGCACATGTATTATTATGCATCAATAAGTCCATAAGATACAAATCCATAGAAAACTGACTTAATTAGTGTTTGTGCTCCTGAATTACTTGATTGGTTTAGGGCTTATTTCACGGCAGTCATCTGGAGCACAGATACTATATACTCAGTGCTGCAATAACCAAGAAGCTCTTCTGCCATGGGAAACAGGTTTTCTTGTGGAATTTGAAGTGTATTGAACTACTCTTAGAAAAGCAGTGTTTTATGTCTATGAGTTAAAATTTAAACCTGAGTGTTGGCCTGATTGCTCTCAGTGAGTCCAACAGAAACTGCAGTTAGTGAGTGACTAAAGGTTCAGTCCAAGTAGTGATAAGGCACATGGTCAGGACTCTGTCACCAACCCTTGCTAACTGGACTGTACTTGCAGTTTCTGAAGTCTCCTTTGGCACTGTGGGGATTCCAGGAACATAACTTTTGACAGACTCTGTGAGAAGATGCTGGCATTTACGTACAGCCTGGCTCTGTACTCTAATCTATCATATTCCTCCTGCATATGGATGTTATGTTCTAGCATCTTTACCGTTGATTTATAACATGGCATGTGAAACTTTCAAAAGTGTGAACAGGAGGAGGTTCCCTGCTTACTGCATCACAAAACCTCAATACACCTTAGCTCCCACCGGAGTTTTTAAAATCCTCTTCTGACCCCAGCACAGGGTGAGTTTCATGCACAAATGCATTTCTTCAAAGGCTAAAAATTCAAATACTATTTAGTGGGATTTTCAGAGTTGCAAATCTCACTTATCTTCAGCAAAAGAAATGGGATTAAGGTATCCAGTGGCAATTTTAAATTATTGTCTGCTTTGTAAGACATCTATTGAAAAAAATATTTGAACAAATGCAGCTCCAGGTCTCCGTTTGTACTTATCTTGGAAGTCTGCCTTTGACTTCAGTGAGAATGGACTGTAAAAAGAGTCAGTAATTAGCATCTGACTGTATTACCACACAATGTTACTTTATGATTTATTAAACAGTTGCCTACAATAAGTGTCCTGTATAGTTTGTTTATGTGGTATTAGGAAAAACATTGATATCATTCTGTTATGAATTGTGGAACAGTGTTGTGACAGGGTGTGCTTGTCCCCTCTGCAGGCTTTCCTCATCTGTGGTGTTCAGAATACATTTTCTGGGAAACTACAATGGGAAGAAAAATCACATCTCCTCTCTCCTCCTTCTCCTCTCCTACCTCCAGAAAGAATATTCTACTGTTTGTGAAAGGTAAGTGCTTTGGGTAACAACTTCAATCAACAGTGTGATGGATGATGAGTATTAACAGGAGTGTTCTGGAGCATAAGCCAAATTCTAACTGTTTGGAAGTGAAAACAGAGCTCTGTTTGACCTCCCACTGTTCCACTGCTGAAGATGTGCTAAGCTATCTTTGGTAGCGTATTTGAGAAGCTTTTGATGGAGGCAGTAGACTAAACCTCGAGGTGGTCTCCTACAGCAGTTTCCTCCTAGTTTCAGTGTGAACCTTCAGATGCATCTCACTCCTGGGTGCAATTACTGCTATTTCAGCCAAGGCACCATGGCTGAGGAGTGCAGCTTTGGGTGTCACTGTGTTTATGTGCCAAGATTACTGAGAAATCAAGAATAAAGCTGTGAGCCTTTAAGAAGCACGCTATGGAAAAATAAAATGCTAAGTGTGTATATGCATGAGGGGAATGTACCCAGTGTATTGCACATTCCAGCAGAGGCCTCTGTAAAGACTGGAATTTTAATTCTCATGTGACAGCATTCCACAAAGACAATTTCCTTCCTGCTTCCCCTCCCAAGAGATTAATTTAAAAATTTTGGCCTGTTATTTATTCTACTTTGGCTATCAAATAACTGTTGGAGTGCCACCCTCAGAAGAGATTAACTGGGGTACCTTAGTTCCTGATTTGGGTTCTCAGTGATTCCTTAGTATTATTTTCCTCCTCCTCCTTGTCATTAGCAATGCACCTTCTTCTGTATCATCACTCTACAAGTTTAGAAACATCATCAGCTGCATTAATATTTCTGCAGGGACTTTTCAAGTTTGTTTTCACTACACTCATGGTCCCCTGTGTCACTCAGCGCCTGTCGGTATAGTACAAGGCCCTTAGAAAGACAGGAAAGAAGAGAGGCAGTGACTCATGTAAACTTAACAGCACAGTTAAGGTACAAAAACCCACCCATCCCAGTAGGAACAAAGATGTTGATCTGCACAACGCCTGCTGTGTACTGTTTCTGTGTTTATTCCCTTTTTTTAGTTCTGAATACTAATATGTAATACAAGACAGTGTTTAATGAATTTGAATGAGAAAAACATTAGTTTTGGAACTGACATTAGCTGACATCACTGTGAGATCAGGAGAAGTTTGGACATAGTCATCTGTTCATTTCTGAATTACAAGCTGTAGCTAAAAAGGTGCAGAAGTCTGCAACCTCACTGTAAGTGGGCCTGCCAGCGTTCACATTTAAACTACAGCTGATGGCTACAATTATCACTTAGTTGTGTGGCTGAAATCATAAAACAATGAGACTAACCACTTAGAATGAAAATCCTTTTTTTCCCTCTTGTTCTAATTTTAGTACGTTCAGTAATAGTTGCAGTAGAACTTTTTTTTGCATTTTTCACACCATCAAAATAATGTGTTGTGAGTATTTTTTTTTCTCTTTAGAAAAAGAACCAGCTTACATTTTAATTGGTAGTAGCCTTTTTTAAAGGTCAGTTTTGCCCCATGTAAGAAACAGAGCACAAGACGCGCAACCTAGCAAGGGTGAAGAAAATTTAAATTACTTTTCCACTTTTGTGATTCTAGACAGCTTCAGCAGATAAGATTTATGGTATGCAGACAGTATTGCATGTCTGACACAGGTCAGCAGCATTGTGCCCTGTGATCCAGTCCCTGACAGACCTCTTTAATGTAGACTGTCATTGAAAACACCTGTGAGATCAGCTTTCCTTTGGTGTATCATTCTGTTGTACCATGCTGTCAGCATAAAAGGATAGACATAATGGAAGCTGTCCCTTAGGAAGACCCTTTGCAGAAGGAAAACGTGTATTTGCCTTTGTCTGACTGTTCTTTGAATGCTTTTAGAAAAGACACTGGCACAGGGCCATTGCATCTGTCAGACCGTGTTGTAGCTTGGACCACATTGGAGGTGTTAATGAACACTGTGTGCTCTGGCTGCCTTCTGCTTGGAACACCAAGAACCTGTGCAGACCACAGAAGGGGCTGTTTACAGCAGATAGAAGCTAAACTGTCCCTGCTGATGAGGAAGACAGTAAAAAACTCTTCTCCTCTATGCAAGCTTAGGAACAGTTGTTCGCTGAGCAATAGAGCTGGCATGTGGGTTAGAGGCCTGAAAGGTAGACTCAAATTTCAAACATAAGTTCAGGGGGTTGTGCCTGTAAAGTTTGGTCACAGAGATGTCTTAGGCTTAGGAACTGCCTGATTCCCTTTCAGTCTGCATCCAGTTGCAGTGAAGCACCCACTTCCCTTCCAGTAATTGATACCATACTAGCTTAGGAACATTTTTGCATTGGACACACATTCAGCATTTGTTGGTATGATTGCACTTCAGCACTTGCTGTCTAGATGAACGGCCCAATAGGTAAAGAGAGGAGGAGGATTAAAGAGTATGAAAAGCAGGGCTACAGTCCATTCTGTATAGGTCTGGAAATACATCTGTTTGGATGATGCTATCTGATTAGACCTTTATACAGGCTTAACTATAATTCAGTTAGGTAGAAGGAAAGAATATTTTTGGATGCTGGTAGCTGCCAGCAGGATTTTTTTTTTTTTTTTCGGTTTATGCTCTTTAATAAAAGAGCATAAGTGGAAGAGCATATGAGATTATCAGTGTTTTGGGGCATATGGCACCTTAGCCAGCATCTTAAGCAAATAATTAATGTGGCTGAAGATGCATCCAAGGAGCACGAACCTTCAGAGAATGTATTACTTTGTCTTCAGTTTTGAAAGCATTATTTCGTTCTGCAGCAGAAAGATCAGGGTGTCTTACAAATTCAGTTCATTAATCCTCTTCTCACTCCTATAGTCTTCATTTCCTTCTTGATTCTTGTTTTGAGGTGGTATCAGGATGTGTTCTGTTCTTGTTCCTTTTGAGTTGCTGGTAGGTTGGCCTAAATGAAACATGTTGCATCAACTTCCTTTTAGGTGAAGGTATTTTTGGAGTTTAGTAACACTTGGGACTGATAATTGCATAAGTGGGGAATCTGTATCAGTAGTAAACTATGACTTCGACTGTGAAAAGAAAAAATGAAGTATCAAGCCACCTTGCCTTCTCCATGTCTGTCTTTATATTCCATGCTTCTGTGTAGAAGAGGTAAGAAAAATATTGATTTAAGATCAATGATTTAAAGTAGAGGAGTAGAGAAGAAAGTTCCCGTGCTTTTGTCGCATGAAGAAATCGCAGAGGGATTGTTGATTTGGGCGAGAAGTTCTTGCCAGCTGGTAACTGTTAACAGCCCGTCTGGTCTAATGACTAGGTGCTGGTTTTTGTCTTTGCCTTGTATCAAAACCAAATCAGTGGCTTGCTACCTCCATCTACTGGAGGCTGGTGAAGTGGCTGGTGTAGGAATGCTTGGCTGGCCACACAGGAAAACGGTATAAAAATAGAAACATGTCTGAAAGAGAAGGACTCAGGCTGTGTCATCGAGATTGTGAGAAACAAGATGGGAACATCCATACCCAGAACACATGAAGTGTAGAGAGTAATTAGGAGTTTGTTTGCGATTGCATTAACTATGACTTTTGCAGTTGCTTTAGGATATGCAAAGCAACTGAAATCAATTATATATAGAAGGGTATAAAAATTTATATAATTCTGTCTTTGGTATGTGCTACTGTGCAGAAAATGAGACTCCAGAGGTAGTTTATTTGAGACTGATAATTATAAAATAGAGTAATTATAAATGGTATCCTAGTTATGGAAACTAAAAGCATCTGTTCTAAAGTAGCAGACCACAGAGTAATTCCAGTTACAGGAAGTGTGATATTCAGTGCATTTCTGACAAGTACTCAATGGTTACTGACAGAGTAGCACCTGACAGGCTTTGAGAACTTTTTCTGCATCTGTCTTGTCATCTTAGTAGAAACTCAACTGCCCATTAAATTAGTCTTTCTCTCTCTCAAGAAAAAAGAGAGAGAGAGGCTTACTTACATGGCAACCTCTTATCTGGCACTTTGTCCTGAAAAAAAATCCTTTAAGTAAATCACATATCTACAGTTTAAAATGTGATATTTGTGGTGCAGGTGCTCAATATGTTAAAGAAAGTTCTCGCTTTTGACAAAATTCTCATGAAATTTCCTCTGGGGATAAAGAAACAAGGAAGAGGGCTGTGGCTAATGGGTGTGGTGGTATTTCCCGCTGAAAAAGCACCTTAGCTACTGTTATGGTGTAGATGTCTCCATATCTGAGAGCTCTGCAGTCTTCTAAAACCAGAAAGGAGGAAGTACGAAACCCAGGAAAGAATGACCAAAATGAGAGCACATTTTCCTTCTCTTTCTCTGTCTTTTGTCATAGTTGTGCAGGTTTCTACTTAGAATAGCTGAAAGAATTTACTGATAATTCCAAGTCTCTCCTTAACACATACTGTATTTTTTAGTGGAACCAAAAAGAACTTAAGTATCAGGGGAGTGTCTAAAGGTAATAAGTACATACAATTGCTGCGCAGTGTAATGGTTTTAACTTTGTAAAATGGCTCATTAGTTGCTGCCAACTAACCAAAGGTGGTCAGTTTCAAGTTCCAAGATTTACTGTGTGGTCTTTCATAATCTCTTCATTTTTGGAAGATGTTGATACACCAGATTTAGTCAAGGACAAAACTCAGTTTGATCAAAATGGGATTCCAGGTGTGTGGTTTCTCTGTGGAATCCTTTGTCTGCAGTCTGTGATGCAGTTATGTTCAGTTGCAATATTTTAATTATTATTTCTCATTTGTAATGAGATACTAACTAAAAGCATCAGCCAGGGACCAAAGTCTCATTAAATATCAAAGACAATCTATCTGGGCTGTATACTAGGAAGCGGAAATACAAACTGATTAATCTGTTGTGAAAGGGTTGGGGGAAAGGTCCGAGAACTATTAAGACTTGGACTAGCTGGAAGCATTACAATTCCACAAACAGCCTATACAGGCATTTAAAACCCTGTAAGTGGATGGTTCAAGCAGTCTTTTTTGTAGGAACTCAAAGTTAAAACAGTGAAGTAAGTTATGAAGTGGGAAGGTTTACATCCTGCTTCACTCCAAGCCTAGTTTCATGGCTAAGTCATGTCACATTGTGTCCTTGTGGCTTCTGGAAAGCACCCTACCAGTTCAGCCAGATGGGATATTGCATTATGTGAGATACTTAGCACAGGCCACCAAGGAGAATGGGCAGGTAGGCAGCCAGATGCACAACCTATAATAAAATGTGGTAGTTCAGGTGAACACAGATTATTATTGTTACCTGAAGCTAAATGCCACATTATAGTTAGTTTAAATAATATACAGCAGAATGGGAGAAGTCAGCCTAAACCAAAACCACTGCATTTAGATGTTGCCAACATCTACATAAAATACCACTTCCCCTTACAGAAATACAAACAGGTTCCGATGTACAAATCTCATAAAATCTGTGTTTGTGCTCAGGTGTGCCTTGCTGGAGAATGCCTTACTGAATAACATTTTAAACAGTTTCATGAGGGTTTCATTATCAGCTGGATTGCTAGCTGTTTATTTCTTTTCAAAATATCAAGGAACATGGACCAACATGGCTCCAGTCGATACTGTTCTTGTTTCTGCTGCAGATGGCAGTTGCAAGGGTTAACTCCTCATAAGAGTTCTGTTACCTATATCCAGTTTGACCTATATCTAGAATTGAAAAATGAACACAAGCACTCTTTTATTTTTTCTGTCATGGCTTGGTCTTCTGCTTTTACAATGGCTACCTCGTGAGGAGTTGCCTCAACCTACTGCAGTCTGCTGTCGTTGATTCTTCAGTGATTTTTCATTTTTGAATGGAAAGGGTATGTGATTGCATTGCATATCAGCCAATACTAGAGAAGTAACACGTAACTACAAACTCGGTTTTTAGGCTTGAAAGGCTGTAGGCTTAAAAAAAAAGCTAAATTTTTAGAAACCCTTTACCATGTCACTTTCACAATTACCTGTGACACAGCACTGTCACCTTGGGCAACCAGTGAGTCTCTAATGGGAATAAAGCCTGTAGTAGTCCATAGCAGCAAGCAGGCTTAGCCGAGGGAATTAGGAATTAGCCTTTTCTAATACCCTGAGTAGACGTTTGCACATCCTCTATCCGAGCTAAAAGAACCTCTGCATGCTAAAGGCTATGGGGAATACTTTGTTTTTAAATTAAACGTTATCTTTCTCTGACTAACATACATCCCAAGGTGCTTTCATCAGGTGTGAAAAGGTAGGTGCTTCTTGGTTTTTCTGTTTTAGGAAAAACAGTAAGGTACATGAACAGATTGAGTACAACTGGGAAAAGAAATGCGGTCGTCTTTGCTACCATTGTTCGAGTGGCCATTTGCTTGGGTCAAAGGTCTTTTGCAAAGCAGGATGCTAAAAGGGCTCACTCTAGTTTTAGTGAGATGACAGCTGCTTGGGTTTTATTCCCAAGTGGTAGTTATCTCTTCTGATAGACCTTCCAACACTTGAACTTGATTTCATTCTAATTAATTTAATTCTGAACTATACTTTTAATAAAATAACATTTTTATAGACTTGGAATATGTTATCTAAGCAAGGACATTGCCTGTCTCTGTTGTATTTAAGAGAAGGATTGTATTTTGTATATTCAAAATTAATAATGAAAGTAAAATTTTAGCCATCTGAAACATGCTTGAGGAAAAAGTACAGAGGTACATACTTTGGATATATTCTTAAGTGCTTTATCAAAGTTCAGATTTCTTTATAGTCATTAAACTTATAGGAGAAAATATTGCCGATACATGGAACAATAAAAAGTAGACAAGGAGTAAAAAATGTCTGATGCTGTAATGAAGATGCAAGACAAAGACTTGACATTTAATTTTGTCTAATGATTATTATATTTATTGCACTGTCACGATCATCTCTTCAGTCCTCCTTGACTTGAAGCGAAAGGTTTGATTTCTGGACTAGTGCAGTTCATCTCACTTTACTAACCACACTGGAATCTAGTATGGGCACACTTAATTTGAGAGGAACACAGAAGAGAAAATCAAATTAGATCAACACAGTAACTTTTCTTATAGCTGTATTTATTATGTGGCTGCTGAAATGTAGCTTGGTGGTGGGCCTAGTCACCAGCCAGGCCTTGTGTGGCTTGGATGAGAAACCACCTGCACTTTATTGCTCTTAAGCTTGGAGGTTTTCATAGAATCATAGAATGGTAGGGGTTGGAAGGGACCTCTGGAGATCATCTAGTCCAATCCCATTGCTAATGCAGGTATACCTCAATCAGATTGCACAGGAACATGTCCAGGTGGGTTTTGAAAGTCCCTGACCACCACTGAAAAGAGCCCAGCCCCATTCTCATGACTTCCATCCTTTACTTTTATTCATTTATAAGATCCCCTCTTAATCTTCTGTTTTCACAGGATGTCAGGGGTTTTGCAGGACTAAATCAGTGCACAGCACCTAGGAAGCAGTAGTGAATAAGAATGTAGCAATTCCTTGTTTATCAGCCAAACTAAAGACAGCTCAATGGCAAAATTGAAACATTGGTCTATCATGGCTATCTTTATTTTACTTTGTGAGGACTCTCTATTTTGCTAGGTATTTATGTAACTGTATGTGCTGTAAGTATAAACACACAGCTCAGACACTCTTTGCAGCCCTAGCTATCACCTGCAAGGATGTCAACAAAAAAATTTTGAAGTGCCTTTCTACTTACACCTCCTTGTTAATTTTGCTGTGGAAAAGTTGCTTACTACACAGTTTTCTGCCAGTAATACCACTTTGAATGGTATCAATATGTACCTTCACCCTTTCCTCAGACTGCACAAATTTGAAAATTAAAAGTTCAAAACTAAGTTGTAGGAAACATAGTTCTTCTGAGAGCCCATCTTGCAAGGATATCTTGAATAAAATGTTGGTTAAACTAAGGAAGCAAAGTCAGAAATGTCTGTTGATGGAATCAGTCAGCGATGTGGTCATCAGAAGTAATTGCATATGTATGCATTCATAGCTACAAATGGCTCTTTTCAGTCTTGTTCACATTTCAAGCCAGCTGTCAGACTTCCATCACAATTAATTTAAAACCTTTTACATCAAACTGAGGCCCAAATTTTCATCTTAAAAATGCTGTTGTTCGAGATGCCGTATCACTGTGCTGCTTCTTTGTTCAGCTGGTTGGTTTTGGGTTTTTGGTTTTTTTTTTCCATTCACAGTTGTAACTAGATGTATTCTGATAAAACAGGCTGTTGGTGTTCAGTTTCCTGAATTTTTATTAGGGGACAATAATCCTGTTAATGGATGCTGAAATATCATTGCCTTGTATGTATTTTCTCCTTTTAATGCTAACATCAAAATCTTGTAGGTGTAGTGGATAACAAGGAAGTAATGTACACTTACTTTCCAATGGATTTGATTAAAAACAGAATCTTGAATATGTGGTGGTACCAATTTAATTATTTTTCCTATGATCTCAGAAAAGTAAGGCATGATGGAGCCTGTTGAGCTACTGTACAAACACAGAACAAAGGAGTGATTAATGCCTGCACATGCAATGAGCTAAATGGAATTGTTTGACTTGCTTTATGTTACGGATACACAACAACATGATGATTGCATGATTTTGTCCTTTTGGTTGATTCCTATTCTATCTGTTTATTCCCTCTTACAGTGAAAGTCCTGTTATTAAAATGCTGAAAATTACATGGCTGCAGTGAGACAATATAGTTTTCAGATTTAACAGTATGCTCAGTCCTGCAGCTCTTGGAAAAACCTAGTTCATATCAACTTCATTAAAGGTGGAATTCAGCCTGCTGCTGAGGGCCGGCATAAAGCCAGTCTGTGCTTAACTCTCCCCTAAATCCTAAAATATGCATTCTTTTTGTTCCTGAACTCTGGTAAATTTTATGTAGAGAATTCAATCCCTGTAAGATATGTAGGAGTGGGCCCAGAAAGCTGTAGTAATTGCTAAGCTAAAACCGAAAAAAAAAGGCAACATGTTCTGTTTCACGGCACAAAGCACAACACTTTTTGGTGAACTAAAATTCCTTCTGCTAGTTAACATCTTCTGTTAAATTAATCTTGGTCTTCATTATTTATAAATTTGCTCTCAAGACACTATCTACTCATAAAATATTTCTTGAAGGCTTCATTTTATTGGACTTTTGTTGTCCTCTAACACATCATGATGAAAATTTTTGAGGATATATTAGGAAAGCTTCTTTGAGCAGACTAATAGACAGGAGTATATTGACTGGACATATGCATATGTATGCTTACAAACACCAAGTGGATGTGTTCATTTTAAATTGCACACTTTTATCTCTGTTGAGGTAAGAGCTCACTAAAAAATATTTATAAAATAGACCAGCTTGGTAAATTAGGCAGCAGCAGTAAGATGGTGGTACAGAGGCCAGCAGTAACTCTTGCATGCAGAGACCTTGCTGCTCTTGTGCTTTTGCAGTGGTGACTCCAGACTTTTTCACAGCCTGGGTTTTGTGCCATTTGCACTATGCTTTCAGTAGAACGCTATCATTGATGTTAGCCCAGAATCTTGGTTATTGTGTTTTCACATGTAGGCATGTTATCTGGAAACACTGGGTAGTTTGTTGCCATGAGTAGAAAACCAAGGGAGTGTGAGGAAATACTGCTAAAATATGCTTTATTTCTGTACTAATTCTCTGAGTCCCCTCTTTCAGTCAGATGCTGATATTTGAAAATTCAAGATAGACATCTTGGAATACATTTTAATTAGTAGAGGGAAAGGAGAGAGGGAGGTCCACAATTGTTTTGTAGATTGTGAGCAGCCTGGACTGAGAAGGCAGAATGGGCAGCTCCTGAAGATGGGCAGACTGGTAAATACACTTTCTAGAGGAGTGTGATGTATGCACTAGAGAGGAACTGCCCCTGAGGAAGAAAACTATTCCAAATGTATTTTATTCCCCAGATGCAGGTGAAAAAATGTTACTACTCTTAATGGCTGGGCAAGTAGTAGTCTGATGGTACTCAGGAGGGAAGAAACTCCTGTTTTATAGTGTGGCAATGTGGGAATGGCTGCGCAAAGGGACTGCGGCAGGACTGAAACGGGCTAGGATGTTTGCAGTTTAGTGTTCACTAGCTGTTGTATTCGTGGGCAGAGAAGCACTGTGATTATGCTGTTCCTTCTCAGAGCTGCTACAGCTCAGAGCTTCCTGTTGCTTACAGTCTGAATGGAATATTTCTCTGCCAGCCAAAGGAAGGCCGTCCCACTGCCTGCAAGGCATCTTTGTCTGATGTGGAGAAATTCTCTCTTCTGGGAAGCTGTCTGCATTGATCAGACAAAAAATTGACTGCCTAAATGTGAATTAGTAGAGTCTGTAGGAGTCTTTCAGTGTAACACTACTCTACTGACTTGAATATGCTTTTTCTTTCAAGCCTCTTTAAAGAGCTTTCACTCTCTGAAGACACGTTAAGGTTAGTGGTGCAGCATTAAGTGCACTAAACATTTGTGTAGCTGCAAATCTAGATCACCTGTTCTAACATATGCATTTTACACTCCTGAGTTTTTTCCCAGCTTAGTGAGTAAATATACAGTCTTAGCAGACTGCAGAAAGATTAGTTTACTTCAGTGAGCTTAATCTATGACATAGACTAATCTTGATGTGATCCTATTACTGCAAGGTCAGGCGAGATTGTAGTTTTTGTTGTCTTGCTTTGACCATTTGACTCTAGCACATGGTTTTGGAACAGTCTTTGTCTTTATTGTTGTCTCTGAGACTTCACAGTCAGGAGAGAGAGATGGATAACTCATGTCGTCTCAACTATACAAACATTACAAGACTGACTGTGAAAGAGGAAAGGAGAGAAGTCTTCGCCCCATTATGTATCCCATCATCAGTGTAACTTGGTGAAATTTAGGAAGTAGCAAGGAAAAATCTGCCATAATCTGTCAGATCTTGGGAGATCAGCATGACATGAACTGGTCAGCTGTAAAGTGTTACTGTGATAAATGTGCCTAGTAGAAAGAAGAGAACCTGAAACTGAAGAAGCTGGTAAGGGTGGGAATTCTCTGTGTAATTGCCTGTGGACAGAGTGTTAGGTAAGAAGCCTGTTCCATTATAACTTTCATTTGTTCCTCATTTTAAGAGGCCGTGGCAGACTGGTGACTGTTAAATCTTGCTGGTAGAGGGATGGTCTGTAAGTTGCCCAGAAGCTTTTTGCATCTAACCATTAACTTGGCACATTTGCCACTGAGCATGAACAGAAGCTAGTGTCATAATCAATAGAAAAAAGGGATGGGGTGCTGTTAGTGAGAGGGTGTGGTCTTATCTTCCTTCAGCATCAGCATTACAGCAGCTCTTGCTGGAAATCCCCAGAAAATCAATAAAACCATCATGGATTTCCCCTATTCTTCTATATAGGTTGTCAACCAAAAGCAGTTATATTTTTATGTTGTGCTTGGTAGGCAGACGACAATGATGAGTTTTTCACCTATCAGGCTTCTTAAAACATCCCCAAGTTTTAATTAGGTTTTCACTACTTCATATGTTTCCTTTCTTAAGGAGTATCTGTAGACAAATGTTTGTCTACAGAAGCTAAAACACTTCAATCAGAAAACAAACCTCATTGGCATGCCACAGGACTCAGTTAATCCATGAGAATAAATGGATACCAGAAATACACCGAGGGTAGCTAAGCTCTGCCAGACAAGACCATTTAGGAGATGCTGATTCATTGCTCTCTGTGTGCTAGATTACAGAACTGTTTCCTGACTGTATTATCTGTGCTAGGTAAATATAAGTTAGATCTTCAAGTGCTAAAGTGATAATGCAGAGATGGAAAATAAGTATTATATTTGTATTTCTAGTCTGTTGACCTTACTTCTGGTGATGAGTTAACTCTGAAATGAAGTGCTTGGTTTGTGCAGCCATCCTTTTAAATGAACACTCTTGAAAGTTCATGCAAGATTTCCCTTTCTTTCTCTATTGGTAAGTTTCATTAATGTTGACAAACTCCTTTCAGTATGTTGCAAAATCTTTGAACTCATTACTGTGAAGAACCCTGAGCTTGTCAATACAGCTGAGTGCTTTTTTGAAAATGTAGGGATTACTTGCTCATGCACTTCAAAACCAGTAATCATACCTGCATCTGTCCAAGTATTGCAAATGATTTTACAAATATGAGGGAGTTAAGAGTCTTTGCATAGATTTATACAACTGATTCTTCTGTTCATATATTAAAGGGCGACATGCGCATGGTCCCATAGAAATGAGGACCAGGGCCAGGAAATGATGATGTGATTCTCCATTTTTTACTTCTAAACCTGTTCTGTGCCTTGTGTTTGCTTTTATCTTACAGCTAACATATTTCATACTGTTGTCTTCTTTTATCAAAATGTGTTGTGTATGCACTTTTCTAGGTCTTCTCTAGGTTACAGTTGCAGTTACCAAGCAGTGCAAAGTTAAGTATTTTTCTAATTTGAAAAACAATTTTCATAATTAGGGACAACATAATTATCTAATGAGCTAATTATTAGATATTTTCATGCTTCTATTTCTGAAGGGAGGACACGTAAAACGCTATGAGTAAATACTGTTCTTTCCTCTCAAGCGCTGCAGAACATCCACCAGATGGAGCCGGTGATTCTAAAGAAAGTTTACTTAAAACTGCCAAATGATGGAGGTCAGAAGTATTTGCCATTGAAGATATTAAATGGATGTGGCACTAGTAACTGTGTATTCGGAAACTGGAAATGACTTTCAATGCTATGGATAACAGAAGTGCTACATTAACATAGCATCTAATGGAAGTCTGTCCTTCTCCCTTTGTAGAACGGAGTGATTAAATTATCTTCAGACAAGAAGCAGTTGCTGGCTCTATCTCCAGAATGATGGAGCACAGTAAGAAACCCTGTTTCATTATTTATTATGCTGAATATGAGCAGAGTTCCAGTGCAGTTGCTTCTCAGACCTTCCTTGTTTACCCAAGCAGGGAGGGAGCTTTTGTCACCAGTTGTAGATGCCATCTTGAGGTAGGAAGCAGAAATAAGCTGGTCATTTCTCAGATCAGTGGAGTTTTGGGGCTAGTATTTAGTGGTGCAGGTTCAAGACTCCTGTGCTTACTTGTATTTAAATTACTCATTTTGATTACGATTTAATTCTTCAGCTCTTTCTTTTTCTTCAGTATCCCTTCAAAGTCCTCTAGTACTGGTTAAATAAGAGACATTATTTCTTTAAGCCTTTTTTAGTTGCTGATAGGTATATAAATATTGTGAATTTATTTAACGAGCTTTGTTTGAGACCACAGTTTTGCATTTAAAAATAAAAAAAAAAAAATAGGTGCATTACTGAATACTGAAATGATGCCAGCTTCCTTGATCATCTGAAGTGAAAAAGAAAACTTACTGTCACAAGTTCCTATGCTCAGTGTAATGTATGTTTAAATGTTTGCTTTCAAAACTGTGAGTCTGAGGCTGATTGCTGTCTCTGTTTATACAGTGTACATTAAAGTTACCTGTTTTTTCAGTGGAGGGCCACCAACAGTGGCAATGATTCTATTTCCAAAATGTTTTATTTTTTGGTTCCAAGGTCACCCTACTCACACCCACCAGGCCCCTAGCATCTTTCCAGTCTGCCCAGAACAACAGACTCTCCGTGCTCCGCCCTTACTCCAGTTCATTGTTGCAATAACAGGGCTAGCATTCTGTTTTTATTACAAAGCAAAAGTAACTGCTGTAATGTACAGGCAGTTTCAGCCATGTTTTAGGCATAGGAGAAAAACACTTCAAATGACATTTAGCAGGAAGTATTTAAAGTAATTTTATTTACCAAGTCTAATTTGTTTGAGTGTAAACAGTACTTGGAAAACAATAAAAAATCAGCAAAAACCCAAAGAAAATTCTTGATCTGATTATTCAGGCAAACTGGCCATAATGGTCATCCAGGGATGAATCATAGAAGCAAAGAATGCTGAGGATTGGAAGGGACCTCCAGAGATCATTTAGTTGTGACTTTTAATCATTTATCAGTATAGGCTAATAGGTATTTTATTTAACTACAGGGACCTGCTTTGTCACATAGACGAGTCTGAGTCCAGTGACAAGCCCTTGCTCAGGGATGATGATGCATAGAAAATAGAGAAGGTTGCAGCAAAGCTGGTCTGTGGAATAATCACATAAAGTGCAGTGTAATCCTTTCTGTCATCTAATTTATTGTATTGCTATGACTATGAGAATAGGAAAGAGTTCTGGTTTTCTATCTTTCTAAAAGGAAAGTCACATATAAGTGTGCTGAGACTGAGCATCATTGTAATTAATTTGTTGTCATTACCCTTAACGTAGACATAAAATCCTAGAATGTTTTTAAAGGCTCAACTTTGCATCCAGGGAAACTTAGGACAGTATGACTGAGCTGCTAGCCTGTTTATGTTCTTCCATACTCTGATTACTGAGGGCTGCATGGCCTGTACTGTCAGAATTGCTGAATTGAATTTATGTTTTTGTATTAATCTTCTACAAGTTAATTCTTTGTGTTCAATTAAAACCAAGGTTACAAGCAATTCAGCTTGTCCAAGGATGACAGGATACACGTGTTTTTTCAAAGTAACCAGCTAGATACAGGCCCTGAATTAATCACATCTAGAACTAAATGCTACATATTGGAAAGGGAGGAGGTTTTCACTCCTGTTATAGCAATTTGACCATTTCCAGTTGTATTTCATGCTCTGTGACCTTGTGTATTAGGCTACTATCCAATATCTGGTGACATTTTTCATCTGTTTCTGTCAGTATGGACTGGATGATCTTTGAGGTCCCTTCCAACCAAATATTCTGTATCTCTTACCAACAACTTAGTATTGTGTTAAATTGGGTTTTGGAGACAAATAAGCAGCAAATTGCTTTGCTTCTTTCAATGAACAGGAGCCCATGAGCTATGTACTTGCTGTTCCTCTAGACGAGTTTTTAACTCACTAAGTAATGCCATTGGCTAGAGAAATGTTCATAAGTATAACTGAAAATGTAGTTTTAATTGAAACTCAAGACTTTGCATTCTTATTTCTTCTGCACAACAATAACTAAATGTTGCATCCTGTATCTTGGAGGTTTTATTAGTAGAGGAACAATTAGTTTGATTTCATAAAAGCCCAGAGCAAATGTAACATTGCCATTCTAAACAACAAAACTGACTGAAATGTCACAGACAGAGCCTTAGGCTTTAGGTAAAACATAGATTAGCTTAAGTGAGGGCATGAAATACCTCTAGTAACTTAGCATCTAAATTCAGTATTTAAACTATTCCACTGCTTTATTTTTAAACAGATTTACTTATTCTGTTTTGATGTCCTGAAAGCAGCTATGATAATTAAACTGCAAGTAATAGTCCCGTTTTTAGAATACAAGTTTTACCCCTCCATTTTTTAAAGAAACAGAGGTCAACAAATCTCTCTTTTTTTTCCATTTTCTTAGCTTGGAAGATGCAGCTCTTTGCAGAATCCTAGGATGAGACAAGGAAATGATTTTGTAGAGTACTCCCAAGTTGATTCTAAATGTGTCTCCAGCTCTCTCAGCTTAGTTGGAAATTGAACACGTAGTGAAGGGATCCACTGTTCTGTTTTCAGCAATAAGATGTCCCTATCTCTCTAATTATGTTAGTAGGCAATTTGCACAAGTAAACGACATGTGCATGGGAACATGGAATGCAATATGCCATTGAGGCCTGGTTTTTCAATATTACCCATTAACTGTGGTCTGGATCCTCACAAGTAGCCATTGAGATTAATTTAGACAGTTTTATATGCTGCATAAGGGCCTTTATCTGTCTGGAAAGTCATTTGAGGCAATAAGAATCTGAATTGAAGAAATGTGGCAACTCCCATTTGCTATTATAGGAGGCACTGCTCTGGTCAGCATTTTTCAGAATTAGATTAGGAATTTTTCAGTTTTTGATTTTTAATTTTTCAGTTTAAATATACCCTTATAGGTATAATGGTGTGATACAGAAGGGACTGATACAATTTAACACCATTATGTCATGGAAAATTTCCCATAGGAAATCTGCACCAAGGATGGGGGTGGGTCTCTTCCTCCAAGAAGCTGGAGGAATTGACCAACGCAGACTTCATAAAATTTTACCAATGCAAAGCTTCTGAATTAATAGGAGGTGGAATCCTGGTGAACAGCAAATTGAAGGTGTGCTGGGTTAAGCCCATCTAGGGTAGGAGAGTGGACCTGACCCCAGGTGGGCAGAGAGACCTGGCCTCTCCTGGGTGGAGGACCCACTGGAGTCAGAGTTTATTCTACTCTGACTTCTGTCCACAACCCTATTTTAGAGGCAGTCAACTTCCTGCTCTCATTACTGCTTTCACCTCTGCAGCGTCTCCTTGCTGCTGCTGCTGCTCCTGTTAAACACATGGCCAGACTAACACCTCGTCTTGAGGCCTGCATCCAAAGAGAATCCATCTCAATCCAGATAATCCACTGACATCCAACTTGATTTTGTGTGTGTGTGTGTGTGTGTATATATATATATATATATATCTATATATATATATATCTGTAACCTTCCTTTCCCTTAAATACTTTTTTTTTAATAATGTTTTTTAACAATGGAAGGCTGTTCTTCAGTCGTTTTACCCTTTTTACTCTTCTGCCTAATTTTTTCTATATGGGGAGAAGGGGTGGGAGGAGGCATCCTAAATTCTGTTCCGTTGGGCTTGTGGGCTCTGGGGAAGCTTAAACAGCAACAGAAGGCAAGTTAGCACTGTGCTCTTGGAGCAGTGAAGACTGTATTGGGAAGAGGGAAGTGTTTAATCCCTGAGGTGCTCATGAGATTGCAGCTGGAGAGAGCTGTCTTTCTCTCGGGAGCCACTTAGTATGGAACAGAGATGAAAAATATCTCAATCAGGGCCACCAGGATTATCAGGTTCTGGAAGCTTCTGATGTAAAGAGGCTATAAGAGGTGGGTTTGTTCAGTCTTCCACTAAGTAGAGGAGCATTACAGAGAAGATAGTTCAGGAGTTTCTTAGATATGCAGAGTTATGGATAAAAGGTGGCTGTTAGCTGCAGCAAGGGAATTCTCCGAAGGGACATACAGGAAACATTCCTCGTAGTGGGAAATGCTCAAGTACTGGAGCAGCTTCCCAGAGAACTGGAAGCACTCTCCATGGAGGTTTTCAGCATTCAACCAAAGTCCTGAACCACTTTATCCAATCTTTAGAATGACTTTCCTTTGAAAAGGGAGTCTGAGTAGCTGAGTTTCAAATGTCATTCCAATGTAATTTCTTCTATGGGTCTACAAATACAGGGAAGCTGAGTATATCCTCAAGAGTGAGCTGGCAGACCTGATGGGTTCGTGGGTGTTCTGCTTCCCAAGCAGGTTAAGGAAATAAGAAGACTGACATGTGTTTTGTTGTTTATGTGATCAGAAGAGAATGTTTCTGTTATGTAAGGGTGGTAATACAGACCCAAATTTGTAGGCCCACTGGCCTGTTACTTCTTTACTCCTCTGTCCACGTGTCTCATGATCTGCTGAATTTGGCTTTAAACCTGTTTTTTCTTTTGAGAGAAGGAAAGAGGGAACAGGCTGTTCCTGAATAACAAAGACTATTGGAATTGATAGGCAATCCTGAAGTAAGTGTGCTGCAAAGTGGCCTACAGTCTTCCTCCCAGTTTCTGTGGAATTGACTAAATGGAACTCCTTTTCTGTAGATGACACCTGCCAGCTATGTGCTGAGTTGTGTAAGCTGTTAACATATTGTAGTGGTTTGGGAGTTACCTACCCCTCCACACAGTGAATTCACCCAGACTAGACTCAACCGGCTGGAAATTAAGGAATGAAACTTTATGTTCACAACCTAGCACAATATACAAGCAGATATTTACAATATATTGGAAATATTTACAGCTGTATACAGAAATATACAAGTTAAAAATAATACAGAAACACAGTACCCCTGCTGGAAATCAGAGTCCCCAGGAGGGGCTCCCAACCACCCTTCCATCTTCTTTCCACCCCACTACCTTATCCTAGAGTCTGCCTTGCATGCAAGGTTGAGTTGGAAGGTCAGCAAGGGGGGTTAGAAGCAGAATGAGTAATTAGGTTACACAGATCCAGCTAGAGGCCAGGGAGAAACACAGACTCTGACAGACACCAGCAGACTGTCTTAAGTATGTTTGTGTCCCTGCTTTTATACATCTCAGCAAACCTATTTGTGAAGTAGACATCGCCATTGTTTTCTTTTCACAGTCTATAATCTAATTTCTCTCATCAGAATATTCCAATTAGCCTCAAACCAGCACACATATTTAATTCAAATACTCTTTTGCCTAGGTTACTATGGAATTGCTGTGAGGACATGTAGATTACAGAAGAAGGAGTCGACTTTCTTCCCCTGCAAGACAGCAGTTCCCAGCAACCTACAGTGTGCTCATTCTCATGGTAGGTAACCAACACTTTAGGGATAGAAACTAAAGGATCAAGAACTGTGGCTAAGGTCTATAATTGAGATAAAATAATAATATACTACAGTGTATAACAGAGGTGTGAACTGTCAGTCTTATTGTGCTCAGGAAGTTTGAAATAGAACCCCATAAAAATGATGTCATATTCTCCAAGTATTTTTTTATTTGAGTTGCAGCTATCTAGACCTAAGAAAGGTGCTGAGCTCTATATAGCAAAATCATACAACTTTTTCATTTTTGCAAATAAGAAGTTAATTTTGCATGGGAAATAGTCATACTGCCTAGGAAAAACATTGTGGTTTCACAAAGGGGTCAAGTTTCTTTGGAAATTGAAAATATGAAACTTTTTTTTTTTTTTTTTTTTTTTAACCTTTGTCTTTAGGGACATAGAACTTTGGAATTTTTATCTGTCTGGTTTGATTTCTGTTCCTTGTCAAAAGTCTGTAAACTTACCTGTTATTTAGGTCTTATTAAATATGACCAGAAATTACATCCCTGGCCATAATGTGTAAAACCAGCCTTTTAATCTGCACTTTATGTCATTAACTGCCCAAAGTTTCATTTTAAAAGAACAGAAATAGTGATTTGGAAGCTGAATGGCACTAGATGTAGTAAAACTTGTGATAAAACCAGTTATTCAAAGTTTGTGTAATTTTTGATCCCCCAGCTTCACTTTGGTGTTCTGGTCTTTCATTTGATATGACATTTGTGTACCCCACTGTGGAGTGATAGCACTACATTTTTGTTGATAAAAGCTGTGTTTTGTTGTCATTAGATTATTTCTCCCTTCCTTCCTCTGTCCTTTTCCATCTTTGTTTTTAAGTGTTACAAATCTGAAAGTACTTCTAGCATGAATAGAGAAGCACTCTAAAGAACAAGATGAAAAAATTATCTGTCGTGGGTTTAAAGAACCAACAGAGTGAAGCTGCAAATGAATTGGAGAAAAAACAGAATTATATTTGCAGGGAGTGTTGCAAATAGAAATTACAGAACAGATACAGAATCCATAAGCAAACCCCCTGAATTTTCCCCCAACCCAAAACTAAATCTATGATCTCCAGTGCTCCAATCCTCCCCCTCCTGCCTCTGCCATCCAAGAGGCCTAAGCACAGCCTCTGGAAGCCCCAAACCAGGCCAATCCTTACGTGTTTGTACTGATAATGCAGCTCCTGCCCGACACAAAACTGGAGGGGGAGGAAAGGAGAACGAACTGGCCTTGCTGTGAGTTTATGAAGAGATAACAGAATTATGGCATTGCATAACAATCTTCCAGTCCCCAGAGGACTCTTTTTAACCTTATAGTTCCCAACATGGGACAGCCTCACTCTCTAGTTTTTGGTAAAGATAGGGAAGCAAACTTTTTCTTTTTCTTTTTTTTTTTTTTTTCCCTGAAAAGGACTACCCTTTATAATGGGTTATGGTATTTAGTGTGGTGGTTTGTTTATTTGGGCCAGTAATAAAACCTAGCAGTTGTTTCATAGCTTTATCTTCATGGCATATAAGTAATATACTGCTGCAGTGATCTGAACTTGTTGCACTTTCCCTTGATTGTAAAATGTTACCCATTTTCATTCTGCTGTAGCTCATTTCAGATAGACCCTCCATGCTTTGGAGATTATTGTGCACAGGTGATTTTCTACAGCTTTTTATATGTCCAGTGACAGAAAAACAGTTTGGAAGAGGCTGGGTTTTTGAAAGTTAAAAATATATTACATAACTGAACTGTCTCTTTGAAGCTGCCCAATTTGTAGAGCACCTAAATGGATTTATATGATTAAATCATCCTGAAGAGAAATGTTGATGTTTTAATTTGTTTTAAGTTTGGAAGAGTAGCAGGTTTATTCTGCCAGGAATAGAACAACAGGTGGATTTCTGAAGAGTTGAAAAGACTTCAACTTATAAGTTTCTAGCACCATGTGTCATTTCAGATGATCTTGGTATATACTTATGCAGGAAAATTCCTGTTGAAGTGAGAGATGAATTTACTTGTGAGGACATTTGTCTAGATGTTTTGGTTGCAAGCACATCATAACTAATAATTAATATATTGAAATAAGCATATTTGGAAAATCAGTTTTGCAGGAGCAAACACAGTGCCAGCAGCTCCTGCTCTTAGCCTAATTAATGAATACCCTGAATGGAATGTAGGGTTTTCAGTAAAACACACGACTGTTTACATTTTCTTACTGCGTTAGAAATGTTGAAAGACACTGACATACTTCTTTTTACAGAAGATGTTCTTTTAAGACGTCTTAGAAAATGTGCATTTAGTTTTTGGTTTGTAATCCCTTGTCTATGAAATAAACTCTTATTCAGTTGAGTACTTATTAACTGCACAACGAAGGAAGGCCTAGTTCTAAATGCCTTTTACATTTAAGTCATTATGCAGGTATAAGCCTATCTTATCTCAATCTGTCCATGTAAGCAACGTTCATTGGATTATGCACTACTCGTTTCCATACATAGTTTGACTACTGAAGCGAATCGGAGAAAACATTTCAGTGGTGGACTGTAGATCAAAGCTTTAAATGTCTTATATTTTTTTTAGACTGACATCAGACATCTGATGTGGTGACATAGAATAGTTCTGACCATGCAGTAAGAGCAATTTAGTCATTTTAGACTTTCCATAAGCTGAAACAATTACAGTTTCACTTTTTTTTTTTTTTTTAAACCACATTGTGATAGGACTTTTGAGGCATGGACCTTCCCATGACTGTAAATACCTACATTTTCCTGGTGTGATATCTATAGAGTATACAGCTGCTTGCTTTTAAAACTGTCATCCCATCACGTGCTGTAGGTACACTTGCCACCAGCAGTTACCCTTTAGACCTCCACCAGACCTCTAACCCATGGTCTTCTGAGGACCATCTGCTCTCTTCCTGTGCCTTTCTACTGATACTGAAATAATTTCCATCTGACTGCCCTGTGGTTTGCATGAATAAAAACCTTTTGGGCTGTTGCTTCTAAAGTAGATTTACCTTCAATCACCATTTATTAAATCTCTGTCCATTAAAAAACATAGCTTGCAGAAGCTGTGTGCATTAAGCCTGATTATAGAGTCAGTAGAGAAGAGGGAGGGCAACAGCAGTTTCTATCAGTGCATTGCCTTGTTTTTCTAGTTGTCTAGCTGTCTGGTAACAGTTGTGACAGGGTGCATATCAGAGAAGGAGTCTCATTATTTGGCTTTGATTTTGGTTTATTCATCTGTCCTGTCTTTTTATTTAAGCTGTAATTTAATGATTGTTGGCTTCAGGAAAAAAGCTGCTCAGACTACATGACTAAAATCAAAGCTTGCTTTAGTGTTGGGATACTAGGTTCCTTATGGAGGGTAAAGGCCAGGGGGCTAAGAAAGGAAGAGGAGGAAAGTTGGCAGGTTCCTTACGGAGGATGAGTGGCTCATTCAAACGCACTTCATTTAAGGGCTCAGCGTCTGGATCACAAAAGGTAAGTCTGCAATTACTCAAATAATGTAATCTGAAAGAAACAGCTGGACACACTGTTTGGCCCTTTTTTCTATTTTAAATAGCTGGGGCTATTATAAATGAGGATGGTTCTCTTTCCCTTTGTGTTCTCTGAAGTCTCAGCAGCATCCATCATGTTCATTGCTGGCAATGAATCCTGATTCTATGTGGAAGTTCTTCACAAGTCTTAAGAATTTTTGGATTAAATATCACCAAACAGGGCTAACCTGTAATGATTCCTTTCCGTAGTCAGAATCATATTTTGATGGCTGTTGATGTTTAGTGTTCATGCCAAGTGTAGGTGCAGTCAATGAGAAGACTGTTAGAATGTCTAAAGGGTTTTGATGTGATTCACTGAATGTTTACAGAAAACAGATTGTGTAAGAAATAGTTTGTGGTTAGATCATGCGCTGTGCAGTGTATGAATGGAAAAGGCAAGGAGGGAGAGAGGGGACTTGAGGTGATTTCTTTATAATGTATGAAGTCACTGTCTTGTCCCAAGCTTACATGCTGTAAATTAATATTAAGAATTTGTTTCTTAATTCAGTTGGCTGTGAAGTTTCTTAATTTAGATGGCTGTGAAGTGAATTTGTGTACATCTTCTGTCCATGGATTGGTAAAATAATTTGGAACAAATATAGACTAACTTCAGCTTAAGGTTACTTAGATTCCAGCTGAATCAAATCAAATAAGAAGAAATAGTTTCTGTCTTCTATTCCAAACCCTCCAGTCCTCTTAACCTCTAATTTCTGCTCATCATCACAATGTAAGAATCACATTGTAATTAAATGGGTGAAAGGAAGTCTGAAAGAACTGAGAGAAAAATGTCAGGTAGCATCTTGGAGGAAATTAGTCATTGACACAGAGAGACAACTGAGTGTGTATTAAAATGCTTCCTCCTTATAAAAGATTACCCACTATGATATGAAATATTGGTCATGGTCATCTACAAATGCAAGAAAAACTGTGTCTAAGTTTGGGGGATTTCTTCAGCAGAGATTGGCCACGGGACAGCACCAAGTGAACGGAAAACACTTCAGGGATGAAGTAATTTGTAGTTAGTGTTTTTTAATGTACCAACTGGCTACCCTGGCCTTTTTCTGTGCTAGAGATTGTCGAGTTCTATCTAATGCCCATGTTACAGGCTCTATTACAGGCATTGAGTGCTAGGGGAAAAAAATCAAAACAATTTCATCTTACCATGTTACCAGGGTCAAGCCTAAACAAAAGAAAAATTGAAAGCTCTGAAGCACTTGTGATTGGTTAAAGTCTTTCTCCTCTGCTAAATATAAAGCAAAGCAGCATATTGAAATGTCAGCTAATGCTTGGCAACAGTGTCACTTTGTGTAACTTTTCCCATTACTTGCACAGTTGCTCCTTAGGTCCCTTGTGGCTGTGTCCAAATACTGTGAAAAACCAGGCTGTCCTCCAAGACACTCCATTTCATGAACAACTGTATGTTGCTTGCTTTGACAGCAAACTTTTCAAAGATGATTAGTGGTTTCACAGCATAATATAGCTAATACTATTCTATTAATGTCATTTATTGAATAAAAGGCAGGGGCAGTGATGAAGAAAATGTAAGAGAAGGACAAATTGGAAGAGTAAATCTGTAATGCAGGTGTATTAGCACCTCAGATGCAGTTAGCTTGATTATTTTCTTTTTTTTTTTTTTTTTTTTTTAATGTACCCACCCTATCTTGATACTGCAAAGCATACAGAATTCTACTTCCTGAGTGGAATAGACAGTAAAATACCCACATAAAAATTATTTAATCTTGTCCAACTAACCCCATAGGAAAGACTAGTCAAGTGAAACTAGAAGAAACACAGAGCAAATTTTGATGGATTTTTTTTGTGTTTCTTTGGGGGTTTGTTTGTTTATTTGTTTTTTTCCTCACAGCATTCAATCTGTGATTATTTAAAAAGAAAAGTCTTTTAGAAACTGTAAATTCCTTTCATAACTTGCTGGGTTTAGTCTTCCTTTTGGCTGGCTCTTTGAGGTTAATAGCACACTGTTAGCATACAGGCAAGTGGACAGGGAGTCAGGACATCTTGAGGCAGGAAATTTGGGTGCTGTTGTGTCTGAGAATATTTTATATGATTGTAAGCTTTTGATAAGAATACAGCTGCAGAAACACTGAAACCGGTCTTGAATGTGTTTCATAGAGATGTAGTGCTTTAGGATGCATTTGGTAATTGTTAAAGCCAAGTGATGCAGCTAAGTGTAGAGATTTCAAATGAAAATTTCACCTACTACTCTAATAATTTTTTCCTTTTTACCACTTCCATGGACCTTTTTTCTGAGAAATGTGTGTGGTAATGGTCCATGATTTTGTGTCCCAGTTTTTACAACACTAGTGATGAAGGGTAATTAAAATGGCCTAGCGTCTCTACTCAGCTCTCTACTCTGCTCAGCTTCCCCATTTATTCTGCTGATTTTGACAGCAGTGCTCTAGTGGAAGATGCCATTTTACTTCTTGAGCAGGTGTAAAAAGACATCTGTTGTTACCTGCTCTGCAGTTCAAGGCATTGTTCTCCACCTCAACACAGAATGCTGTAAATGAAATGTGGCACCTGTAGTCTTTTATAAAAAGGAGTATGTCTGTGTTTGTGTGCACACAGATCTGTGTTTTGGGTTTGTTTCTTGCAAACATCTCAGCTTCTTAAAAAAGGAAAGAGCTTATCTGGATGTACATCACTAGTATATCATTCTGGCTACTGGGAATAGCTTCAAATCTTTACTAAACAGTACTAAACAGTGCTTTCATCTCAGCTTACTTTCTCCGTTGACTTGATCTAAATGTCTTTAAGGTGTGCCTACTCTGAAGAGAAAAGCATTTTACTGAAGCAGCTTTTCTCTACATGTTATTTCTGCTTGCCCATAATTCTTCAGTGCTTGTAAATTCTCTGTGATTATCTATATAAGAATATACTTGGTACAAGCCTTCCAGATGCTCAAATTTAAGCTTTTATAGAGGCACTGATATATTTTAATTGTTTTATTGATTGCATCACTTCCTGCCTATCAAACGTGGTGTAAGAAATAAAAATATTTAAGATGTTTTAATGAGTACTTTATCTGAGTATATTAGACAACTTTGAAAATCTCAGCAGCAGTGCTGTAGGAAGTATAATGGATCCTTTGAAATATTTTTTAAGGTAGTGCTATATTATCCACTGAATCATTAGAAGAGTCTTCATGGATTACAAAGGTGGAAAGGTTATTAGATCTTCAGACTAAGGCAAATAGCTTGCCCTACATTTTTTAAATGACCAAACAAATCAGATAAAAGAAAAGGATGAATAGGTTCATTTAGATCAGAGAGGGTTTATTTTTTAACCAGAGATAACAGTGAAACCATTTTCATACACATTCCTTTTGAGAGTTTCAAATGAAAAAAAAAAAAATCCACAAAATTTAAGAAATTGGTTTTGTGCAAACATTTTTGCCAGAGGTTCTGTGGCTCAAGAAATAACACTGTTTTGTTTTTTGCAGTTTGGTGAACTAGTTGAGTGATGGAAGTGAGGAAGTAAATCAGGTGTAATAATTTATTTCTCTCAAGTATAGCAGAGCCATGTGCAATTCTCAAAAAACACCAGGCAGTAGTCTAGCTGTCATCACAGGCAGACTTCCACAGCTCTAGAGAAAAAGAGAGGCAGACCTGGAGAATAGGCAACAGGTTTAGTTGCCTCCGCTTCAAACACAAACTGTACTTAGCAACTTGTGATCTCTGATACAGACTCTCAAACTTGGAGACAACAGGACAGCCTCTGCTCTTCTGTTTAATGAAAGAAGGGAATGTCAAATAAGGATAATCTATGACCACCACAGCAGAATCAGTACCATAGCTGAACCATAGTTCTTAAAAGATATTGAAAACTGTTGTAGATCACTATCTAAATTTGTCCAACTCTGACAAATCTTTTCCACCTGTGTATGGTATTTTACAAAGAGCATTCTGCTGGTTCTTTAACTGAACTACTTTGCTGAATCAACACTGAATCTATTTAGAGTTGATTTGGCATCTTAATGTCCTCCAACAAGCTGGATAAGAGCATTGTGAAAAAGTCCCTAACAGAATATGTGTTAGTACCAGCTGATCTGAACAGGAATTGGAAATAAATCCTTTAACTGGCCAAGTGAATTACCAGGCTTTTGTTTTGCTGTAATACACTATCCAAAGAGAGACTATCAGTATCATAGAGGTAAATGGTTCTCCTTGGCATGGCCACAACGTTTTTTCTTGTCATCTTGTAGTTTTTTCACAAGACAGACATTGTAAGGTATGGCTTATAGGAGTCTGTTTGTTGTCAAGAATTGCTTTTAAGGAATGGAGTCTGCATTCTGCAGGTATGAGTCACCCACCATAGCTAGGCATGCAGCTTTGCACTAAGCCCCTTCTCTACAAGTCAATACTCTGCAGACATCCAACAGAAGCAGATGGTGTGTGCATATGGTGAGTAATGTGTGATCTGTAGCATGAAGGAAAGGTTACCACAAAGACCTGGAAGCTTACTGTTCAAGATAAGGTGTAAGCATGGAATCAGAGACTAGTCTCCTTGCTTTGCATACCTGTTAAAGCCTGATGTACTTCTGACAGCTTAGGCTGGTGTCCAGCACATCAATATCATGTACATCTCCAACACTTTTCATCCCCCTTATAAATTTGAACAGCATACAGGTTGTATATACAGAGGGGCTAGTCTGAAGTGCGACATCTTTATAATCTATGACAGGAGTCTAGGGCCAGGAGAGAGGGGGTTTTGTCTGGAAAAAATTGCTGAGACAGTGCAAGGTTGCAACTCATAATTGCAGGGAAGCGTTTCTGGACTCTCTTGTGCTAGCCATATCAGTGAAAGCAAGGATTTAGGACCAAGATTCTGTAATGTTAGAAAAAGATGAAGCTGATGAAGGGAGCAGCAGGGGAACTGTCCTTTGTCATATAGCATGTGAGCGGAGCCTTCAGTTCTAATATATTTTTTAATAGTTTTTATGCATATGAAGTGTTCCTTAATGCTTGACCTGGGCCTGTGATAATGATGAAATCATGAGTGACATGTAGCAGACATGGAGAGAACAAAATCCTTCCTGAGAGCTCCTGCCATATATGTTAGAATCACTTTGTGAATTACGGATTGTTTCCCACTTGTCAGCAGTTTGGTGCGGTTCTGTCCAGCTGTTCATATTCCCATCTGGCAGCTCTAGAGATTCACATGCATCTATGTATTTTGTAACTGTGCTTCACTGCCCCTTTCCCAACATGAAGTGCTTCTAGTCTCATTGAAAAAACCCTACCATAGATGTTCAGTTCATATTGCACCTCTTGCCAGTTCTTGCTTACCAGCATCTCTCCACTGAAGGTCTGCAACAAGCCTGAGTAGAGAAAAATCAGAGCAGAAAGCCTTGAGCAGTTTTCACTTTGAAGGTAGTTTTATAGAAAGAAGCTGCCAAGTGTGGCTGTCTGTTCAAAAGTGAATCAAATGCTCATGGATACTGTAAAGCTGTGTCTGACATTCAAACATAGAGAGCAGAAAGTATTAGTGTAAGAGTGCTTCTGAGGCAGATGAGGATTTTACAGCAGTAGAACACATACAGAATGTGACTGTAAGTGTTGCCATGCTTCAAATGACTTCACTTTTGCCTGGAAAACACCAAGTGTGGATAAACAAAACAGTGTTGCTGGCAAACAGAACCAATGTTCATTCTCAGATAGCGATAGTAGGTTAATTGATTTGCAGTGAACTAGGGCACGTAACTTCACTCTGTCCAAAGAATCAGTCATTGTCTTGATGAGTAGAACTTTTCTGGTGCTTTTTGATTTCAGACTTTGCATCTGTAGAATTGTTTGGGGAAAATAACCAGAACATAGATAAGGCATCGGCAGTCTGTCTCTCTCTGGGAGCACAGCCTGTCAGGCGGTCTAGCTTCTGGCTCCTCTGTGCCGATTAATCTTCACTAACCACTTTTCTTCTGACACCCTCTGACCGATCCTCCAAGCTCATGTTGTGTGTAAGACAAACCTTGGGGTAAGGTATAGGAGTGGGGAGAAGGTGGAAAGTAATAGATTCTTTTAAATGAGTCAATCCTTAAAAACGAGCTGAAAAACATAGGTGGCAGACTAAAGGAAGAGTCAGAAAGCATTGAAAAAGAGCCATTTCATAGGCAGCATTATAGATTGGATCATCAGTTTAACTTCAAAGTTTTGTTTCTAGGTGTCCAATCCACTCTACTTTGTGATTCTGGGCAACTCGCTTCTCTTTCTGTTGTTGTCATTATGTCTTGTCCACATACAACAGAAATAATTTTCTGTTCAGTGTGAGCCCTGTTCTCTATTGCAACATCTGTCATCCACACAAATGGAAAATCAAAAAGCTGAAGATGGTTACAAGAATTTTTTAATTCCCCTCCCAAGAAAACTGGTTTAGTGTTCCCCTGGTCACATAGCTTCCCTTCAAGCCTCCAACTGGCTAATCTGTGATGTAGGAATTGCTCATGCAAACCCGCCTCAGGGTTGGCAGACTTTGATTTTTATCTTGGTGTCTGCAATAAGGAATACTCACTTGGAAAATAAACCAAACCATCACAGTCCAAAGGACTAGAAGTGGAGAGTCAAAATCCAGGAAAGGCAGACAAGAAGTGAAAGGAAAAATCCACAAACATCCACAAAGAGCAAGAAGAAAGCCATTCATTCCTAGAATGTCACTTGCAAGCGAACTGCCATATGTTCAGAAGGTGCAAGGGCACATTTTACTTGTATTTTTATACCTTTTCCAAGTTTTCAGCAAAAAGGAGTAAATACTGTCCCAAATTCTTAATAGATTTTAATTACCCAGGCAGAGATGAACTGATGTTTTTCACTACTACATAAAATAAAAAGAACTATGGTTGTGGATTGCTAAATACATTCACAGTGCATATAGATTCAGTGCAGCAGTGCTTCACAGCTGGGTGGCAGAGGTGTATAAATGCAGGATGGAAGGATTTTACATAGATTCATAGCCATTATAAAACTACCTGTCTGACTCCTCTTTAACAGCTAAAGTGGTTGATTGTTCTCAAGTTTTATTCCTTGTGATTTCAGATCTAGCTGGAGGTGGGGTTGGGGGAAGGAAATAAGAGGGGGATAAAAAACAATACTTCTAAATTTAACTAAAAAGCAAGCAATAAGATAAACTGCTTAGAGGATTTTGGACTCAAGTTTTACCTCCTGGTACGTATATGTATGTTATCTTTTGTGCTGTAGTACTTCTGTCCACTGTGTACTTTTTGCTGGTGACAGGCAAGTTATTGATATTAAGCAGCAGGAGTGTTGTCACAGGGATCTGATTTGGAGATGGGAGAGGTTCTGTAGACAGGCTTAAGCAGGGTAGAATGGGAAATCCAGTTTGTCCTGGGAAATTGCATGAGGAGAATAGTGGAATAGCAGTTTTAAGATACTTATTTGGGAGGAGGGGAAAAGGCATGAAAATCTGTTATATAAATAACAGCTCATTCATCAGCAGGTGAGAGTGGAGAGGATTAAAGGCAGGTTGCAGAGAGTGTGAAGGGCCACGTACATGCCAGATTGTCAAATATAAGGGCAGGTTTGGGCAGTGCTGTGGAGGAAGCAACCAACCAGCTGAGGCAGACTGAGAAAAGGGAGCCACTGAAGGACTTTTGGAAATCTGGGGAGAGTGAAAGGGCAATGGCTGCGGCAGAGATGCTGTAGAAATTGCAAGGAAGAGTACGAGAAAAGTGAGTCATACAACCCTAGAGTAAAAAGTTTCTTCATCATCATTTAGGTGGTGCTATAAAACTAACACACATGTAATCTGTATGATCAATCTAAAGTCTAAATGTAAATCCTAGAAGGTACCCTGATGAATAATTGCAGTAATTAGTTTTAACATCTTTTAACAAAATGAGAGTGAAGGTATAGAGAATGCAAATTTTCTGTAGCTATGACAACTGATTCCCCAGTGCAACTAGTAAAGTCTCATCTGAAACTCAAGAAACTGATTAGAAGCTTATATTTAATAATAATCTTATAATCTTTAATGGATGATGCTGGCCTTTTCTGACAGTAATTCTTTTCAGAGCAGTGTGATATCTTTTGGGATTTTAATAGCATTCCATCAACATGTGATCTGATAGGAGCTGTAGAGTCTGCAGGTGCAATTGTCTGTGGAGTATATCCAACAGTAAAAACAATTTTACCTCTAAAAACATGGGCTCACCTGACATGGTTTTATACTTCATTAGAAAATATTGTGCTTACAGTGTTGATTCTGTTTTGTGGAAATTCTGTTGCAATCCTAAATATTCCTCATTAAGGCTCCATCCACTAGGTCATATTAGGTGTTTTTAACTGCTAAAGAAGATAAGGAATTACATGACCTTAATATACTTTGTGTAAGAGAACTTTCAGTATTGCTAAGAGAATATTTTTTCCTTTTAAAGTGAGGAGCAAGCTGTAAAAACAGTTTGTTACAGTCACAATAATTAAGTATCAACCGATTACAGTGATAGTCTCTTCTACATGCAAGTGCCTTAGATTTGAAGGATGGAGTTCCATGTCATTTCAGCACATAGTTATTACCTTATGCTTTCTTCAAGCCCTTTGTGAAGGTGTGCTGTAAAACAGTATCAGTTTGTAGGATATTGTCTTGGAAATGGCATAAAAAGGCAGTCTTATTCTATGAAGATTATCTCTAATAATAGCACAGTAAAAGATGTAACAGCTGGTATGGACTAATATTCCCTGATATCTACTTTCATGTGATTAATAGCTGAATGGCTTAAGCCTCTACCAGTGGAAAGCAAGCAGTGGTTACTAAGCTTTGTTAAATGTACTCTCTATATTTTTTTTTTAACAGAGTAGACACTTAAATGTATTTCCTCTCTTATTTCCAGAGTTCCTAATTGTCTTTAATTTCTCTCCTTACCAGTTTTCCAGTGTCAGGTCATGTATTACAAATCTTTTACCAAAAAAAAAGGAGAAATAAGTTACTGAGTGGTTCACGGGTTCATCCTTTTTTTTCCTTCTGAAACACAGTACCCAAGACTACACCTAATACAATTCAGCAGTAAATTACTAACTTCTGTGTTGGTTTATTTATTCATGTGTGTTACACAGAGAATGGATGCATTAGGTTTTTGTCTTGCACTTCACATTCAGTAGTAAATATCTTTATTCAGGTCTACATTGTTGGTAGTGATTTTCATATTGTATTTTTAAATAAGCAAAATATTTGGCAGTTTGGAACTGAAGAGCAAAGGGTAAATTCCAAAGCTTTTAAACAGATTTAGTCAGAATGTGCTTAGCTGGGTCAATATTCAGTGTGTGTTCAGTGTGTGCTCAATATTCAATAGCTCAGTGTGTGCTATTTTAAAATTACATCTTAATCTCTTAATAATTTACCTAGGTTTTATTTAAATTTCAGTCCCCTAAATATTTTTCAATTACAGAGATGAATTTGCTCATACAACTGAAGACTGAAGGTCCGGGTGGGAATTGAACATATTGCTCACAAGCTGACAAGCGTTTTCCATTTAGCATCCTATTAAATTCAGAAGTAAGGTGTGAGAATACAAGAGCAGCTGTGCTGGGTCAGACCAGAAATCTGTGTTGCCCAGTAACAGCACAGCCTAGGGAGTGCTGCAGGATTGGGGAAGATGTAGTTACTCTTTCTCAGAGTTCCCTCCTGTGCTCACTTACTAAAAAAAAGGTAGGCATTGTCTGAACCAGAAGTAATACTGAAGGGGGTTTATGTAAAATTGCGTTGTTGCCTTTTAGTTTCCACACCATCCTTCATCTGCAAGCTTGAGCTCATGGGTTTTGGAAACCAGACTTTTATATTTGTGTAAGATTTCTTTAACTTGGTATGTAGCTGAGAATCTTTGCATTTTGCTGTTGAATTTGGTACCTCTTTTGGTATTTGAGTCAATTTTCACTTCACCGTTTTGTTGAACCTTCCTTAAAAAAACCAAAACTTTATTTTTCTAATTCCCAGAAGTGCATCAGACATGTTGTTCTTGGTCTTTACCAGGTCTAGGTTTGAACAGAGAATTTAAAAGGTGAAAAACCAGTATCTTTTCCTGAAGTTTCTATCTCCTCACTATTGAAACACTGGCATGACATGCCATGCCTTTACCAAACACTAGTAAGTCTGACTGTTTAGCAGTGCCTTTCGTCTTAGAGAATCCCAAACTTGTGTCAGCCTTCTGTCTTCCAAATGGTTAATTTATCAACCAAGAGCTTACACCCTCTCAGAAGGGTTGTGTCATCAAGTAACATTGCTTTTTGTTCTGTTTTAATGGTAGCTCTACTGCTATCTAGTTGTTGCATGTAGATCTCTTTCTGATAAACAAAAAAGCTGAGAGAAGGCGGATCCTTGTTAGACCCAGCGTTTGTTTTTTTTGTTTGGGTTCTCCCTAGACACACACAATCACAAGGATGATCCCCATGGCCCAAAGTGCCTTGTCTCTGCTGCTTGGCACTTTGTCTTGCTTCTCGTTTTCTTCTTGCTAAAGAGGAGTGTGGACAACTGAGACAGGTTCTGAATGAAGAATTTGCCTTAAGTGTATGTGGGCCCTGATCTGTTTGGGCCTCTGGAAAAATGAACCCATGCTAAGAGCCAGGTGGGTGAGCAGATCCAAGAGGACAGCTGCCTTCTGGGAGCTCTGTTTCAATGGCGTGCTATATTTGGGAAATAATGGGAGGGGAAATAACTGGCTTGTTCAAAATGACTGGTCTAACACATTTGTCATTAGTGTCCAACTTCAGTCTATGGCCTAGTTAATTTTAATCATTGCTTGCCTCCCTCCTAATAAATCCTATGATATTAACATTTGGCTGTTGATAAAGCTTTAGTGGTTGGAATGAGTAAAACCACTAATGTGGTCTCTGAGCTTTCTGACATTAACTTGCCTGTGTCACTCAGCAGGGTTTATGAATATATTTTTAATTTAAGTTGCAATGTTCTGAAGTTATTTTTCCTAGGACTGAGGGAGAACCCTGTTGCCTTTGTTTTCTGTAAGTGCACATTGGAATTCAGGGCACAACTGAACTTAAGCAGTTAGTGTCATTTCCCGTCCTTTCTGACCTCTAGCTGCTGACAAGGTCTTCATTAGACCCTGTGGGATGCTAGGCCTGGGAGAATGTCTTTGCTAGAATGTCTGAACTGATGCCAGGTACTTGAGTCCAGGCACCTGACTGAGCATTTAGAAGTCCGAGCACTTTCTGACTCATTTAGTAGAAAATAACATACAGTGGTCCACACTGACCTCTGTTAAGCTTATGGGTCAAGTTCATCAACAAAATTTGCTTGAATTAAGAACAAGTGTGAGTCAGTAAGTCTGGCTGCTATCTTGAATGTTTTCCCTGAAAGAAGAGCAAAAGTTGTGAAGTTTCCATGGAGGGAAGGCAGAGAGATGTATTTAGCTTGGCCAAATCACTTTAGTTTGATTTTCAAATAGTTGTCATGTTGATATGGTAAAATCTACTGCTATTACATTTTCATTAATTTCTTCATGTCAGTATGAAACTTCTTTCTTCTCTTCAAGACAATGATATAGATGGGGGCATTTGTTTTTGTCTATGTTCAGGCATATAAAACATATTTTCTGGAATATTAATTTACTAATTCACAACGAAAATATGTCTAGTGAAACTTCTGTGTCACTTTGGGTTATCACTGCAGAAATACTAGATAAAACATAAGTTGAAAAGGACATTAAAACTGGGCCATAAACCTGTTTAATTCCTTTGCACAAAGTAAAGAAACTTTGTTCAAGTTGCTTCCTAGTATGTTGAGAAGTCCTAGAACTAGTATGTTGAGAAGTAGATGGACAGAAACAGATGCAGCTTGAATGTGAGAGAGTGTTTCCAGCTGCAGCTTTCCTAATATTAATGCCAGGAGCATTGTCCCCTAATCATTCTAAACAAGAGGTGATTTCCAGGCTTTCTAGGAAAAAAAAATAGTTATACAACATTATAGAATGGTAAGGTTGGAAGGGACCTCAAGGATCATCTAGTTCCAACCCCCTGCCATAGGCAGGGACACCTCCCACTAGTACAGGTTACTCAAGGCCTCATCCAATCTGGCCTTGAACACATCCAGGGAGGGAGCATCCACAACCTCCCTGGGCAACCTGTTCCAGTGCCTCACCACCCTTACTGTAAAGAACTTCCTCCTAACATCTAGTCTAAATCTCCCCTCTGCCAGTTTAAGCCCATTGCCCCTTGTCCTGTCATTGCAGGACCTTGTAAATAATCCTTCCCCAGCCTTCCTGTAGGCCCCCTTCAGATACTGGAAGGTAACATTAAAAGCTAATTTCACAGAACTTTTTTGTGGACTTAAGCAATGTTTTAAAAGACATGTATTTTGGTGTTGGCAGTACCTTTTAGATTGCTGTTCCAATTTTGCTGTACTAGAAAGCATACAAACTACAGTTATTTATACGGTTAGTAACAAAAATTATCATTAGAGCATTAATCAGGTAGCTGCAATCTCAGTGCTCATTATCTGAGTCTTATGAGGAACAGCTGAGGGAACTGGGGTTGTATAACCTGGAGAAAGGAAAGCTGAGAGGACACCTCATTCTCTGATGAAAGGTAGTTGTAGTGAGGTAGTGGAGTGTCTCATCTCCCAGGTAACCAAGTGTGTGGCAGGATGAGGCAAAAAGACCTCAAATTGTACCAGGGGATGTTTAGAATTAGGAAACATTTTTTCACTGAAAGAGTGGTTAAGCATTGGAACAGGTTGCCCAGGGAGGTGGTGGAATGTCCATCCCTAGAAGTATTCAGAAAAAGTGTAAAGTTAGTGCTCAGGGATATGATTCAGAGGTGAACTTGATGGTGTCAACAACTGGACTTGATGATCTTGGAGATCTTTGTCAGCCTTTGATTCTATGATTCTAATTCCTTAAGACTCCACTCGATAAATGGCCTGATGAGATTGAAAAGAACTGTAGTCATACTTTTGTGGAACGTCTTTAGTTACCAGCAAAAAACTTTGCCTTGGGCAGATGAAATCCATTACTTAGTTACAGAGGACAGAATATATCAGCTCTCTCCCCCTGCTATGTTCAGTTAGAAGCTGACACAGCTTAGTGTTCAATATATTCCCTAGATGGATGATGAAATTAGGAAGAAAACTCAGAAGCCATTGGCATTTTCCACTTTGGACTTCAGAGCTTTTTGGATTCAACATGCCATGTCGATCTGGTAGGTCTTCAAATCCTACCAGACTCTCATTTTATCCATGGCATGTCTGCTGCAGAACACAGAGGGTATGGAAAGATACTCAACTTAGTCCTCCTGAGGAAGACTGTACTAGCCCACAGTATGCTGCAGGCATTGCATGCAGCTCACTCTGCTTTGCAGGTGAACAAGCCAGTGCTTATACTCTTAGCATTCAGGCCACTGCCCCAGGCACCCTGTGAAGGAAAAGCATGTGTATACAACTGAGCACAGGAATTGTCCTGCTGGATTTGGTGGGTTTATCTGTCAGGCTGATAACTGAGATACCATGCTTGAATAAGTATTGGAGCTCAGAGTTTGTTCCTTCAAATGTATTGGAAAAGACTTCATTACAAAAGAGCTCTCCATGGAATCACATTGATCAATGTGTGTAAACATTTGATTTAGCTAGTAGCACAACCTTGCCTGGTGTATTTCCAGGCTTAGGCAACGTGGATGACAGTAGCTCAGAATAAGAAAGTGTCACCTTCCCAAGGCCTTTGCCTTCATCAGGTTTGCTCATGGTCTTAAGAGTCAGATGCACTTGGATTGGTCAACCACTAGGTAGAGCTATACCATATAGAAAGGACTTCACTCTGAAGTCCTACACTAAAATTCATATTTTCCCTAGTAGCGAGCCAAAATAAGGACCAGCTGTTGCACAAGATAGAGATGACAACAAGAGTTCTTCCTCCAAGATACAATAGAATCCCAACTGCCCCTTTAATAGCACAGTGAAGATCGAGGGTCTTTTTCTGAGTATACCTTATAATAAGGCTTAAATAAATAGTCAAATTTCGTTCCCATACATTAATTAATAAATAAGATGTATCTTTAAATTATCACAGCAATTATTTTTTATCAAGCAATCATCATAGAGTCATTTTATCATCACTGTGGACAAGGTCCTTGACAGAAAAGGTTGTAATACTCTTTCTCATTCCACAGATTCACAAATTGCATTGGGTTGGAAGGGACCCTCAAAGGTTATCTTGTCCAGTGAGCAGGGACACTTCCAACTAAATCAGGCTGCCCCTGCTCCCTCTATCCTTCTCTCCCCCACATCACCCTAGACGCTGAGAAATCCTCACCTATTGATCAAAGGGTCATAAACATGCCAAAAATAATTACCTGTAATACTATCTAATAGAAGCAGCACAAGACAACTCTGTACTTTTTTTTCCAACTTGTGTAATTTGTAGTACTAAATTTACTTTTGAATTTCGAGATGTTATTGTAAAAACTCACCAGCAAAACAATTAATGATGGGTTTAGTCTTTCAGTTATGCTTAGGATTTTGTTTGTCAGAGTTAATATTGAGCTGACACAAAAGCTGCACAAAGTTTCAAATGACTTGGACTGGAAGATGTGTGAAAGTTGGAGGGGAGTTGAAAAAAGGCCAGCACAGCACACCTGCCAAAGTAGCTCTTAGTGATATACTGCAGCTTTCAACAGGTACAGGCACAACACAGACATCAATTGTACAGATTATTCCATGTTTATTCTGGTGGCGTGCCTCAGCCATGAACACAGAAAAGTACATTTGGATATTTCTTGATGACAAGTTCAGTTCTTGAATCTAACTGAAAGAGTTCCAAAGTCCAGGACTTGGAGCCAGGTCAGTGGGAATATGTCTTGCAGCAGTGAAGCCATAATGATGAAAAAATTTTCTAAAGATACCATATATTTAGTCTTTTATTTTCACTTTTTCGTTTTCCATGGCTGCATTAAGTGCAGTTCTTGATACTTTTATCAGACCCAAGTATCGTGACTGTGTATTTGATTCCATTTTGTTCCGGATTCTTGCCAATAAAGTGGCATTTCAGCCTGCTTGTTGAGTGGATTTGTGATTCTTTCCAAGGATAAATCGTGGATTAGTGAAGTACAGCTGGTCTGTTTCTCATGCTAAGTGGTTTGGGCACTTTTTTTTTTCATTTTTAGTGTCCTTCTTGATGTAAATCCTGCCTCTTTCTCTGCCTTTTCTGAGGATTTGTTTCTGTAGCAAGCTGCTTCTTTAACCAAACAGTGTGTTAATGAGACCAAGCAAACAGGCATTGCTCAAATGAGTGTTTACCAAAAAAAAGGAATTAAAAGAAATGCTTTTAGTTTAGTTTGACAAGTAAAATTTTGTTAGTCTTTAAGGAGTCTAACACAGTAGCAAGTGAAGCTAGGTTTTTAAGATACCAGTCCGAAGTGCCAGTGATCCTTCCTTGAGGATGGTGTACACTAGTGGGTACTTGAAATGTGGGATTCATGAGATTTTTGGCTGATAAAGCTGCCTAACATTCTATGATTTTATGATTCATTCTGTGATTCCATGCCCACTCTTCAGTTAAAATTGCAGACTAGAAATTATTTTACTATCATGGAGAGAACTGTCAAAGTTTCTGAGCATATATTCATAGATTCATAAAATGAGTTGGGCTGGAAAGCGCCTTAAAGATCATCTAATTCCAACCCCCCTTCCATGGATAGAGACACCTTCCGCTAGACCAGGTTGCTCAAGGCCTCATCCAGTCTGCCCTTAAGCACCTTCAGGGAGGGGGCATGTTACAATATAACATAACTTTAAAGTATTTATGGTTTGGTTCTGGGGTCTTTTGTTTTAATTTGGTTTATTTTTCACTATCTCACAGTTCCAAGCTGATCCACCTTCCACTTTGTCAAAGGTGGTACTAACCAGAGTAAACTAAAACTTGCCTTCTGACCCAGCTATTAAAACTTAACCCAGCAAGCCCCATTGTGTTTAGTGCATGCCAAATCCCTTTTCTCTTCACCTTTCAGTACAAAGCATTGAAGTTAAGAGATTAAAGTAGAAATACATATTCCCGGCTTTATCTTTCCTTGCAACTTTAGAAGTCTCACTCGGTTCACTCTTGTATTGGTGATAGATACAGATTCATAATGATGCATAATGCAGTATTTGCTAACATTGTCTGCTACCTTATTTATTCTTGTTGAATATAAGTATACAAGGTAGGTTGTGCTTTTAACGATTTATAACTTCTAACAGCAGTATTTTTCAAGACAGGTGCTTGCATGTAGGCTTTCAAATCCATGTGGAGGAGCCCGTTAAAGTCTTTGTTTTGGAAAGCATAAATCCTTCAGATCTCCCACTGAGTAGTAGTTTTTAAAGCTCTAATTAAGGTGTTTATTCAGATACTAACAACTTTTTCTGTCAAAATGCATGCTCCACATCTTAAAATTTAGTGGAATTTTCTGTCATTTCAAGGTTCATTTTTCTATTAATCAGAAATTTGTAATAATGACTTTTAAAAAAGATTTTATTTCAGCATGTGTTTACAGTAGCTTCTTTTTCATCCTTCTCTGTAAGGTTTGCCTACTTACAACACTGATCAATACTATTCTGGCATCATATGTTTATTGTTTTGTTCAACATGTAAAAAACACAGCTGAATAAAACCAAACCCAACCTGTCAGCGAAGAATTGCACTTCAGCCATCAAAGCATGCAAACTTGTCAGTTTAGTTTTGGATTTTTTCAGTCATGGTATTGTTATTGTAGGTAGTAGTAGATACCTATTGTTGGAAACAACCTGGGGTGGACAGATCCGTTTTAGAATTCCCTAGTCATAGATCATGGTCTTCATGGCTAGGTTCCTCCACCAACTGATCTGTGACACATCCTAATGTCAGTTTGAGTATGGAGTCTGTGCAATTGAAAATGGAGTATCTTTTGAGTTACTGAAATGATGATTGATCCATGTATGTACAAGCAGCCCACAGCTGCAACAATGAGCACATCAACCATCTTTGCAGCCATAATTATCATCAGCATTCTCCGTTCTCTGAAGGAAAAAGATAAATGTGAGAATGACCATTTTTGTACTTAAAAGCAATAAACAGATTGAATGGATGATGAAAAATACTAGTAACTTGGCAAGTAACAGCTGAAATACCTAGGAAGTGCATTGCAAGGCAATCTAAACCTGATTGTGTAGATATGAATGCTCCATGAAAAATTCAGCAGGATGCTTAAATGGCTTTTTTGAATCTTGGCTCCTGTTTGGATTAATTTACAGTGAAAAGCATATGCCTTTACTTTCAAGTGACACTATTGCTATTTCTGATATAAAACAGCTCTCTTGGAGAAACACGTAATAGCTTAGATATGTAAAGCTATGCACAGGAAAAGACTGAAGAGAAATGTTACAAATCCTGCATTTCAGTGTTGCAAAAGTGAAGGAAGTGTTTGGTCTCTTATTTATCTGTATGGCAGAGTGTGCTGAATTACAATGCACTTTCATCAGCTCCCGCTTGTAGCTTTGCATTCTTCTTCTGTTTCATTTGGTCTTTGTGATGGTTTGGGAGTTCCCCACCCCCCACACTTTGTAAAATGACCCAGACTAAAAATCACGCAACTGGAAATTAAGGACTGAAGCTCTATTTACNTTAGAAAGAAAGTGGTTAGTGAGATTACTCAGCAGAGAGGAGAAAAAGCCAGAAACTGCTAGACTGAGATGCTGTGCCCCAGAGACTGGCTTGTCTATGTTTTGAGTACTTAATCTTAAACATCTCAGCAAGCCTATGAATGAAGTAGACATCACATTGTTTCCTTTTCACAGCCTATAATATAATTTTCTCCATTGTAATATTCCAGTTAGCCTCAAACCAGCACAGTCTTGCATTTCAGTGCTTGAAAGTGCTCTTAGTCCTTTCCTTTTTGAAGGATTCATTTAACTTGCAGCCTGTAACTCTTAATCAAGCATATTGCTCTCTTACTAAAAAAAAAAAAAGTCCTGAATGTTCTCTTGATTTTATTTTTTTCCCCTCCCCTGACAAAACAAACCCAGGCTGTTGTGCACAGGTCTAAAATAGCATTATGATAAAAGTAAAATAGATTGCAGTATTTTAAATAACCTATACCTGTTTCCTCTGTAACAATTGTTTAGAATGCTGTTTTCTTTCCCTTGTACCCTTATTGAATGACTCCTGGGGGAAAAATGTAAAATCTGATGCTAGTGCTTTATGCTATTGAGCTGTAGTAATCAGTTCCATGGAACTGCATATTCAGCAAAATGGCACAGTGCTGAGAATATGTCCTGAGAGGGTTCAGCTTAACTTAAGCTTTGCAGCTAAGAGGTGCAAATCATCTTACCTAATCTTACACAAGAAATTCCAGGCTGCAAACTCAATAAAATAAGCACACTGACACTTTCTGTAGCTCCTTGGAAAGGTTTGTTTTTCTTTGGTTTGGGGTTTTGTTTTTCTGTTTTAGCATAATTAAGTGTGCCTACATAATTTATACGGATGCCTCTATCAGAATTTAAAGCAAAGTAATGAAAGCAGTAAAGAGAGATATACACAACACAAGGAAGAATCTGAACTAATCTGTGCAGTGAATAGTGTATAATTAGTACCTTTTAACCAATAGGCAAGGCACTCTGCAGAGCAGGCAAGATGTGATAAGGGAAGATTATGTGTTGATTAATAATTATAACATCCATAAGATAGGGGTTTGTTTTCTGCTTTTTAATACTTGTCACTAGAGTGTCTTCAGTGTCGAGTCAAATACTGATATAAAGCCTCCAATTATTGCAAGAAAATGCTGCTAGGGAAAGTGTAGTTTCTACTTGTTCATAGAACTGCTGCTGATGGTTCTACTACATGCTCTAGGCTTGCTGTATAAATGCCTCAGTGTAGCTGGATGCCCATTCACAAGAATCTAATACTCCTCTAGGCCTGTTCAGGAATCCATTTGAGAAGAAAATAGCAGGGATAGAGGGGGAATCAAGATGAGAATCCAGCCTGTACCATTGAATTACAATGGTTAGAAAAGGCCTCTAAGATCATCATGTCCACCTTCAGGGCTGGTGACTCCATCACTTTCCTGGTCAACTTGTTTTGATGCCCAACCAGTCTTTCAGTAAAGAAACATTTCCTAGTATCCAGCCTAAACCACCTCTGTTACAAATCGAGGCCATTTCCTCTTGTCCTATCACTAGTTGCTTGAGAGAAGAGACCAACACCACCTCAATACAGCCTACTTTCAAGTAGTTGTAGAGAGCAATTATCAGTCTCTCCTCAGCCTTCTCTTCTCCAGACTTAAAGTCGGTGTGCAAACCTTTTACATGACCTTCAGTGAAAGAGAGGCAGTGACATACTAGGGAACTTCTCAAACAGGCTCAAGTATCAGAAAGTTTAGGTCAGTATTAGGCTTTTTGTCTCTCTCTCTCCTCCCACTCCCCCCCCCCCCCCCCCCGCCTTTTCCCTTAGAAAAAGGAGAGAAAGACAACAAACAGGAAAGCTACAAACCTTCGCTCAATGAACAAACAGCATGACAGTTAACATAGCTAAATTCGTGAAAAGTTGTAAGTATAAGGTCTGCAAGCTCCCAAATGAACTGGATAGTTATCAGGAAAGCCATCTAAGCAAAGTTCTCATGGGTTCCAGCCAAAGAATGTAGTTATCTGAAACATAATCCAAATAACTTGAATGACTGGGCCACTGCAGTTCTGCAACTGTGGCTTGGTGTGGTAGAGCTTTGATAAAATATGAGAAACACTCACTCTTAAAAGGCAGTATAAGAAGATTGATAGATGCTGTGCATTCCAACAGGATTACTACAGAACAGGTCTTGCAGAGGAGATTATGCTCCAGATTTCAGGAATGTTTAGAAAATGGTTTTAAAAGGTGTGTATAATGTGTTGCACATGTACTTAATTCAGAGATATGAGTTCTGTGTTTATGCTTTGTGCTTTACAGAGAGACAAAAATCTGTCCCTACCTCGGTAAGCTCAGTCACCACAGCAATGCATGATTGGAAGCTCAGAACTATGGTATTTTGTGCTTCCACATCTTCAGTGTTCACATTTTCACATTAGATCCAGGAGGATGACTAGTGTTTTTATAGGGAATCTGTATGCCTATAACCTCTTTAAATGAAATTATGAGAGTCAGCATGGAAATAGGCACAGACATATGGTCAAGTCTTCCTCTAGAATGCCTGTAACTCTGTTTATTACTTTTAAATGTATTTTAAAGTTCAGAATGTGTTGATGGTGTACAGAATCACTAGATACATTGTTACCACAGTTCTTTCTAGAAATAATAAAACTTGAGGCTGTCCTATTTGAAATATCCTTTCCTCTATCAAAGAACACTTGATAAGAATATATGGGAGAGAAAGATAGCAGATCATCTATATAAATTTTCCTACTGATGTTCAAACTCTTTGCAGACTTTGCAGGATGAAATAATGGTTTTGTAACACATATGTTTCTTTAAGTGCTAGTCTGAGGAGGAGGTTGGAAATGCAAGTTTAAAGTTATGCACATGTCTGGTGGCATATATTGAAATTGAGTATTTATTCAGAAACACTTGTTTTTGTTCAGCCACTACCACGCTTGTTAGCAGAGAAAATATTTGCATAGAAATGTAAAACTAAATACACCAGGAAAAGCATTGTTGAAGATTTCTGAAACTAAGTAAGACTTAGAGGTTCCCCTTGCCCCAGTAATTCTTAGAAGAATTACTAACTTCAGAGTCACTCTAATGAGTATTTGCTGCTTGCTGACATTTCTGTTTTAATTAAGGGAGGGGAACATAATGCACTTGGCGAAGGTGAAAGCTGCAATCCCTCATATTGTTTCAGCAATGTACTGTGGTTTTAATTTATCTTAAACCATCAGCAGGATCTACTTTTATGGCAGTAGATTTCTTTTCAGATGTTCCATGATTCCAGAACATCTACCAAGTATTTAGCTTGGGAGTAATACTGATTTCACAAAATTTTATGGGCATGTAAACCAACTTTTTGATGTCCATCTTTGCATTAACTTTTCAGATGCACACTGCTAATGAAGCACAAAGTATTCTCTGTTGTAGAAGACACTGGTTTATGCCTTTACATTGGCGTAGCTGTAAGCTCCTGAACTGCCCCATCAACTCTGAACAGATTTCTGTCTATGGCAAGGTTTTGTGGTAATCAGGGGGGCTATTTGTGGCTATCAAATGAAGCATAGGTGTAAGCATTGACAGAATCAAGAGTTAAGCAAAAGCCTTTGTGTTAAAACCTTGATGTGAGCAGTCCAGGTAGGAGTGCTCAGTCCCCTGTGGAGCAGGTGGCAAGGCAGTGTTGGTATGTTGCTGCTTTGAGTGATGGGCATTATTTTTTCTTTGATGTCAGTTGTGCTTAAACACAACACAAAAGTTCGTTGCTGCTGGTTTTTTTTTTTCTTCTTTTTTTTTTTTTTGTTTTCATATACAAAGGCTTTTCAAAGAGAAGAGGAGAGGGAGGAAGAACTGTGAAACTTATGCAATTGCCACTGTTGATATGTCAAGTTTAAAAGCATTTCTGTGAGGCAGGAATAGTACTTATGGCACTTGACTGAACCACAGTAACACTTGTCAGTGGGTGAAATCTTGACAAAAATAACTTATTTCACAGTTCTCACAAGGTGGAACAACCTTTCTTACATTAGCAGCAGATTAAAAATAAATCTGTGTTGTCTGTGTTGATTTTCCTCTGTTATGCTTTAAAACTACTCTTTCCAATTGTAACCACTTGACAAAACTCAAAAGGAATGCTGCAAATGAGTTCGGAGATTAACCTGGGCAGTAATACACAAGGCAACTATTTTAATTATACATGTATGTTTTGCAAGGAAGAGCTGCAGTGATCATATACCAAAGTTGGAAGAAACCATCACACTTATTTTACAGTGCTGTCCACCTAGAAGCACTCGTTCCCTGTCTAAGAAGCAGTATGTGTTTTTCACATGAACTTCTTGTTTTCCATGAGTTACAGACTGAAAACTTATCCAAAGGAGGGAGGGACTTGAACATATTTTCTGCTGCTACTGCACTGCATGTTTTCATCAGATCCTAAGGTCTTAATAAATTTTATGTGGATATTAGCCCGTACTTCAAACCAGGCAGATCATTCTACTGCATGTCCAAACCCATTTAGTGCAGAGATGATCACATTTCAATAAATGTAGCTTGCTTTATAGAAATCAGTTTGGGAACTATGCCATTTCTCATGACTTCAGTTCATAAGTTATACTGTTAATTGTTTGTACATCAAGGCTTTTAGAGTCATTGTTTGCATTAGCTGTTCAACGCCCAGAATGCCTGGGTAATTCTTCACTGATATTAAGAGGATTTATGATAATTTAGTATCAAATTATTTCTTCTTTGGAGTTGCTTTTTGGCTTTTATGAGCTCAGGTTTCATTGGAGCTCTAGAGGCTATAGCTGGTGCTCTGGTTTAGCCCACAATGCAGTAAGGTATGTGGCAGCCCTACTTTCCCTGTACCACAGCCAGCATGTTCTGTGCTGCAGTGAGACTTTGGACTCAGAAGGGGAATAGAGTCAGGTGTTACTCCTGAGCAAAAATTGTGATTGCTTTTGCTGAGGATGTTGTCCTGCCTTGCATGTTTTCTCGCTGACTTCAGTGCTTTTTTTGAGCTTACCAGATTGTTACATGTAAGCCTGTTGTTTGTGTGCAGGTAACATTTGGTCCAAATACACGCTAACTCCTACCTCCAACCAAAAAGGAGAATAACCGGTGCCACAGATATGTTGAAGCTACCTCACCCATCCAGTCTTGCACAGTGATCATAGTCCAAGATACTTTTCCAATATTTTGTCTTTGAGTTTTTTCTCAGTAGTCCATTTAGTTGCAGAATTGCTAGTGTAATCCGGTAGAACATGTTGGAGCAAAATCTGCTTGGACATGCACATTTTAAAATAATCAGTTTTTTTTAATAACTAAGAGACCTGTAGTTCAAGGATTGTTTTCATCTTTTTGCATGTGCTGGTGCTTCATGAGTTCTTTGTGGCTGGTCAGAGCATTGCAGTGAAGAGTGATGAATTTTGCTGCTACAAACCAATATTCCTAGGATGGTTATGGATACATAACCTTTTTCCATTTTGACATGAACAGAGTTGTCATGACCAACCCAACCTTTCATATTTGTCCAGTCCTGACTCAGTCTCAGCTAGCTTTTTTTTTTTCTAACAGGCATGTCTTGTCAATTCTTGTGTATTATAGAATCATAGAATGGTTAAGTTGGAAGGGACCTCAAAGATCATCTAGTTCCACCCCCCTGCCATAGGCAGGGACACCTCCCACTAGTACAGGTCACTCAAGACCTCATCCAACCTGGCCTTGAACACCTCCAAGGAGGGAACAGCCACAACCTCCCTGGGCAACCTGACACCTATATCTGTGGCATTTGTATTAAAGCTCAGCATGAGTTTTGGTAGCTCCATAGTGTTGCAGTCTGTGGAATCCTAGTCATTGGTCTGAGATTTAATTCACCTATTGAAAAAGACAGGATTCTTTGAGCTGCAGTTTAGTTTGTCTCAGGCTTGGCTTGTGAGTACCATTTGCTTTCCACTCAAATGTTGAAACTCAAGTCCCAAGGGTATTTGAATACTGGGTTTTGTGGTTCCACCTACTCCTTCAGCAGTTTCTTAATTATGGCACAGTGTAATTACTGTTCACTCCTTTATGACATCTGCGTTTATAGTTTACTGGGATATTTCAAATTTGGATTTGATTTTAAAATGTCTGTGAGTAGGGTGACAATACATTCCCTAGGCATTTTGCATTTAGCTTAGCTCAGTTTCTGCTTGTGTACAATATATAGCTTTGCAGAAAAAAAATATCAAATGCTGCATCTTTTTATACTATATTTTGGCATTCTCCAAGTACAACTTCCACATTTGCTATCCATACCTTTTGCTTGAGATATATGAATACACTAGTCTCCATATGGCGTGGTATGTTAGATCTTATAGAATGCTACATTAGCAGTGGAGAAGAAAACAAGGGGGGAAAATATTTCCTTTGTACTAAGTGAATTAATTAGCTTTTGTTTGGGGAGTAGTTTCAAGACCAGTAGGTGTCAATAAAGAGATTTTATGTTGTCTGTCTTTTTAATGATTTCATTGATGTAGACATATTTGGGCAAGACCAGCAAATGCATCACGTCAGAAGAGGATGTGGTCTATTGTATCTTCTTTATTAAGAATATGGTCTTAGCTGCATTCAGTAAGTGAGCTCTCAAACATGCCAACTGAAACATACCACTTGGAAAAAATGTTAAGTTTACTAAGTTTTCTATTATTCACACACAAATATACAGAGATATTAGATTTGCAGCAGTTGTAGTAAAACCACAACCACTTGTTATGTTTCAAAGATAAAGAAGTTGTTTTCTATCATTAGTGATGTGAGCGTATTTCGTTTTGGCAGTGGGAGTAATAATGGCAGGTGTTGACAGCGAAGGATGTAAATAAAGCTTTATTTTTTTGCATGAACTAATGCCTCTATGTTATATGTGAAGGTAACTCTTTAAGGCGATAAGATCAAATTCATCGTTTCTTCATTCCTGCTTAGTCCCTGCAAGCATGTGGGTGCTGACTACCATTGGAAACCAAGGGAATTTTTTTCTGAGACAGTCACAGTGAGGGCAGCAGAGAGATGCATATCTTTATCCCTTTCCTTCACAGTGCATTTATATCAAACCATGTCACAAAATAAACTCCAAACACTGTGAGCTTTCCCATAGTATGAGTGCAGGCATCCATGAAAATTATCTTTTGTGTAGTGGCATTTTCCCTGAGAATGTAATTTTTTTTCACTCATGTGTGTTATTCCTTTGAACTTTGAATGAGCATTTTGGCTGAACTTGACAGAATTATACATTTGGAATTAAATGGCAGTGATTTCTTCCTCTTACCATGCAGAATTTTCTCATAGGCTTACTGTAGACAGTAAGCACAGCAGACGGTATGCTTTTTGCCCTTGACAGCAGAAGCACGTTTGTTAGGTTTTTAGCCAACTTGGTTAAGGTTTATTCTGCAAATACTCTGTATGAGTCCCTTTGCTTTTACATGGCTACTCTCCACCCACTGAACATGCTAATCATTTCCTATTATATATTATCATTATGTTTCTATGTATCTAGAATTATATATTCAGATATATTCTGTTATCTGAATAATTACTCAAAACATTCTTATTGGAGCGTAGGCATTCTGATGAGCTTAGGCTTATCTTAAAACATCCAGTCTGAAATATGTGTTTTCAAAAATTTCAAAATTTGCTCTTTATTTGCAATGGCAAGTGTTCTCGTTGCTTGTAGGAGAGAGTTTTGATCTCAGTCACCTTAAACTAGACACTGAAACAGCTACAATTTCTTTTCCTTTGGGGTGTGTGAACGTGGCTCGATCATCTTTCACCAGTATCCTTACTTAAACTGAGGTGCCATAGTGGTTACAGTGTTGTAGAAAGGCTATGCTGGCAGGTTTGCGTGCCTCTCAAATTTCCACTATGGGAAGAGTCAGCAAAAATTGAGTTTGATCTTAAAAAGCATTGTACTTTCTCCTGTGTACATTTCTGTCACTGCAGTTTGAGCTAACAAACTGAAGAACAGAATGCACAGGCATGGTGTTCCTGCTATTCTGAAAGGGTGACCTGGCTTCTAAATCTGTGTCCTGTACTTATGTTCTTTCGTAATGGCTGACCAAGGAGAACACATTTGTGAGGAAAAAGAAATTCATTCCTTTTTAACTTCTGTTGCTATAGAGCCAAAGAAACATACTTCAAAAGATGTCTGGGTTCCACTTTCAGAAATAAGTGCCCAAATCACTCTTTTTAAAATAGATTTTCCATCTTACGTATTTTTGATAATATGAAGTTTGTCCAATGGATCAGCTTTTTCTAGCTTACAGAGAACACCACATTCTAGATAGAAGCTTCCATGAAGGCCACTGTATCTAAAATCTGATTTTTCACTTGAAAAAGAAACATCTGTTGACTTTATTGTATGTCCTCAGCTTTCAAGACTAGTGGGCGGTGGCTTTGAAACAATCCCTTTGCTTGAACAAGATAATAGACAGCTTCTGCAACAACTGGAACTTTAACTTGATATGTTTTTGGAGGTCAGAACTAGCAACACTATTTTGAAAGCACAGGAAAAAAAAATATTTGCAGCTGTGGAATACACCTATGATATGTCCTGTTCCAGGTTCCGTTGAGTATGTTGATAGAAAGTCTCTTGCTGAAGTTAGTGAACTTTGAATGACAGGCTTGAATAAAAAAATCCCTAGATGAAGTAATGCTCTATCTTTTCATTATTAATGGAGTGCTATGCCCCATGACAGACTCAGTTGCTTACTTTCTTTGACTTCATGCTGTCTTACTGGTGTCTTGCTTTCTTCAAAATGTACCTTTTTCTCAAACAGAAATGAAGTCAAACGTTCCTTTGGCATTGTAGTTTTCCAGACGCACGTGTAATTCTTCTATACCCCATTGCCGTTTCTCATGCAGGGACTTTGACTCATTAAGAAGAGTGGGGTCTGGTTCTAAAACAACACTGTTTGAGCTTCATGCTTTGGCGTTTAGGGCAGGACAGAAGTCGAAATGACATCTGTAACATACTACATCGTCAATCACAGATGTGTTCATTTTGTTGGAGATCATGTACAGCAACATTAAAACAAGTTTAGAATCTAGCAGACTACGTGTCTGCACAGCATAGTGCAGCAGAAGCAGGAAGTTAACACTGCCTTTAACTCTAGGTAATATGGTCCTTAGTTGTGATTCTAGATGTCATCCTATTATGTTATGTTAGTACCTGGCACAGCAAGATGAGGTGAATATTTCAAAATTGGAGCAGAAAAAAAATCACTTCTTGCAGCGTGCTGTGTCCTTTGCCATAGATAGTTCGGAAGTACAAGGAGATGCAGAGGAGCCCTTTGCTGCAAAGAAATGTTGACAAAAGCAACAGGGTTTGAAAATGCATGTGATATGTAAAGTTGCAAAATGAATGGCTTATTTATGACTTCAACTGTTTTAGTACAGCATTTTGCCCAACTTCAAATTGTTCTAAAAAGGATTAGATATAATTAATGCTGTATGACCTCCTTTTTTCATCCTTTCAAAGAATGTAGAGCTGTACATCTAATGAGGACCCCTGAAAGGACTATTATGTCCAATTGTCTCAATTATGCAAATAACGTTGATATTTTAGCAGAAAGGAGGGGATACTTCAAATTAAAAGTTTCAGCTCCTGCTTTAGCCTTTCTGCAGTGCCGGCATTTTTACAGCAAGTACATCCACTGTTTGAAGAGAGGAAAGGAGGTTTAACAAATTGGAGATTTGGGCACTATCAAAGTAGATTTGTTGTGCCTAGTTCCACCATGAGATGAAAATACCCTCTGGGCAGGGAGATGGGTCATGAGACTTCTAAAGGATTACCTTCAAAGGGAGTCATGAGATTGGTTTGAACAAAGAAGCTGCTCACATGCTTATCATATGAGATTCTCTTCTTAAAGTGGTGGAAACTCATCTCCTTGGGAATTCTCATGAACTTCAGAGAGACTGGAAGTTCTAACAGTAAGATGAATGGGAAATCTGAACAATAAACAGAAAGATGGGACAGAAGCTGAGAGTCAAATGCAGTTTATTTATTCTAGCTGTAATTCATCTTTCCAAACTCTGAAACACTTCCAGTGACAAGCAGGTAGGACATTCTTTTAAATTATTTTTCTGTTTCTTTCGCGATCATCATCTGCTTTGCTACCTTTTCTAGCGTTGATGTGCATAAGTGAAATTTGCGCTGAGTCGCTGTATGGTGACATGCAACCGGTTGGCAAAAGATAATTCAGTTGAAAAGACAGTGTTCTGGTCAGACTCTTTCCTACATTTCTTACTTATTGCAAAAGATACGAAACCTGAAGTACTAACTGCAAGAAGACAAAACAAATTTTCAAGTGTTAAAAAAAAAAAATAAATAAAGGAACAAAAGAAAAGCTGTCTTGAAACATTTCAGAATTAAAAAATTGCTTGGATATGCCTGTATTAAGATGTAGAAATGCTGTTAAGGAGAGGTTAGGTAAAAACATCCTATATATTTCAGTATTTTAAATGCTAGTTTAGAGCTACCTCTGCAGCAAATTGGAATGGAGTTCTGGAGGTCTTTTTTTTTTTTTTTTTAATTTGTAGGTTGGGACTTTGTTTTGAAATTGTCTCCAGTTTTCAAATTTTCCTGTTACTACTTTCTGGAGTTCACTTTTGGTAACAAACTATGCAAGCAAGCCTCTTTCTCAGTGTGTTTGTTTCCAGTTAGCTTTATCAAGATCTGAGAGTAAGTCAGGTGTTATGGAGGTCTTAGAAAAGGACATAGTTTATGGTGGTTTTCCTTACTGCAGTGAGTGTTGCCAGTAAAGGGGCTTTCCCAGGGACAGACCTGTGAGAAACATCCCCAACCCTATCACGTTTGTATTGACATAGCTGTATTGTCATTTGAAGGGATGCATTTCTGCCATGAAGTGTACTGGGCTCTGAGTGAGTTGAGAAGTCTCTGTGGGAACTTCCTCACCAAGATCTAGTGATCCCTGTGTATTCGCATCCCAGTCTTTCAAATGAGCCAAAGAAGCTTAGTTTTGGCCCTTGTTATGCTCTAGCACTTCAAATGACAACTCCAAAGAATGATGATCCTATCCACTCTTCTGTCATTGCTATCCCTTCCTCCTGTAATCTGGTTGGGACCTTGAGGAGAGACATCTCGGGGTAAGAGTAGCTCCAAGAGCACATATCCTTGTATTCCCTTGTTGAGCCAGAGAAAGCTTTGAATACAGCCTATAGCCTATTCAAGTCTCCTCTAACTTTTCCAATTCTGACTTAATTTTCTTTTCTTTCCCATTATTGATAATGGATTAAATCCAGTGAATTGATACCTCTGTAATACTGTTTTCTACCACTATTATTTAAATTCAAATGATAGGCTGTAGCTAACGTTTTAAAGCCAAACGTGGGTTGTAGCTAATACTTGACAGCTGTAAATAATACTGTGTATCAGTACAGGCAGGGTATTTCCTATGTTGTGTTTGTTGGCTTGTGTTATGATCTGTTGAAGCTAGTTGTATTCTCCTCTCTGTTTAGAGAAAAATGTGTTACCTACCATGAAAAAAAGTCCAGGAACGTTGCTGGAGATACTGGTTTTCTGATTATGTGCTACTTATTCATTCTTTTCACTCACAGCATCAAGACTTTTAGATGTGCAAGGATGGAAAAGAAGATGAAACAAGTTTTCTGAAAACTTATTTTATCTAAAAATTCATTTGAAAGCTCCCATTGCCCTCATCCTTTGTAATTATTTCAGTCCTGAAGTACTCACGTTTTGAGAAAGTTCTCAATGCATGTTGTCAACCATCAGGTTTATACAATACAACATTTTAAACACACATATTTGGCTCTTGGGACTATAATTTAACCCTTGACTTCCAGTGCTTTCATAATGATTTCTAAAAGATTATATGAAATACTTTTGTGCAAACCCCACTGCCCAAAACTTAAATTAACTGGAAATGCTTTTTTCAAAATGACAGAAAGCAGTGAGGTATAAAATGAGGCTGATTGTGGCATATTCTGTTAAAGCTTACGTATTAGCTAATGCCTGGAAAAGAATTGCTTTACTGAGTGTAAAATTAGTCACAGCAAGTTGCAAAGTTTCAGCAGCTCAAACTATTTGATAGAATTCTACAAGGAGAACCTTGCTTTCAGGGAAACTGTACATACTGCAAACTAATACTAATTTCTTAAGGGATAGATTGGCTAAGTAGTGTATTATATGTATTTACAAGAAGAGTGCATCTTACCTTTCTCAAAATATATATTTGTTAAGCATCTCTAGATTTTAGAGACTTCTGGGATATGCATATATTGTGTTACATTGTCAATACAGAAATTTTACTTTGTAGTAATTTAGAAGTACGTCCTATTAATATGCCTAGCAGCATGCCCTCAAGAGTGGCTTCCTTTCACCACATTTTGAAAATATTGATGCATTGAAGTTTTCAACCCTGTCTGTTCAGTGCCTTCTCTAACTCAAGTAGTGCTGATTAGAAATGTACATTTTGAACAAACTCCCATAGGTAAATAATGTCACAAAACATGTAGTCGCTCTCTTTAAATGTTTTTCATTCATGCTGTAACTTACTTCTTAAATTAAAATTGTAAAATCTCAAACTTTACTATTATACTATGTATGAAAAATCACCACATTTAACTGACTTATCAGAAGTTTTATAGAAGTTATTGCTGAATTAGTAACTTGTTACATTTTATATCAAAAAAGCACTTATATTTTTAACCTTTTTTTTCCAAATGGCACTTTAATAATTTCTACTCTAGTAGTCATAATTCATAATAATAGAGATTTGAATGAGGCAAATCTCTCTCAGATAGAGGCAATATTCTAGTCCAGTTCAATGGTGTTGGTATCTGCATCACTAAGTGCCGTTTAGTCTTTGTTTTTATTGACAGAGTTTTCTAAACCACAAATAACCAGGAGACTCAAGCATGTCAGCAGTTTCAGTTAGAGCTCTTCGTAGGCTTAGGTTTGTAATGAAAGAAGTACCTTGTTATGTTGGTTGTGATTTTCTAAGTATTTATGTATTTCACCAAATATTTGCTGTTAGTGGTGTTGAATTGCATGGGGTTTCATGAGAATAGCATTTTTCTACTTCAGATCGGAATAGCCTGTATTTAATTCTCGTAGTTAAGATCTAGAAGTGTCCTCACTTCCTTTAAAACTGTATCTAGCCAGGAATCTTTATGTTAGACAGGACAAGCTGTTATGATACCAAAATATTTCCTGAACCTTGTCAGAGTGAGCTAACAGGGTCATCTTATATCTTTAAGTAAGAACTATAAACAAGTGAGCTTACAGAAGAAACTGGTAATTCCCAGGCCACTTTGGCTAGCATCATATTAGAGACTGCTTGCTTTCTCTCTCTATTCAACCGCTCTACTGTATTTGGTCTCTTCTTGATAGGGGTGACTCCACTACGCATAGGTAAAGTTACTCAACACTTCCAATCCTAGCATCTTGGTTTGTGCTTGTTATAACTGCCACTTTTTAAGATCTTGGAGTAAAACCTCCTGTATGGAGTGTCTGCAGGCTGAAGAGGGTTTTCTGGAAAAAAAAATCCAAAACAGATCTCAGAAAGGGTAGAGATAGATATTTGTGTTCCTCATCTCCTTAACACGTGGAACAGAAGGGCTAAAGGCATGAGGAGAATTTGACAAATTATTAACCCATCTGGGCTGGATAACAGGTTGAGATTATATGTTATTGTCAACATGTCTTAGAAAATCTCTTCCCTAACATTTGGTACAGTAAGGGATAGGGCTGGGCTGTTGCGGGAATGATTTTTGCTACCTTAAAATGTGGTAGGTGTGGTGTGTAGCTTGGTCAGTTCCATGCAAGGAAAAAAAGTGTCTGTTGCAGAGCTACACAAGCTCTGTACTCTGCAGACAAACAGTGAGTCAAGCTCTGATGTAGTATGCTCTAAATGATTGTTTAGTTGTTTCAATTTAGTTGCATTAGCTGTATAGTGGCATTAATGATGAGCTGTATGCAGGCAGCTGTGCCACTCAGTAAGTAGGGTGTCTGAGCACATCCAACACTCAGGACTGATGTGTGGAGCTGGGTATGTCCAGCCATGGCAGAGCAAGTCAGGTTCGCTGGGGTGTTGAGGCTGTAGCTGTTTTTCACATTGCTGAGCTTCTGGGGAAGAGCTGTATGCCTCTAAGACAGGCAGCAGAATTGTGTTAGCTTTGAAAAGGGAGCTTGTTACTTCCTTTTGCAGATTGTGTCCCTAAGTTAATGAATGTGGAGAGAAAATTATTCCTTTTGTTTCAGTGGATGTTTGCTGTGTGCCTCACCAGCCAACCAGGAACACAAAGTGTAATGAAGGCATGAAAGCTCATTACAGCTCTCTGTGCAGCATAGCACTGCTTACTGGTTTCCACATCAGCAGCAGGAGTGATCTATGGCCCCAGTTTGAAATAAAAACATGCTTACCGACACTGCCATCCTGCTTCTTGTGTGTTAGTTTCAAGCACGGAGCAAATGGTTCCGTGACAAGGTTGCTCTGATGGTGAACAGGCTTATAACTGAATGTTCCCATAAATGACAATAATCAGGACACATCTTAACAATACGTTGGTGAAAGTCATTTGTATTATTCCACTGATATGAGCTCTGCTGTCCAGACAACTCAATTTTTGTGTTACTCTGTGCTTGATTTAGCCTGAACAGCTTTGTCAAACCCTGTATTATGCATGACATACATTCATCTGCTCCCCCATTGCATCTGTGTGCCAGGCACTGTCTGCTGTGTTTGATCTCTGTACAGGGCTCCACGGACCAGGCACTGTTGTTTTGTGCCCACTTGCATGCTGACCACCTGTGCCCAGTACAGGCAAAGCCTCTCTGCAGTGCAGCAGCTGGGGAGCGTGTGCTTTTTAGTAGAGCTCCAGGTGCCAAAGAGCTGGCCTGAAATGGAATTCTCTCTAGCTGCAAGACAAGGCCAAAACCCTATCCCATCCTGTGACCAAGTCAAGCATGCCAAAGCACTGAGCAAAACCTGTATCCCTGTTGCATAGAGCATCTCATCGGGGATCATGGCTATTGAGAGAGCTGACTTTAGATGTGGTTGACTTTGGGCTTTGGATGTCCTCTGGTAGGACTATGACTACAAGACTGCTGCCCTTTGATACCCCAAATTCTTTCACTTCCTTTGGTGGTGGTATTATCACACTAATTATTCACAGATACTAATTGTGAACAGTTTGTGTGGTGGTGAGAGAAAATTTCCTCTGGAGTTACTGCATGTGTACAGCCCCCTGCATATGCATGTTTCTTAGCAAATGGTGAAATTTGTTTGTGACAGTCAAAAGACAACTGGTCTTTGTAGTAGCAGTGTTTATATTTGTTAACATCTATATTAAAAAGGTGATTATTTGTTTGGGTATTTGATTTTGTTAATTCGTGATTCACAAACCAACAAGACTGATTTCCATTCCAGGACAACCTTTTGCAGGGGGATACCTTCTTTGAAGGCAAGAGAAAACCAAAAAAAATCATAAAGTGGAGTAATGTAAATCCACTATTAATACTATTTCTCACCAACATATTGATTTCTGGGCCGAAGACCAAAAGTTGGCAGTGGATTTTGTTTGGTTTGTTTGTTGTTGGGTTTTTGGTTGGTTTTTGTTTGGTTGGTTTTAATTATTATTATTATTTTATGATAATTTAGGTCTCCACATGTCAGATTTCACAAAGGAGAACAGATATGCCACTGAACATCTGAAATGTGTTTTTTTCAAAACTAGAGTCTACTTGGTACATTCAGAACTTGCAATAATAATCAGGCTTGAACTTCCCTACTATCAACAAGTTGAGGTCTTGCTTTTTTTGTTTCTCAGGGGTGAATGGAAAATGTGCACTGTTTTTTTAGTGCCATAATCTTGCTGGCAGCAGCTATTTGTCAGCCTAATACTCCCGCTGGCTGTTTGTCTGAAAACTGTAGCTGATCTGTCATAGTCCTTTAACAATTCATCCGTTTCAAGGCTGTTAAAAGGTGCCTTCCCCCCCACCCCCCACCCCAACTCAATAGCCGCTGTAGGGGTACTTATATTTTTCCTCAAGAAACCAAATACATTTCAATCCAGACAGAGAAATATGCAGAATCTGTATCAACTAAGTGGGGAAAGTGCCTGTTTTCTGACAGTGAATGTTTTTGCTCAAGTATTTGCACTGGATTATAATGAAGCTTTGGTTAAGCAGATTAAATAGACAAAAGCAGTGAAACTTCAAAGGGTGACCAAATGTGCTGAGGTTTTATTTCCCTGATCTGTAATGCCTGCTTTTGCCTTCCTCTCATTAGCACAGAAAAAATAAGCCGGTAGAGCATAATGTGTTGTGCAGCTGTAGTGTTTACAGTGACTGATTTTTAGCTGTGAGTATATAAGTTTTGGGTTTGTTTTTTTTTTCATGTAGCAGCAGGTAATAGATCTCCTGTGAGAGAGCTTTTAAGAACACTGAGAACTCAACTGTATCATAGAGTTAATTTTGGATACCAAGATGCTAAAGCTTCCTTCCAAACATTGTCTGTGACTTAATCCAGCAGATAGTTAACTGTTTTTACGTGGAGCACACAAAATAACAAAGGAAACTCTTGTTTGGTAAGCTACAAGGAATGAGGTAAAACAGTACTCAACAAGATGGTGTAGAAACCATAGTTGTTTTGATATTTCCAGCTTGCACTTTCCAGTATTCTCTGCAGAACAGTTCAATTGTGCAGTTATCTGTTACCACTAATACTTTGAATAGTGTTTGCTGCACTGTGGGATTCATTTGGCCATTTGCATCACTCCGTCAAGGAGGTATCAGAGATCGCACGTGGAAATCTGAAATTTTATTTGGGAGAAAAAGTGATTGTGTTTAAAAGATACAAAACAATAATAACTCCCCACAGTAATGTCAATGAGAATGTACAATTAAAGAAAAATAGACAATGATGTGACCTCTGAAACAGTTTCCTGTTAAGCTCATTTGGAAATGTAAAACTCTCATGATGTGTATGAGCACAAGTAACAACATTGGGCATTTACCGCAACTTGATTTACAACAGGAAAAAAAAATGAGAATCTTGTTGATCAAGCAGAGAAGGGTTTTTGGGAAACATTTTGTACATGCAAAGAGCTAAAGTATTCTTTGGAGTAAACAGTATTAATTTATTCATGTCACAATTTATGCTGATGTTCTGCACTATTTTGAGACCGTTTACTGGTTACTAAAATTGGAAGAAGCAGCTGCATTTTTTGGTAGACAAACATAACTTCAAACCCATCATTGTTGTGCATAAAGGTTTTTGCAGACATTTGAGGTTTGAATTTCATCCAAGACGCTTAAAATTTCCACTATCTACTTGCTTCATGAGCGGATCTATCTGGTGTTTAAAAGTGGTTTAGTGAATTCAGTACTTGTATTTAAAAACAGTAGTTGAAAACAAATGGCAAACATGATGTGTTTTTTTTTTTTTTTTTTTTTTTTTTTTTTTTTTGTCCCTCTCAAGGGTCAGAAGGCTTGGATAGAGAAGACCTTTTCAAAAAGAGAATGCATCTATGTAATTGCCAACAACAAAGACGTTAGCAGGTAATGTTTGAAACTTTTGTTTTGGCCAATACAGAAGATTAATTCTGAAGAAACTGGACTTTATATGGATTTAGGCATGTGAAAGTGAGACTGAGTTTACTCATTACTCTGAAAGGGAAGTGAGAGGGGAAGAAAAACACACCACATGCACTCCTAATCTGTTACAGACCCATGAGATGTGTCATGCAGAGATGATAAGGCTGGGCAGCAGGAGAGGCACTGAGTTGTTAGTTCCTAGCTTTGCAAACCATAGCATAATTTCATACTGAGTTCTGAAAGCAAGGATGCAATAACGTGCACTCCAGGAAGCAAGTGGTACCATTCTTCACAGTCAGTATGACACTACAAATAACAATACTGTATAGAAGGGCTAGAATTCTTAGTCCAAATATTGATACTGCTGCTGTGGCATGGTCTAGCTTGGTTTGGATAATGTAACAGTTTATGTTACATGCTAGCTGTCACCTCAGGGTGAGAAAAAGATGGTCACTACTCCTCTTATGCATTCTTCCACCTTCCTTGACCTTTAGCTTTTAACAGCTTTCAAGTATATAACAGAAGTAAAGTGGTATTTTTTACTCTGTGTTAAGAAGCAGCTGTGGACTGGTAATTCTGGCTTATGTGTGTATGTAGAGAGTCATAGAATTGAATCATAGAATTGGTAGGGCTGGAAGGGACCTCAAAGATCATCTAGTTTCAACCTCCCTGCCATGGACAGAGACACCTCACACTAGGTCAGGTTTCTCAGAGCCCCATCCAGCCTGGTCTTAAAAACCTCCAGAAAAAAAACAGGTATGACCTAGAAGAGCTGTTTCTATGATACTTGATGTTTCTAATTCAAGGCATAGTCAGCTGAAAATACAATTTCTGATTTTTTAAAGAAATGAATAATTTTATGTCAACATCAAATATTGACGATGTTGTGATCAAGTTGCTTCAAATTTTAACTTACAGGTGCTGCTGTGGACAGCTCATTAACCAACACATTCCACCTCCTCCAAGTATAACAGCTAATAAAAATGGGGAAGAAACAAAGCAAGTGGAAGCTCAGCCAGAGAAATGGTCTGTCAGTAAGCACACCCAAACGTACCCAACTGATGCCTACGGAAACCTTGAATTCCAAGGAGGAGGACATTCAAATAAGGCCATGGTAAGGAGCATAGCTTACCCCAAGGTGTTCATCTGTTATGTTAGCTTAATAGGTATCTGTCCAGATTCCAGCTCAGTCAATCCATAATCCATTGAAATCAAAGGAAATCTGTTTTGTGCATCAGAAAACGGTGGACAAGATGCTTAAAAAGTGAGGGAGAAAAGGTAAGAGAAAAATAAGACCTACTTAGGAAGCACTTTGCAGTGTCTTGATGAACCAGATGCATTGAAGTTACTGTCAATAAATATTAGCTAAGAAGACAACTGTGTGTATTAATGCCAAAGATTCCATCTGTTTGTATTAGATTTGTGGGCCAAATAACTCAGCATGGATGTCCAAAATCTTTGGGAGAGGTTGGTAGTTTTTTTGCTAGTGGTGTTTTGTTCTTAAAGCAGAAATAAACTGCACTGAGACAAATGCAAATTATTGCTTTGGAGGCAGAATAAGTACATCAGAAGTAAATGGGATAAAAGGTAACAAAAGCCAATTGCTTCTCTGCAGCAGTCATAGAATCACAGAATGATAGGTGCTAGAGGGGACCTCTGGACATCATCTAGTCCAGCCCTACTGCAAAAGCAAATTTATTTAGAATGGGTTGCAGAGGAACACATCCAGGAAGGTTTTGAATATCTTCCGGAGAAGGAACCTTCACAACCAGTCTGGGCAGCCTATCACAGTCAAAACAGGTTTTAGGAGTAATTTTAAATGTGTGGTTTCCAGCACTGCAGGTTTGTAATGAGAGCTTAGGATAACTGAAGATCACTGAATTGAAGTCAGGTTTGCAGGTGAAGAAAGTGTTGCTTTTGAAATTCAGGAAGTGGATGATAATTTCTCAATAGCAAAGTGAAAGGTTTCAACCTATTTTTTTCCTAATCATAAGCAGCAGAGAAATTTAATAACGTGTCATCTAAAAATTATAAACCTCTTCAAGACATAAGGCTTAATATCACCATTCTTTGCTCAGTCAATAGCCAATTTTCAGAGCAGATGGAATGATTATTATACATTGCTCTTTGCAGTATATCCGTGTGTCATATGACACTAAACCAGATTCTCTGCTGCATCTCATGGTGAAAGACTGGCAGCTGGAACTGCCCAAACTTTTAATCTCTGTCCATGGAGGCCTCCAGAATTTTGAAATGCAACCTAAACTAAAGCAAGTATTTGGAAAAGGTCTTATCAAGGCTGCCATGACCACAGGAGCTTGGATTTTCACTGGAGGTGTAAGCACAGGTAAGCAATTACCAGCACTTTGAGTTTCCTTAAGAATGCAGTGATGGTCATTTACTAATCTTTCCCACAGGCAGAAGATGTGAGTCTGTCTGAATGAATCATGAACTGGTAGACCAAACTGGGAGCATTGTAATAATTTGTGTTAGTCTCCTACCCAGCCCAGGCTGTAGGATTTTCCTGTGTCAATAACAATTTGCATTACTCGGTGTTTCCCCTGAAAAAAAAAATAAATCTTTATTATTGGTTTCAGTAGCAAGGAATCTGGCAGCAGTTACAAGACATTTTTTTTCAGTGGTTTGTTGTCCCTGTAGCTAAGAAATCTCCTATTCCAAATTCACCTAGCTTTAGCTTCTTACTATTTGAGGTTTGTTGTTTCGTTTTGTTTTTACAAAGATCTTTCTGTTGCTAAAAGTATATTTCCTGAGCTTATTTTCATACATAGCAGTTTTGTCAAACTGCACAGGCTGAGTTCCATAAAACTCTCACACTAAACATATGTTCTACTCCTTCTGTCATTATTACATCTCTGCTTTGAACTCTCTCTAGTTTTCCAATAGCCTTCTTGAATTTTGGATGCTGCAATTTTTGAGACAGTACTTGATGAAACTTTTAATCCCTGAAGTAAAAGAGCCTTGCTGCATCTGTCTGACATTTCCCTGTTCCTGCAGCAAAAAACTGTGACATGCCTTTGGACTGTGTGAGCTTTATGGGAGTTAGTGATCAATTGATACTCCACTTTAAGTGCCATATCCCTAAGTTATTGTCTCCATGGAATCATCTATCACCACGTGTGCACACACTTAGTCTTGTAACCTAATAAGGTATTTATTCTTAAATGAACAAATCTAAATTAGCAGTCTTGAAGCGCAAACCTAAAGTCACTTGTAGATGTCTCTACTCAAAGACATTGAAATCTCCTGTTTCCATTTTCCTTCAGTCTTCTGGTCACCCAAAACAGTTTTATGGTTTTGATCATGCCTAAAATATGAGTTGTAAAACATCTCCACACAGGTTCACCGGGAGGTTTGGGGCACTGTTCCTGAATTCTGTCAATGAAAAAGGTGTCTGATAGGATGTTCAAAATTTGAAAGGGATGTTAAGAAATAACTGTTTTGATGATTCCTCGTTTATTGTAACATTTTGAGACCAATTTGTTTCTAATTAATTTCATTTATTTTAATAGTATTTCTGAGTGATCTTCAAAAACCAATCAGATATAAACTTTGATTATATTTCTATAACAATATTTTTATTTAGCTGAAATAAATATATCAAGTTATTTCTCAGAGCACTATAATAATATATAATAATCTATTTATTTCCTTTGGCCTTCTTTTACAAAAGTCTTTGACTTTTGTTTTACATGTCTTAAAGGGAAATCAATGGACAATAATTTTTAAGTGAAAAATTATTTTTTAGAGAGTTCTTAGTGTTTTTGGTTACTCTGACTCCAGTGATAGCATTCCAGCGTTTAGCGTTGTGTACAACAAGTAATATAATTCCAGACAATAGTACAGATTACACTGTGGAGAGTTAAGTAACTGGGTAAGTCTTCCAAGACTTCATTAAATTCAAAGCTATGTGAATAGGATTTACATTCAACTAGTATGAAATAAAAGCATGGATCTGCATTGCATGTTCTATTACAAAGCATAGGTACCAGTTTAGTAGTGAAAACAGTCCAGAAATGCAGGTAGCTCTGTGAAAGGAATTAATGAAGAAAATTCTAATGTTCAGCCATCCCTCCAAAAATGCCAAGAATGAATTAAATTAATTGTACCTATAGGTGTCATTCGTCATGTGGGAGATGCCTTGAAAGATCATTCTTCCAAATCCAGAGGACGAATATGTGCCATAGGAATTGCACCGTGGGGCATTGTAGAAAACAAGGAAGATCTGATAGGAAAAGATGTAAGTCTTTGAGGAAACACCTATGTAATTAGCCATGTCAGCTGCGTAACAAAACACACTGCTCATCAGTTTGGAGTATTAATATTCTCACTGTTTACAAAGTCTGCATAAGAGCTGAAATCAAACAATTTCTTGAAGAAAGATTGTTGTTTAAATCTATTTGGCAGGTTGTCATCCGTGACATGAAAGTAAATACAGAGCTATTGAGATTTGCATTGCTTTCAATAATAGAGACCTCTCTGTAATGACAGAGATTTAAGCCCTAAATTCAGTGTTCCGTGCTGAAACTTGTATAAATTGTGTAGGGGCTTTTAGATGTACAAGACTGGCATTTACTGTAGATTTGTACTCTGCAGTGGCATATTAATTACTGGGAGCTCCAAATGAGAATGTATTTTCTAATGCAATAAGAGGATTATACAACACAGAGTGTGATCAGGGAGAGTACATTAATGAATTTAAGGGAATAGACAGGAGAGTGCACAGATGTGACTGTCATCCTCCAGAGAAAACACTACTGTGAAAAGAGTTCAAGTTTTGAACGTAAAAGCAAGCTCCATCTCTAATTCTGTATCTTTGGCTATAAAGGTCTGGTTGAGTTATTTTCTTAAAGGCATGTGCTTTTGTTGGGTGATATGGGGGATTTTCACATCTAGTTCTTGATTCTAACCTAGGTGCATCTGTCCTTTTGACACACAGGTAACACGAGTTTACCAAACAATGTCAAACCCTCTAAGTAAGCTCTCCGTGCTCAACAGTTCCCATACCCACTTCATTCTGGCAGACAATGGTACGCTAGGTAAATATGGAGCAGAAGTGAAGTTACGACGACAGCTGGAAAAACACATTTCCCTCCAGAAAATTAACACACGTAAGTACTGTGGGCTGAACTGTAAAGAAAGAGAGGCAAAAGGGGCTTGAAAGAACTCAGAGTACTGAAATTACATGTGTCTTCTAGCTCTTTCTAGCAGGAGTTTGATCAGGACTGTGTGACTCAGCTAGATCACATGCTCGGTGACAAGTGGTGAAAGAGTCCACATTTAACAGCACAGAAAACACAAAAAAGTATGGATCGCATAAATGGAGGAAGAACTTTGACAAATAATAGCCAGGAGAAGCTTCAAAGCAGTAAGAACTTAAGGAAAGAGAAATGTAAAGAATTTTTGGCACTTCTAGCTATATGGAAGCATTAGTTAAATACACAGTACTGTTTCTATTTACAGGAATCAAGTGCAACTCAGCAGTTTCTGAGTCCAAGTTCATGCTAACATTTTATTTTCTCTTTTATATGAATTTGTTTGCCTTGAAATATCACATTCAACACTCTTTGATTTTCCAGATTTATTTTTAACGAGGCCATTATCAAGATAATTTCACATCAATGCTCTCATATTTAGAGCTTTTTAGGGTTTTAATGTCTGCCACTTGCTGCTGCCTCTCTAAACCAGCTTTCTAGAATTGTTTTTGTAATTATTTAGAAATCTTTTTAAAAAGACCTTTTTTTTCTGAATGTTTTTGTAGGAAAAAAAATTAAAGATTGAATAACTAAAAAATTTGAGTAGGTGCCATTTTCCAGCAACCTAACTAAAAATGGTCAACAATAAGTTAATAGTCCTTGATCCACTACTGTAGACATCAATTCTACCAGTTGCCTTTCTGACTTCTACAAATACCACTGTGTAGACCCATATAAACAATAAAAAACAACATTCAGAGTGAAAATGGCTTTGAACTCAACAAAGTTTCTAGAAGGGCTTAAGTGCTCTTGTGGTTTGAGCAAAAGAATGAAGTAGAGGGCCAGGTAAAGCTGAAAGGTGCAGTTACTGATCAACCACAAGATATAAACATTTTGGGAAGTCCTTAAGTACTGGGTTTTGCCTACAGTAAGCTTAAGAGACTGAAATCACCAAAATGATGCCTCTTGCCTTTGAGTGTGGTGACAGTATCATGTGCTGTTGCCCACAGACATTAGAAATGGCAAATGTTATCTATGGTTTTTCGTGTTTGTCTTCTGCAGAAGTACTGAGACAGTAGTAATATTGTAAAAGGGAGCACTGGCTTGGAAGATAAAGGAAGTCAGGGCCGGAGGCAAGATACCGTGTATGGTATCTTTTAATACCACTGGGGCTGGAGCTGGTGGTTTTGTTTTAAGCTGTGTTTGGTGATTTTTGTCATGAGAAGGGCAAAGCTGGGCTTACATACAGGAATTGAGTTCTGTGCAGTACACCTACTAGTAACAACACCTACTAGAAACAACGTGTTTCTTTTTGATAAGTACAGGCACCTCTTCTGGAAATCTCATCAGGAATCACTAAGGAGTTCATGGATACACAGACCGGCCCATGCTCTGTGACTCCTCCTTATCAGGTCTGGGGGTGTACTGACAGGAGGATGTCAGGAAGCTTCTGCTGTTTTAACCTGTGCATGGTGTTCCTGTTCTTCAGAGAGGAATGAATATTGAAAATACAAGCACTTTCATGCATTCTCAGCCATACAAAAACTCCATCTTCTATATAAAGTGCTGGTCATTTTACAGATTAAGAACTGAATTCAAGTGCTTGTACTAGTGGGATTAGGCAGACTTCAGGTAATGCTTTGTCCTTCATTTCCCCAAGTATCTTGTGACCAAGGCTACTTGAGACCATGTGACCTGTGGGCTTCCCTTTGTCATCCTATGCCTGGAGATCACAGTGAGGCAGGGACAGCAAAGGGATGCTCAGCTGTCGTCTCTTCCATCGGCCAACCATTTCAGCCTCATGATAAATAGACTGATTTAATTTTTTTTTATCTTAGGAGAAAGCATAGGTATATGTCACCTACTGAAGACATCCTGTAGGTAACTAATGAAGAATCAAAACATTAGACACAGTAGCTGACAGTCATTCAAGTAACAGCAGAGCCAATATAGTAACAGGAGAACAGGAGAATCATGTTAACTCGCTTATCTGTATGTGGTGTCTCTTCAAAGAGATTACAAACAGTTCACTGACATTGAGAGAAGAAATTATCAATATGAAACTGGTAAAAGCAAGGACCCAAAGATATCTCACTCTTTTCATTTTGGGGCTGTGAAATGTCATGTGGACGTTTGTCCTGGTGTTGGTCGTGAAATGGCCATCATTTTTCCTGACCGTTTTCTGATTTGAAGTGATGCTGCAACACAGAAATCACATCCATTCATAATATCTTAGTCTTTTAAACTAAGTTTCAATGACACTTCATTTGTTTCTGTTCTTCTGGGGTTTTTGCAGGTCTGGGTCAAGGTGTTCCAGTAGTTGGACTAATAGTGGAAGGGGGTCCCAATGTGATCTCCATTGTCTTAGAGTGTCTACGAGAAGAACCCCCTCTCCCTGTTGTGATTTGTGATGGTAGTGGACGAGCGTCTGATATTCTGTCATTTGCACACAAGTACTCAGAGGAAGGAGGGTAAGATTTTGAGACCTTCACCAAAACTCTGTCTTGCTTGGGTAGACATGCCTTGCTTTCAACAAAGTTTCATTAAAAAATATCTCAGGGACAAAATGCTACTAACAGGGCATTTTGCTGTCAGTCAACTTTTGTTAGTGTTTGATCTTAGCCCTGGCCTTAAGACTACTGGCCTTGTTACTACTTCGAATGTGCTTGATACATTGAAATGAGTTTGCTCTCAGTGAGGAATGCTGTTATACATCCTCCATCAAAGTTTGTGTGCTGGTTTGAGGCTAATTGGAATATTTTAATAGAGAAAATTATATGCTGTGAAAAGGAAACAATGGTGATGTCTGCTTCACTCATAGGCTTGTTGAGATGTTTAAGAATAAGTACTCAGATCATAGATAAGTCAGTCTCTGGGGCACAGTCTTGGACAGTCTAGCTTCTGGCTTCTCCTCTCTGCTGAGGAACCTCACTAACCACTTTCCTTCTAACTCCTCTGGCTGATCCTCCAAACTCACCTTGTGTGTAAGGGAAACCTTGGGGTAAGGTATAGGGCTGGGGAGAAGGTGGAAATGTGGTTGGGAGCCCCTCCTGGGGTCTCTGATTTCTGGGAGGGGTGTTGTGTTTCTGTATTACCTTTAACTTGTATATTTCTGTAAATATTCCTGTATATAGTGCATATATCTGCTTGTATATTGTGGTAAGTTGTAAATAGAGCTTCAGTCCTTAACTTCCAGCTGGCTGAGTTTTAGTTTGGGTCATTTTACAAAGTGAGGGGGGGCAGGTAATTCCCAAACCATCACAGTTTGCTGCCTTATATTTGGTGCTGGATGGAGTGTTAGAAGCAAGGAACAAGTGATCCCCAAGAATTAATTTTTTCCTCAGGTCAAGACTGAGATTAATTAGTGCATATGTTTCCAGAATTTATACTGCTTGACTTTAATGTGTTTTGTGAAGGAGCTTTGTTCTCCAGGAGTGCCAGACAAGCTGAAAAATCACTGGACTTCCTTTCTCTTCCTACTTTTTGTATCTGTGATGGGTCTTCAGGGCTGTGCTGCCTTGCGCCATCAGCAGAGCAGAGGTTGTTGTCTGGAGCGTTGTGCTCTACAGCCCTCCTGTCCATTGGTCATATTCATTTGTAAAAGTCAATCCTAATCCAAAAATCTTCTGGGATTTGTTATTTTCGTTGTTGGCTGTCTGCTGCTTTGGTTGATAGAAAGTATGGTTCTTTTAAAGATCCACAGCCTATACTAGCAGCATAAAACTCATCTGTTCTTCAGAACAAAAGATCTGCCCTGACAATTGCTTTGAAAGGCAGCGGAGTGTTGCATTTTTAATTTGAAAATATTATTTTTCCCAATCGAGTAACATACATTCCCTATTATTGTTGTAAATATCATGATTGTATCTTTAGTAGCCAGATTCAGACAAAATCATAGTATGTTGTCTTGATTAGAGAAGGGCACATCTGTCTTGCACTCAAGAAATAGCTTATGTCCTTGACTGAAGTTGGATCTTAGGTTAGATTCAATACTGCAGATGTTATTTGCTGAACTGGAAGAACAGCTCCCATACTGGATTTTTTTGTGCGTTCACGCAAAGTACGTATTTAATCCTACAATATTTATAATTCGGTACCTTATTTTCCTTTCCATCAACCAAGCCTCTTTAGCTTAGATCAAACTTTCTCCCTCTTTTTTTTTTTTTTTTCATTCACTTTCATCTTTCCTATCAATGAGACTTTCTCTGCTAGTGCATATGATGCAACATCCAATTTTCCTCTCCAAAAATTATGATGAGATAAATGTGTTCATTTGGTAAGGCAGGTCTGTAATGAGAAATTTTGTCAGCCCTGCTGTCTAAAATGGTCATTTTCTCAGAATGAATATTGAATTTTACTGCACTTTGCAGGCTCAGCTGTCTCTCTGCTTTGAATATCTACTGCTAATGTTTGTCATCATCTGAAAATGCATGTATTTTTAGGAAACAGTCTGTTTCAGACTGCATTAAGAGGGTCAGATATTTCTGACCTTTCTGGAATGTTTTGGATCTCATTTCATTATTCACCTTTTGATTTGTTGGCTTCTCAAAGTACGTATTTAATCCTACCAACAATATTTATAATTCAGTACCTTTCTTTTTCTTTCAATCAACCAAGCCTCTTTAGCTTAGATCAAACTTTCTCCCTCTTTTTTTTTTTTTTACTTCCTTTTTTTTTCTTTCCCTTCACTTTCATCCTTCCTATCACTATGGCTTTGTCTGCTAGTGCATATGATGCGGTATCCAATTTTCCAATAGTGCCTTTTTTTTTCCCAATATTTTTAGTATTTTGAGGCTTCAGATATACTAGCATTTTAAATCCTCTGATTAAGAGAATAACAAAGATAACCAAGGTGATAGTAGCATGAAACACTTTTGGGTTTTTTTTTAGCTATATTGAAGGGTCCTTGCAACATTTAAAAGCAAAGGAAGGGATCCTATAGAGTGTGCTGTTGAAATTCTTAAGATTGAACTTCTTAACAGCCAGCCTGGGTATGAATTTCCTGATAACTATTAACTCTTCATGAACTCCTTACCTGTACTAAATGCAAGGATGCTGTGCATTTTTCATACAAATGTTTATCAAACAGCAGGGCCTTCTGAATAGATATTAATTCTTGAAATGCTGCCTTTTATGTCTTGTCTTTTTCTTCCTTTTTTTTAGGATAATAAGTGAATCCCTTAGGGACCAGCTTCTAGTTACCATCCAGAAAACCTTTAACTACAACAGGAATCAAGCTCATCAACTATTTGTCATTCTTATGGAGTGCATGAAAAAAAAAGAACTTGTAAGTGCCCTAAAAGTAGTTCATAAAGGTAATTTCTGTGACCAGACTTTATAGAGTACATTAATATGCTGATTCTGTCACCATTTTTCAAAGTTTGTGGGTTTGGTGGAGAATTACATCAAATTTGTCATTTTTATGAATGCAAGGATATTTTAGGACAGCTTTGTTGAAATAATTTGATTAAATACTTTTGTGAAAATTAGATTTCAGAGAAACATTATTGGAACTGTACTTTTGGAAAAAAATCTCAACTCCTCAAAAATAATAAAGCTTTGCCATTCTGTTATTTTTTCTGTCTTTATATCTAGTCTCCCTCTTTCATGTGTTGCAATTTTGTGTATTTTGTTTTATGCTATCCTTTAGATTACTGTGTTTCGCATGGGATCTGAAGGGCAACAGGACATTGAGATGTCCATCTTGACAGCTCTCCTCAAAGGTGGGTTTTGTGAGCATTTAGACAGTATGGACAAACTGATCTCCAGAAGACAGTCTTGTACACTGCCTGAGGTTCTCTCCTGATGTTTAAGTGTTTGATTTATTCACTTGGATTTTAACAATTAACCTGAACAGCCTAGATTGAAAATTCTTGCGATTATCCTTGCCTGAAAGCCTGGGATGAGAGTGCTGCAAAACCTGTGCTTCTGACAGTTCAACACTTGTTTGTTTGTTTATTTTTTTTTTAAGTTATACCATATGCTAATAAAGTTAGAGAAAAAAAAGAGGGTGGGAAGATTAAAAGACTGTGTGCATTTTTTACCAGTTATCAGATTCCACTCTTTAAGCCTTAGGGCAAAGTAAGGATTAGTTCCATGTTTATTTGGAGTTTGTTTGCAGAAACAACTGTTTTCTGACAGCAGGTAAGTATTAGTTAATACAGGGTCAGTATGGGATCACCGAAGCCCCCAAAGCTAAGGAATAGAGAGGAAATACTGCATAGATAATCTGCAGCATCAACCAGAGGAGCTGAAAGGAGGAGTCTTCTAGAACAGTGAAATGTCTGTCTTTAACATCGAAATGCAAAAGTCAGTGTGAGAGTGTTAAGGAAACAAGGGAAAGAATCTGTTTAATCCCTTTGAAATTAAGATTAGGGGTTAAGTGGGAGATGCTGTAAATTGATTTGATTCATCCACTCCCTTGTGGTAGAGTTATTCTGATGGTAGTGTGACACTGAGTCAGACTTACTGTTTGCTGCTTCTTGGAGTAGGGACCTGGGTGTTCTGATTGACAAATGGCTGAATAATAAGCCAACAGTGTGCCCAGGTGGCCAAGAAAGCCAGTGGCATCCTGCCGTCTATTACAAATAGTATCCAACAGGAGTAGGGAGGTGATTGTCCCCTTCTACTCAGCACTGGTGAGGCCACACCTCTAATATTGTGTCCAGTTTTGGGCACCTCAATACAAGAGGGATATCAATGTGCTGGAGTGAGCGCAGAGAAAGGCAACGAAGCTGGTAAAGGGCTTGGAGAGTAAATCTTACAAAGAGCGACTGAAGGAGCTGGGACTATTTAGTCTGAAGAAAAGGAGGCTAAAGGGAGACCTCATCACTCTGTGACTACCTGAAAGGACATTGTAGAGAGGTTGGTGCTGGTCTCTTCTCACATGTAATTAGCAATAGAACAAGAGGGAATGGCCTCAAACTGCAACTAGGTAGGTTTAGACTGGACATTAGGAAAAAAAAAATTCCCAGAAAGAGTAGTCAGACATTGGAGTAGGCTGCCCAGGGTGGTCGTTGAGTCACCAACCCTGGATGTGTTCAAAGGTTGTTTGGATGTGGTGTTTGGGAATATGGTTCAGGGGTCAACTTTGTAGAGTAGGGTCAGTGGATGGATTTGATGATCCCAGGGGTCTTTTCCAACCTGAATGATTCTGTGATTCTATGAATTACAGAAGGTTGTCCAATCTTGTTTCATCAGGCATGAAATATTCAACATCTGTGTGTTTCTCTCTAGGTACTAATGCATCTGCTCCAGACCAGCTCAGCTTGGCTTTGGCCTGGAATCGTGTGGACATTGCACGCAGCCAAATCTTTGTCTTTGGGCACCACTGGCCGGTAAGGCAAAGCTTTCCCAGTCTCCTTTTTTGTTAACAGTTTAAAGTAAGTGGTGAAATATTCACACCTTGTGTTTTGTTGGCAGGAGAAACAGAATTGAATTCTGGTTTACGCTGAACTGATGTAGGGTATCCCATTAATTAACAATTACATACTTGTTTTGAAATTTCCTTGTGCTGCCATTTGCAAATATTTAGCAGTAATTAGTACTCTTTGAAAGACAAAAAGACAATTTCTTAGCAGGCAGAAAATCAACCTTATCATAGAATTCAGACCAGAAGGGACCTCTAGAGGTCATCTAGTCTGGCCCCCTTGCAGTCAGCAGGACATCCCCACTAGACCAGGTCACCCAGGGCCCCATCAAACCTCACCTTGAATGTCTCCAGGGAAGGGACCTCAACCATCTCCCTGGACAACCTGTTCTAGTGCTCCACCACCCTCATAGTAAAGAATTTGTTCTAACGTCCAATCTGAATCTTCTCTTCTCAAGTTTGAACCCATTACCCCTTGACCTGTCACTGCAAGCCTTTGTAAACAACTTCTCTCCATCCTTCCTGTAGGCTTCTTTCAGGTACTGGAAGGCTACTATTAGGTCCACCTAGAGCTCCCTCCTCTCCAGAATGAACACTCCCAACTCCCTCAGCCTGTCCTCATAGCAGAAGTGCTCCAACCCTCTGATCATTTTCATGGCCCTCCTTCTTTCAATGTATCCCAGGATATAATTTGCCTTCTGGGCTGCAAGCACACACTGTCAAGCTTCTTGTCTTGTTGTCATGGTCCCTAATTCCTACCCATAAGCTTTCAACCTGATTTATGAGTCCTTGTGGGATTTGGGAAAAAACCCCACATTTCCTGAAAACAAGCCATAGCTTTAGATACAGCTGGACAGTAAGAGTTCTGGTCACCCTCAGTGAACTCATGTGATGTGCTAGGATTGCGAAGGCTTCTGACTGTCACTGTCATTGACATGTGCTAGCAGTTAGCAAGGTCCCCAGCTACCTATAAGATGATGCAGCAAGGAAGTTCACAGAGCTGCTTAGAGAGAATTGTGTTGCTCACTTTATTAATAAACTCTGAAAATCTCTGGATTAATGGACCAAAATTCTAATGACCAGAAGCAGCTATTGCAGAAAACATGCCTCTGGCAGGCAGAACTGTGCCAAATTAACTGAAGAACAGATCTTCAATAAAGCTTTAGGTTCTGACATTGGATTTTCTTTCTCAAAGTATTGGAGTTTGATGATGCATTTGTTGAAGTCAGTGGTGAAACACTGCAGTGCCTTTGTTCCTCTCCGTAACTAAAACCCTCCTATTGAGCCACTTTCAGTCTTACTCTACTGATGTAAACCATCTGGTGTTGAATTACTATAAATTGTCATGAAGAGACTAGCCTAAAAGAGGCAGTAAGAATGAAGTGCAAGATTTATTTTTTTTTGTAATTAACTGTCTTTCCTGAAACTCCTAAGAGCACTCTTCATGTGCACAGCATACATAATGGTGAGATCTATGTCATTTGGAAGCCTGTCTAATTAAATTTAAACAAATGTTGCTGCATATGCTGTTTTATCCCTTCTCTTAGAGTAATGAGATGTTTCCTATATTCAGGGTTCATTAAAGGATTTAATCATCCTAGAGATTATGAAGTATTACTAATATGCAACATTTATTAGGCTGGGATGTTGTAAGCTCCATATTATTATGGTTAGATTCAGAGGTACCACCTAACAACCAAAGCCAAGTGCTGCTATGCTCTGCAACAGTCTGTGGAAGGAGTGTCAGCCAATTGTGATTCACTGTCATTTCAGGTTCACAAGCGTTGCTTTCAGATCAGCTTGTGTTGCAAGTTGGCAGTTGCAGTTTCATACAGGCTAATGAATGGATTTGTGGTAGCTAAGCAGAAAAGATTTTTTTAAAGACAAACAAAATGGCAGAAAACAAGCTTTCTTAATGTCTTGCTTCTGTGGTTTTATGTGCAGACCATGGATAGTTGCAACCCACTATACATATTCATGGCTGTTATATAACTTAAGCATTAGCTGGAGCAAGTTAAGCCTTCATATTACAGACAAGTAGTGTCAAGCTGGGTAGATAGGTTGGAAAGGGGAAGAATGTTGCAAAGAATAAATGTGTCTGAAGGGGCATAAACAGAAACATTGTCTGCAGAATGTAAATGAACCAGTTCCTGGCTTTCTTTCCTCTCCTTTCTGCCTCTGTAGTATGGATGCTACTTGACATCATACAACATTATTTTTAAGGGCTTTCTGCCCAGCTCCTTATCCTGCGTGTTGCTATTTATCTTGACAACTATTGCTTTCACTGAGAGTAAAGAAATTGAAGTGTCATAAAACTGAATAGTCCCTCTTCCCAGTCCTCTTGACACTGATTTTATTTTGTGAGAGAACCCCTTGACAGACTACCTACTTCACTGCTTGGACTTTCAGTGTTACTGACTACATTAGACATAACAGCTTTAAAAAACGCATAGCTCCAGCTATGAAAAAAGGTCTTTATACTTAAGGAAACTATCATTTTTTAGTTGACTTCTTGTGAGAAGTGGTGACTGGGGAATTTCTTTGATTAAATAGTTACTGTATGATCAATGATATTTTTAATACTTCTAATGCATTATTAAATACAGCCTCTAGGAAGCCTTACAGCTCCTGATGGTACAGCTCCTGAGAAGGAAAAGAAATCTCCAGCACCCCAGACTAAAGGAGCCAGAGGGAAGGGAAAAGGGAAAAAAAAAGGAGGAAAAGCAAAAGAAGAACCAGAAGAAGAAACAGACCCAAGGAAGCTTGAACTCCTGAACTGGGTGAGATGAAAGTATTTGCACTAAAATAGTTAAATAATTTTTTTTTTTTTCCCTTTCCTGGCTGGGGAAGGATAATACACATTTTCATTCTGTAGAATACTCGTTTGCACGTTCTCACAAGATCAATAGTAGATTCTGCAGGGATGCTGCAGTCTTTGTGACAGGTATTCCCTCTCTTATCCCATGAGCACCACCACATGCAACCATACCACAACAGCTCAATTGTGCTTTCTTGCTTCATCTTCTTCCCTGCACATCAGAATAAAATAACACCAATGAACATCTTCATCCTTCCTTGTACTTGTTATTTATCTAGCGAGGGCAGTTTAAGTGTCTCCATTTTTAAGTGCTTCATTTTCCATTTGCAGTTGATTAGATTGTTCTGTTTTCTAGATTAAAGTTCTTGTGTCAAGGTGATCACTGCCTAAGTGATTCTCCTGTCTCTTACTGAGGGATTCTAACCTTTACAGCATAGTAAGAGATCAGTTAGGCTTCCTGACCAATATTTTCCAAAGTAAAAACTAATCTGGAGAAGAAAGAGGAAGTGATTCTTTCCGAACAGTTTGAGTCAGCATTAGATGTTGTTTAATCTCTGAGGCAGCAGTTTGAGTGGATGATACATATGCAAGTTACCAGGATAAGTTATGTCAGTATCTTCTTAAGTGTATAAAGCATGTTTTTTCCTAAATTTTAACTTCTTCCTATCAGGTTGAACAAGGAAATCTCTTTTTCATGTTATGTGTCAAGCATGATATGTCTGATTTAGTTAAAAATACTAAGCAGAATGATAGAAAGATATAGTTACATTGCTAAGGATTTCTTCCACTGCTCTCATTTTGCCCAAAACCTTGTTGGCAAACTCTGCCATCTGTATTGACTTGCACATGGGTAAAATAAAATTTCTCTAAATTAATTTTCACTTACAGATTAATCAACATATTTGGGTACTTACATTTTCATTATTTAGGATATTTTCACATGGTTGTTGGCCAGCTAAGTCTTCTGTGCTCATGCAGTCTCACATTCTCCATTTTGTGATTCAGGTGAATTCCCTGGAACAGGCTATGCTGGATGCACTGGTTCTGGATCGAGTGGACTTTGTGAAACTACTCATTGAGAATGGAGTGAACATGCACCACTTCCTCACTATTCCTCGACTGGAAGAGCTTTATAATACTGTGAGTGAGCAGAAATTAATAAAATGTCCTCTAATAGCTTTGCTACTGTACTTAGCAGGGGTGTCCTTTTATTTCTTCTCCTTCTGGGATATGCTGGTTTTACAAAAATCTCTGAGCCCTGACAGTACACAGGTGTTGGATAGCAGTGAAGGGAGCCATTGCTTCTACTTCTAATGCCCTATTATTTCCCTGCATATACACATTCCCATTTAATAAGCCTGCTGATGCTTTTAGCAACTACTGCAGTTTATTATGTAAGTATAGTGATGTATTTGAACTACATGTTCAGAATACTTAAAGAACTAATGGAGATAGTAAAAAATTAATACCCGACAGTACTGGTCATTTAACTTTAATGTCAATTAGTTTTCCTGCATGTGTACTTTTAATATGATTGAAACAAGCCCATAAATGTAGCAAAGTACTCACATAGCAACTTCTGTTCTTAACACATTGCAGAAATCAGTATCATTTTTCCTTGTGGCCTAGCAAAGCAAAATGTTCTCCTCAAAATCATAGGACATCATGCTTTTTAATTCAAATTCTCCCCAACTCACATTAAATTCATCAGGAACATAGCTATTTCTAGACTTTTACACTGTTTTAATTTGCATTATTTCAGTGGTAGTCCAGGGTAGCATTCATAGAACATCAAACCTCAGTCCATCCCTCCAGTCCCTTTTTGGCTCCTTCAACAAGTACGAGTGTAGACACAAACAGCCGTGACCTGAATCACCATGTAAAGGATTATAAGAAAGGGACTATACAGCTCTTAGCAGAAATGTGCTTTTCATTGTAGCCCAAATCCTACTCTTCACCAGTGCAAGAGTATGATGGCAAAGGTTTGCCTAAAGTTGTGTTTACAGCACCAGATCATTAATTATGTTTGTATTTGTAAAAAAATCTGAAGAATCAAAGCTTTAATGGACTCCAAATGATTTTTGTTTCAGAGACTGGGTCCACCAAATACACTGCATTTGCTAGTCAGAGATGTGAAAAAGGTAAGCTTAACTAGCAGCACCATTACATTGGCATGATTACATTAATCATGTGAGTAAACAGTCAACATTTGAAATTAGATGGTAGCTGTCAAAAAAAGGGTAAAGTACTTCTTGTGACAGTGAAGTCAGTCTGAATTGGGCTGTACTGCACTGCTAGTAATTAAAAAACTAAGGAGAGGAAAGTTAAGCTTCTAGTAGTGTAATATATAATTTTCGAGTTAGGTTGATACTGTTTCTTCTCTACAAGAAGCTTCCAATACAGTATTATGAGGGAAGAGCAGAACAAAAGGCCTGCTGCGTTAAGCAGAACCCTGAACTTGTTCCCTTTTTTTCCTTTCCTTGTGTGCTTTTTAATCACCTTTCTCTTGTCACTCCTGCTTTTACCTGGGGAAAAAAATCTGTTCTCATTCTCAGTGCTCTAAGTCGTAAATTTGTTATTCATTTGTCTCCATTACATGTACATTTGTTCGTTATACATGAATAGGGTCATTGTAAGATGTATTGTTGTATTTGCTCCCTTTGAGGTTTTGGGGGTTTTATTCAGTCAAATTCAGCTACATGAAATGGCCTTTATTCCTTTTTGGCAAGGAAAACTTGTGTTTATTCTTGGGAAGGTCAGATGTGGAAATCACACAGTACTGTGCTAATGCATAATTCATGTTGATCTGCTTCATAGTTTAACACTTCTCATTCATTGTTTGTCTTTTTGAGTGTTACTAATTCTCTTCTGCATTCTGCTTTCTGTCTGTCTCCTCACTGCATTTTCATGGCTCACTCATTCAGCGGCAGTCTCGGGGATTCGGTTGGGTTAACATGGAGGTGATGCATTAGGACACAGTAGTTTCATCGTAGCAACCATTCAGTCGTGCTGTAGAATCAGTTATTATTGTATGATATAGTTTGAACAATGAAGCACAATTTTCAGCTTGTGATTCTAGCAGAACCAATAGCACTGTCCAGGTTTTAAGTGTAGCAGTGACAATTGTAGTCTGCCTTTTTCTTTGATTCTGGGCTGTGGATTGATCTAAATCATGTTCTGCATTGTAGTCTTAAGTCTGCAGGTGATATTATGATGAAAAAGTTTTCATGAAATGTAAAGTATGCCTGATATTCACCATGAAATTAAGTCATGCTTTTATACTGGATTAATGATAATCAGTACAAAATTGTGTGCTTTCATCATTATAACCTTTTCAAATAACTTGGGGTTGTATGGACTCTGACAAACACATTGTACAAGTGAATCAAATGAAAAAAATTGTCCAGCATTGTAAATGCTGCCAACAACAAGCTGAAGAAAATCTGATCTCAAAAATTTGTCATTATATAAATCAATTATCATTAATTTAGGGAAAAAATATTCAGAGACTGAAACCAGTGGCTTTAAATAATACTTGTGTGCTAATTTAAACATGATGTAATGTGGCTGGCCAGACAATTTAATGTATGTTATGTTTTCTTGTCCCAAGTCCTCATTTTTTTTAATTTTTTTTTTTTTTTTGGCAGGGAAATCTTCCACCAGATTATCATATCAGCCTAATAGATATTGGTCTTGTACTTGAATATCTCATGGGTGGAGCTTATCGCTGCAATTACACTCGGAAAAGTTTTCGGACTCTTTATAATAATTTATTTGGACCAAAGAGGGTAAGAATTCATTCGATCTGGATGTGGCCATCATGCTCATGGTAAACAATAAGTAACACTTTGTTCCTTGATTTTTGTTGAAACACTACGTGTTGAATTCTAAAGAAATTCCACAGGACGGAAATTTAAACTGTAATAGTGTAGTTATATAAGGAACCTGTAAAAATTCTGTTAGAGGATGGAAGGGCCCAAAAGGTGGTAAACACATTCATCTGGATGTGAATTTCCTCCTATTTCAGTAGTTTGCAATCGAAGCACTTTCTAACTGTGGCGATTGCATATTTACATACTCTCATTTCAAGTAGTCAAGCCAGTCCTATTGATCAAGTAATAATAACCAACACTAGCCTTAATCTGGGTAAGACCAGAGAGTTTAGTCTGAATACAGAAGAGCAATAAGCCTGTTATAGTAAGTCCTGTAAAGAACTCCTCCCTCAAATGGAATAACTTTCTTCATTAGCTTATTTGTTTGGTTTAGGTGTGGAGGTCAAATTAAACTTCCTGCTTTAATTGCAGAAAGCCCCACACTAAGAAATTAGACTTACATATGGTCAGAAGGCCACTTGGACCCCAAATATTCTGTAGCCCATATAATAGTACATATAATTGTGTAGCACTACTTGATGGAATGAAAAAATAAACCTTTTATATAAAATGTAAACAGAGCATTTTTTAAATGGGAAGTTGTGAGAGATTTGGATATTGATTATAATTTTTACAGTTTCTATGGGTAACTGTACCCTGCATGTACCTAGAAGCACCTTTTTAAGCTTTCGTGACCATGTGGTGATTTCAGTTCTCAAACCTCTATATTATTGAATGATTCATTTGACTCTTCAATCTGAATCAAAACCTTTCACCTGACTACACAATGGAAAGTATTTTCTAATCTGTTGCCTTCCTGCCAATACAGTTAAGAGGAAGATTCATTAATTGTTCCATTATTGATATGATTATTTAGAAGAGTAAGTTTAATAATAAACGCTATACATTTGTAAATGATGTGTGGTTTTCCTTGGTATTGTTTGGTCTTTGAATTTGCCCTCCCATCTAACTGATTTTCTTTTCTATTTTTAACATTCAGCCAAAAGCTCTTAAACTACTAGGGATGGAGGTAAGTTGGATTTGTTGTAAAATAGTGGTTTTGTCATGGCATTTCTTGGTACAATTCTTCTCTTGCTCTTAGCTTTTTCACCATTGCTGTGTCTCAAAGAAAATTCCAGATGGACAGAATTTTCCTTTTTGCAGGCAGCCTGTGAAAGACTTCTGTCAGTTTTTTTCATCAATAGGGTCTTGAGAGCTGCTTAAAGCTTTTTTATGTTGCTCAAACCAAAGTGTTGTCTCCACTTGACAGTAGGTGCAGCCCATTCTCTTCTTCAAAGGAAAGGTGAAAAGATAAACATTTATTTTGCTGCAGTGTTCAGTAAATTAATGTGACTCCAAATATTTAGATTATTTTAATTTCTACTGTTAGCAGTCCTAAAACAGGATGTTTAGGATCTTTAACAATTTGTCCTTCTTAGCCTTCCTTTTGTTTTGTTTTGATATTCCTACTGTGAGGAGAACCTAATATTTGTCCTCCATTTGAGATTTTCTGCCCTTTGCTTCAAGAGATACTCAATGTGTTCTTCATTGTATGGGATTAATGACTCATGAATTTTCCATGAGAGAGAGAGAGGCTACTACTTTCAGTTCTTAAACTGCTGGAAGAAAAATGCGTGCTTAATTGTTGAGCTGAAGAGTCGGTCATCTTAGAAAACATGGGATGTGAGCCTAAGCCCTGAATTTGGCTTTGAGTTCATATGTTGTCACAACATAGTGCATTATGCTGAGCTTGCTTGAATAGGAGCTGTTCTTGTAGAATGGTAATTGTTTTTACTTGCAGTCTGCTTCTGGGAATGGAATCAAGGTCTTCAATGATGATGAGCTCTGTCTGCACCTATATATGCAATGTTCTTCCTACATTATTTAAACCCTAATTTTCCCAATCATGGCTTTTCTCCCTTCAGGATCCTGCCTCATTGTCAGTACTTACCTTCAGTTACTTCCATGTTGGTTCCTGTAGTAATGGCCTATCCTCCCTATCCCTTTAAGAAATGGGATACTTATACCTTTCGTTTGCACTGCATACATAAAAGAAGATTGCTTTTTCAAAGGTGAAGACTCCTTTTAGTACCTTGCTGTTCTTAAGGACGCTTCTGCCTGGCTTTTCCATTTGCATGTTACCACACTTTCCACCCTCATATCAGTCTGAAAGCTGCTTTGGTACCCATAAGATATGCAGTGCTGTTCTTCAGGGATAGATGCAGACATATCAAATTAGAAATTACAGTAGAATGTATTCATAGTGAATTCAGGTTCATTAAAGCTTCTTCAGTGCTGCAGAGGAATTAGTTAAATGCTAATTAATTGCAAATCAATTTGTGCAATTACAGATGCAGTAGAGATCGACTTACAATGCAGCATAAGGTGACGCCTCCAGTGCAGGAGAGCTCTACTGTACTTACCCAAGACGGGTGACTTGTAACTAAGTGTGAAAGAAACAGTTCTCTGAATAAAATATCAAACTGTGTGTGCTAACCCAGTGCATGTTCTGTCACATGTGCACGTTCTTCACAGTCTGATCACTATTAGCATGCATTGTAGCAGGCAGCAAAAACATATTAGAATTTTATTAATATGCCTTCTTGGTACTTGCACTGTGCATGGTGCATCGTTAGCTAAGCTGTTAAATATTGATGGAAAAATGTTCTCTTCCCAGGATGATGAGCCTCCCACCAAAGGCAAGAAGAAGAAGAAGAAAAAGGAGGAAGAGATTGATATTGATGTGGATGACCCAGAAGTCAGCCGCTTTCAGTACCCCTTTCATGAACTGATGGTCTGGGCTGTGCTGATGAAACGGCAAAAGATGGCACTCTTCCTTTGGCAGCGAGGGGAGGAAACCATGGCCAAGGCCCTTGTGGCCTGTAAACTGTACAAATCTATGGCACACGAGTCTTCTGAGAGTGAACTGGTGGATGACATCTCTCAGGATCTGGACAACAACTCAAAGTTAGTAGATGCAGAGCAGGTTTTATGTCTACTTGATATGGGGATTGAGCTGCTGAGAAACTTTACTTTTAGTAAAGTACAATTGATTTCTAGAATGTAGGTTCCCAGAATGTCGTTTGAAGCCAATTTATCAACAGTAATCTGAATCTGAAGGCAACACTAGCAAGGGGAAAACTTGTTGCTGCTTCTGACAGAAAATATTCTTTCTTCAGCTTCTCTCCCTGTAAAAATAGCTAGGTTTATTTCACAAAGTTATTTTCAGGATTTAGTCAAATATGTTAAGGGCTAGCTGATGATATAGCCAACCTGGCTTTAAGACGTTATCAATCTAAGCTAATTCTCTGCTCACTAAAAAGTTTGGAACTGTTGTATACTGTCCCTTAGAATAAGTTGTTCTTGCCACTGTACATGTGCATGGAAAAACATAACACCCTGTGAATGGAATTAAAACCACAGATATGAGCAAACACTGACTTCTAAATCAAACTTGACTGAATTACCTTGCATTTTCCAGAGATTTTGGCCAGCTGGCTGTTGAACTCTTGGATCAGTCCTATAAGCATGATGAGCAGATTGCCATGAAGCTGCTAACCTACGAACTGAAAAACTGGAGTAATTCTACTTGCCTGAAATTGGCTGTGGCAGCTAAACACAGGGACTTCATTGCTCATACATGCAGCCAGATGCTCTTAACAGATATGTGGATGGGGCGACTACGCATGCGGAAAAATCCAGGCCTTAAGGTATTTCTGTTCTGCAACTGTTTTCAAAAGAAATAGTTTGTTGCATGTAACACTGAATTATAGGTAGTGTAGAGCAAATCAGTTTCCTAATTATAGATGTTTAAAGAAGGTACCTGTTTTAAGGCTAAATTGTTGGTTTGCCAATTCGGGATATCTAAGGAACATTACCCCATGAGAAAGGAAGATAGAAATTCATAAAAGGCTTTGCCTGAGTGGAATCTGAGAATGAAGTTGTGGCTTTCAGTAAATGGTGAGATCTGTTCACTGATCTCCATTAAGAGTCCACACAATGGGAATAGAGAGAAAATGAACCAGATGGGGATTCATGCATCTTACGTTGCTTCATATTGTACCAGAAGGCACGGAGTTGAGACTCAAAAGAGTGAAATCTGTGTAATCAGATCTGAGCAGAATTGCTGGGTGATTTTTATTTCCCTCTTCTGTTATTTGATGATATAGTCTCTTTTCCTTACCTTTATGTTTCTCAATTGTTGTGTTTTGTCAGAAATCAGTTATGTGGAGAAGGTGTTGCAGAAAAGAAACACAAGTTGGGCAATGTTAGTTAAGCAGAGCAGTATTTGCTTCTGTGTGTTTTCACATGAATACAGTCCCTTCTTTGTTACATAACGCAGTCGCTGTCATCCAAATGGAGACCCACTGTGATGGTGCCACCTTCAGTCTCACATCCTTAAATCGCCTCCATTACTGACAAAGTGCTGTGCCTGTCTTCCCGGGCCGTACTCCCAAGCTTGCTGACATACACATTGCACTCTCTCTCATTCTCAGTTTATTTTTGCTTTCCCATGTTTCTCTCTTAAAACCTGCTTAAAATCTTCAGGCAAGTGTGTGGCTGTTCAGATTACATCATAGTGTTTTCTGTATGTGTTTTATCAACCTGCTCATGTTTTAGTTTCCTTATCTACATTCTTGTCTTTGCTTCTTTTCTGTACTTTGGCAACTTGTGCTTGTGTTTCCGTATCTCATCAATTTCATATAGTAAGAGAGCTCTCCCAGTGCTAGCTGCAAAGCTTATCTTACCTGTCACAAGTTTTGTAAATACTGAAGCCAGTTCTATTAAGTGTTGAACTATAAACTTCAGTAACAAACCTGAAGCCTTCTTCCAGCTGTCACTGTGGAGTTCCTCTGCACAGCTCTAGTTCTGGAGGACAATTTCTTAACTACGGTCTGTTTGTGGAAATCAGAAATTGTCCAGAGTGTTGTCTTTCCACACAACACCTTATTGCCAGTACTTCATAAGTACTAATTAATTTTCGTAGGTTTAAGGATANAAAAAAAAAAAAAAAAAAAAAAAAAAAATCTTGGTTATGTGATTTACCTTATTATGAAATTTCTTAATGCAAAGAAATAGCATCATCTGAGTTGGATTCTTTCTTGGTTTACAGGTTATAATGGGGATTCTCTTCCCTCCCACCATCCTTTTCCTAGAGTTTCGGAGTTATGATGATTATTCTTACCAGACATCAAGGGAAAATGAGGAAGGCAGAGAAAAGGAGGAGGAAAATGCGGTCAGTAATGGAGATTACTAATCAATTCTAGTATCTCAAGAGTGTTCGGTTTTTCAGCTTCTCTGATTATGCTGTAAGGCATCCAGGTTAAAACTTTAACTGCTTCTGTGGCTTAAAAATCAGTGAAGAGTTTGAGAGAGTATAGGTTTGATTCTCAGGGCACATAAATACTCTGTGTAGTTGCACAGATTTGTGAATTTGTATTTTTAGGAAGAGATCTGTTGCTGAGAGGAAGCAGAGGTTAACGTTTGTCTGGGGCTGTATCTGAGGAAAAGATACTGGCTTTACTGTTGTTTATGGATGAAAACCAACAACTTTCCTATTCCAGGATGCAAATGCAGATACAGGCTCCCGAAAAGGAGATGAAGAGAATGGGAAAAAAAAACAAAAGAGCCTCCCAATTGGAACAAAGATCTATGAATTCTATAATGCGCCAATTGTCAAATTTTGGTTCTACACAGTAAGTCACAATGATTAAAATCATAGTGATTGTTTTTCTCACACCTGTAAAAATCATAACCAAATCATAAATAAATAACGAGTGCTGACTTATGTGGAATCTGATGAGTAAAGAGCTTCCTTTATTCAGAGAAAAAATGCATAGACAGTGAAACAGAATGAATAGCTGAAGCTTATGCTGTCTGTCTAAAATTCCTACATACTTTGAAGAAAGTCCTGTCTGGCTAATCATAGGCCAAACTCAGTGCAAGCTCCACAGTCCTGTCACTCAGTGCAGACTAGGATGGATTCTCTTGTGTTGTAAAGGCTCTGGCTCCTATTCTGCATTGAAATATACTTCAGGGCCCAAGAAATAATGCCATAATATCAATGTTTGCCATTTGCTCTCTTCCCAGTTAGGCTCAGATAAGTGCAACCTAGATAGAAGTGCAGATTCCAGTCTGATATGACTTAATAAGCACTTCTATTTAAATAACTAAAACCAATTAAACTAAAATATTTATTTTGACAAGCATCTACTTTTTTCTGTAGTGCCTCAAGAATTACCTGGTGCTAAACTTTGTTTTAATAAAAAATTATTTATAGTACTGCTCATACAGTCTGTCTGTGGCCTGTAAAAAGGATACTGGTTTATTTCTCATTCATAATTAGGACCTTCAATACCTAGTATGTCATAATATTTTGTAGGGTTTTAGTTTCAGCACATCATAATTACAAAACACTATTCTGATCCCTTTTTGCTGCACGTATTAATAATTTAAAAGCAAGATTCCTACTTAATTTCAATGAAAAGTATTTGACATTGTTTCATGGTGCAAAGAAATTACATTTTAGTAGATGAAAAAAGCCCCAGGCACAGAGGACCCAATTTAGAGTGGTTTGGAATTGTTGTTTTGCTTCTTCCAACAAATGAGATAATTCAACTGTCTGGATCCCGTGTTCCACAGTGTATTTCATTCCTTCAGCTGCTGGAGGACTGTGATCTATTCCAGCATGTATGACAGCTATAGGAAGGGCATTTGAAGCAGGCTGCTTCCTTCAAAGAAGAAAATCTTTTTTCACTTGTGCAAATAAATGTCTTTCAACAGCTGAATCTACTGTGAGGCATGGAGACATCAGCATCAGCAGTTTGACATTTACACTAATAGTGACAGGTCAATAGTCTAGAACAACCCATTGGAAATTAATGGAGACTAATGATATTGTGTGTGCAAGTCACGTCAAGTAATTGTGAAATAAGCCCGAGCTCCATCACCTGGTGCACATAAAGGATTTTATTTTTTTGTAGATATCATACCTTGGCTACTTGATGCTGTTTAATTATATCATCTTGGTGCGGATGGAACGATGGCCATCAATCCAGGAATGGATTGTCATCTCTTACATTGTGACATTGGCTTTAGAAAAAATAAGAGAGGTAAAGTCTGACCACGCCAGCATTTCATAATCCTTAAATGGAAGCTTGCTGTTAGAGGTAATAATGACAGGACTTGCGCAGAGGGTTGAGAAGCCATATTTGGAAACAAATATGGATGCCGAGTCAGTAGTCCAGAGCTCCTGGTATAAATGTTACTGATTAAAACCTACAACAAAAATAGGCTTAATGAAGCCAAAATAGAAACAAAGATTAAAACAGAACTCAGAGAGGGCCACCAAAGTGACCTGAGGATTGGAACACCTCTGCTATGAAGAAAGGCTGAGACAGTTGAGGTTGTTCAACCTGGAGAAGGCTCCAAGGAAACCTTATTGCAGCCTATTAATACTTAAAGGGGGCTTAGAAGAAAGACAGGTAGAGAGTTTTTACCTACACCTGTAGTGAGAAGGGACAACCATTTTAAACTGAAAGAAAGTTTCAGTGGGACATAAGGAAGAAATTTTTTTATGATTAGGATGGTGATGCACTGAAACACCTTGCCCAGAGAAGTTGTAGACACCCTGTCCCTGGAGTTGTTCAAGGTCAGATTCAACAGGGCTTTGAGCAACTTGATTGCATGAAAGATGTCTCTGCCTATAGAAGGGTGATTTGACTAGATGATTTCTAGGTCACTTCCAAAACAAACCTTTCTATGATTCTATGAAAAAGAAATTTTGCCTCCTAGTAACTAAAAATATGCTGTTTGAGAAAAATTTTGCTGGCAGCGAAGGGTCTCTCGAGCACTAATTGAATGTGACAAGATTGGCCTTTTTTTGTGACCATTGAGCTTGAAGTTTTCCTTGATTAATTCTTTGTTGTTGTTTGGTTTTGTTTTTATTCCAGATTCTGATGTCAGAGCCTGGCAAACTGAGCCAAAAAGTGAAAGTTTGGCTCCAAGAATACTGGAATATTACTGACCTGGTGGCTATCTCAGTATTTATGATAGGAGCAATTCTTCGCCTGCAGAGCCAGCCTTACATGGGTTATGGAAGAGTGATTTACTGTGTAGATATCATTTTCTGGTACATTAGAGTACTAGATATCTTTGGTGTGAACAAATATCTGGGACCTTACGTCATGATGATTGGAAAGATGGTTAGTGTTTAAATTGCTATAACATTTGTATTTCAGAACTTCATGGGAACTAAATTCAGTTCTGTTTTTTGAAAGAGTTTTTCATCTGAGTAGGAGTCTGAAGTCTGTGAAGAAGCTGCCATGTGAATTTCACACACGTACTAGATGATGCAGTACTCTTGTTAATAACTCCTTGAATCAAGAGAGAAATTTTATTTTATTCTTTTCCAACCAGCCTGTGGACACTTGTATCAGCAATAACAGATTGCTGCTACAAGCCCATCAGTTATCTCTGTGCAGCCACAGAAGTGCACAGCATAAAGGAATTGATGCGAAAGAGAATAGAGCTAGCAAAGATTTTGGGTTTGGTTTTTTTTTTAATTATAAATCTAATTTTCTTTTAAGCTACTGAGTTTACTGCATTTTTATTTATCCTTACTTCATGAGCAGTCCTTAAAGGATAATACCCAGAAGATTATGGGAACATATTTGTTCTCATGATGCTTTGTTGTTTACTTTAATGGTACTGCACTACCTGGTGACGTTAAGACGCTCTATGTGATCTTTCCGTGCAGATGATTGACATGCTCTACTTTGTGGTCATCATGCTTGTGGTTCTGATGAGTTTTGGTGTAGCCCGCCAGGCTATCCTGCACCCAGATGAGGAACCTTCTTGGAGATTAGCTCGCAACATCTTCTATATGCCCTACTGGATGATCTATGGAGAGGTGTTCGCAGACCAGATAGACCGTAAGAGTAGAATTCATAGTAAGAGTCTTGTTTCCTGTTTCTGAGGCAGATGATCAGATCCAAATTAATGCTTGCTTTTAATTTGGAAGTATTGTTTTGTCTTTATGATTGTATTGTTGTTCTTGTTTTCCTGTGACAGACTCCAGAGACTGAACAATTTTCTGTTCCCCACTTGCATGTCCCACCTCTCAGTTTATATTCAAGTTCAGCTAACACTGAGAGTGATACGGTCTAGAATACTCTTCTATCCAAGAATATAACAGCATTAAGAATTCTGTTTACTTGCAAGGATCAACAGAGATCATTCCAAAGTGTCCCTTTGAATCAATATTTAACTAATACTTAAAACAGAAGCAGCTAAATATAAATACCTTGCACGGGAGATAAAAATACACATATCCCTTTCAACTCCAATGCACAGCACAGACTATGAGCTAATAAATGTTGACTCCCATTGATGCACCTATCAATTTTCCAGAAACGTTTCCATTTCATGAATCACTCACCTCTGGGAAAACAAACCAAAATAAAACAAAAAAAGGAACACTTTACTTCATTAGCACTGAGTGTGGGAATAGCCTTTGTTACATAAAATCTGCACAGTTTAAAAACCTTCCTAGGCCAGAAATTTTTCTGTGTCAGTAGTCTAAACCAAAACCAACTTGAAAATGTATGGTTTTGCTGTTAAGTTTTAAACAGAAGTGGCTACCCAGGGTATGACTGGTATGACTAGACTGTGTTACAATTCTTCTATAAATTTCTTATGTCTAGAAGCCTATGGAATGAAGTTTGAGCCTCCTTTTGCTTTTAGAGAGAAATTTTCACTTTGATAGATCTATGGTTCTCTGTAAACACGCTGCAAAAACAACCTCAGAAGTCACTGAGAGGTGACTGCTATGAGCAGTGTAACACAACTTTGTCAAGTGCTTTGCCAAGACCCAAAAGTGCAAACAATTTATGAAAAAAGTATTACATCAAATTTTCGATCTCAAATTTTCAATCTCAAATTTTCAATCTGAAAGCAACCAGTTGGACCTTTGTCAAGAGCTTCACCGAGGGCAGATGTTAGCTAAAGATGAAGATCACAAATCACAGAATTGCTGATGTTGGAAACCCATTAGGAGATCATCCTAGCGACACTTCCCTGCTCCAAGCAGGGTAGATTAGAGCAAGTTACTCAAGGACTGTCCAGTCAGGTTTTTAATATCTTGAGGGATGAAAACTGTGCAGCCTCTCTGGGCAGTCTGATTTAAATGAAGTTCACATATTTTTGCCTTTGTCCATTGTCTCTTCTCTTTTCACTGCATTCTACTGAGAAGAGTCTGGCTCTGTCTTTACTCCCACCCCACATCAGGTAGTAACATCTCCCTCAACTCTCTCTTCTCCAGGCTAAATTACTGCAGCTTTTTTAGCCTTCCTTGCCTCATTTGTCAGACATTCCAATGACCTTAAAAATCTTTGCCCTTTACTGGAGTCTTTCCATTATGTCCATGTCTGATTTCTATGAGGGATCCCAGAACTAGACACACAAGTTCAGATTCACCAGAGGTGAGTAATTACTTCCCTTAACTTCCTGGTAACATTTTTCCTAATGCAACCCAGGATGCTTCTGTCTGGTTTACTCCATTTAGAAGATACCCATGAGCAAGAAGTTAGTGGCATCTAGTACTCCACAGCATCATATTTGTAAACAATAGAGCAGCCTGCCTGTGTTTCTTTCAGTAGTGTGAGTCTGCTTACAATTGCCACTGGGAGTTGGCAAGCAAGTATCCGTACTGGTAGTCAAAATGGGCTCTGATGAACTTACAGACTGTAACAGCATTCAGTATTGTGAGTATTAATGGAAACAGAAACAACTGGCACAATCAAAGCCATAAGAGCAAAAAGAATGTTTTAGTGTGATAATTTTGAGTTGTTTTGTGTTCACAGTGACCACCAGTTTTATTTACTTGCCTGAAATATTGTGCATATTTAAATGATCATCTGCTAGAAGCATTTTGTGATTTATTATTGCTATCATTAATTGTAACATTTGGGGAAAACATGAAAAGGAAACTGCAGGATGCAATGCATTTATAACAAAGGCATTGTTTCAAAGCATGTGTCTCTACTGTTCTGATATTTGAGCTGCTTATCTTTTCTTCATGGCAAAACTGTATTTTCAATAAATTTGCTGTTATTTTTCTAATTTCTATATTATTCTATTGTTTTCTCTCTTTCTTTCCCTGCCTTCTCCTATTCTGTTCTTTTGGAATGCTGTTCAGTCTATGCCATGGAAATTAATCGTAAGTCTGTGTGGAAAGTTGATTATCTCATTTAGCTGAATATGTTCATTAATCTTTTTCTTCATTAGACACTGACATTTCAATTATAAGGCTCATCCAATATTTAGCTGTGAATCTTGTTTTCCTAGGGTAATAGTTCCATTTGAAAAGAAGCAGAGAGAAAATATTTTATTTTAATACAGATTGCATATCAGAAGTTTTAATTGAGCTTGTGTGGTTGCTATGACTTTTTTCTAGTACACTAAAACTGATTTTTTTTTTTTAATATTATGTATGAGTGTCATGCTATATTTAATTCCCTTTGAATACCCAGATGCAATATTGGTGGGTTTTTTGGCAGGACTTTCATTCCACATGAGTACTTTCATATTCCACCTAAATAACATGATTCACTTGACTTTCCTGTTATACTTTTCTTATGATAAACAGGAAAAATGTAGGTCTGATGTTTGAAAAGCAGATAAAATATATTTTGTAAATCATAGTATAATTTTCTCTTTCACTCCCCTGTAAATAAGATCAGTCTGCTTTCAAGTAATTGAAAGTACTTTTTTCAGATGAGGTTGAAGCATTGGGGTTTTCTGCAAAATGTTTAGTCACCCTGGTCTGTCTATTCACATAAACAAGTCTGCAATGAACTGACCTTCAGACCTAGTATTTACTAAGATTTCAGCTGAAGGACCTGTGGTTGATAAACACTTCACCTGCTCCTAAAGGTTCCAAAAGTTAGCCTTGTATGTGAAATCAGATGCACTGGCACTGCACTTAAAGACAGAACAAACTCCAAGGCATTCTTACCTCAAGACAACCTACGTTGTCTTAGGATTACTGCAGGCAATAGTTTGACAACAGCTGCATCATTATTCTCAATTTTTGTCTCATTCTCACCAGTCCATTTTGTTTTTCTATTTAAGGTTAATTTTGTAATTCTCTCTCTTCTGTTTACAACTGTATCTAAAATTTAGAATTACTGTGGAAAATAAAGGGAGCAGAAACTAGGCCAGAAGTGGTGGCAGGACCACTTGCTGGTAACATTAACAGCCCCAGACTGGACAAATAATGGTATAAGGAGTCCAGACAGGGGCAAAAGGAGACAGGGCCAGAGACAGAAAAGGGTCCATCCAGGGGACAAACACAGGTGAAAGGTCCATTCAGGAGGTGGGTCTGAGACCTGCACACCTGAGACACCTCAGGCAGGGACAGGCATGCATAGGGGTTGTAGGTGTAAACCCCAGGTAAAGCTGGTGAGGAGCATTAAGATCTCTTCTGTACTCTGTGGGCCCCAGTAAAGGTTTAATTTTATGCCCAACAATCTGGGACCACAAGGAAATTCTTTTGTATCATTGGCAAGGTAAGCACATAAGTTTGGTTGGAGAATTTCTTTTAATTCCACTATTAGTATGTATCTATGAACATTAAGATCTTGTCCTAGTCTATATACTATATGAAAAAGAATATCCTTAGGGATTTGAAGATAAGTCCACACCACACAGTAAAGTTGGAAAATATTTCTGTATGATGTAGTTAGCAGCAGAACTTGATATAGAAATGATACATACTTGCTGCTGGAAATAAACTGGTAGAATTTTTTTCAGCTCAGCAAATTTTATGATGTGCCATCACTGAATAAATGTAAATAGTGTTTTTTAAGTAAACTTTCTGTTTCCCTTTAGCTCCTTGTGGGGACAATCTGTATGATGATGATGGTAAACGCCTCCCTCCATGTATACCAGGGGCATGGCTCACTCCTGCTATTATGGCCTGTTACCTCTTGGTAGCAAACATCCTGTTGGTAAACCTGCTGATTGCTGTCTTCAAGTATGTAAATGATCATGTGCTATCTTTCTTTACTTTCTTATTCCTGGAATAAAGTTCCTGTGAGCCCATCAACTGATATTGCAAAGGTTTGCATTCGCACTGAGAAGCTGTGAACATGACTGGCAAATACTTGGAATCGTGTACTTGCTGGGAAAGAGTGGAGGAAAGGGTGCTTTAAATTTGCCAGCAATTGCAGTAATGCATGAGAAAATCTGGCTAGCTTCAGTTTCCATTTAGTGGATTGCACTGGAAAGATGCAAAACAGAATCCATGAAACTTGCTACATACATGCTGGTAGCTGATGTGACCACTAGCAAATGTGATTCTGCAATAGAACTGGAGAATGAAAATCTAAACATCAAAAGCAGAAGGCTTTTCTATAATTACTGCATAATCTGGCTTTTTTGCTTTTTACTTACTGTTTGGCTCTTCATTTAGAAAAAGAAATTAGGGTCTTGCGAAGTTTTTACATGACCCAGAAAAGGAATCTATATTGCCTTGAACCAAGAGAAAGAGTAGCTACATGTTGCTGTCTGTGGCCAGTGCAACCAATGTGCATTACGTACATTCTTAATGTTATCCCACAAATCTCTATTTGGACAGTATATGCATTTATTCTGACTGTTCTTTCTACCCACTCTCATGCCATGATTTTCCTGTCATAACCTGGGGATTGGAAAAGAAAGGAAAAAAAAACCCACAAAAATATTTATGTCCTAGTAAGACTTACTGAACACAACACCTGAGAAAAGCAGGTGATCCATTTTTGATGCCCATAAACATGTACTGTTGGAGGGCTTTGTGCCATAGGTATCTAGTGTCACAATGACAAACAGTTCATTGTGTGTCCAGAAATCTACCACTCACAAAGCCTGTGATTCATTTGATGTATGTAATTTAAAAGGCTGGGAATTTTTAAGTGCTCAAATGCCAGTCACATTGCTAGAAGGACCAAAGAATCAGCAGTTTTGGAAGTAGGTCATGCTGTTAACTCCTGTCATCCCAGTGTGATTGCAAGAGAGTGAGATCTAGCTGGGGAATTCCTGCAATGCAGGAGACACAGGATGGAGGCAGACTGTCATTTATCATTGATAAATAATCTCATATATAGATAGAAAAAAGAAAACAAAAGCTATGTGTACACAAGAATTCTCTGCTTTTGAAGAGGTATTTTAACTGCTTTTGTGAATGTAGATGGTCTAAAGCACAGAAAGTTAGAAAAAAATGGGCAAAAAATAAAAAATGAAATGTGAGTATCATCATTTCACGGTAATGAAATGAGCTCTCTGAACATACTCTACATTTCTTGAAAGGCTTTACCTGTGATAGAACACGAAGTCTTCTTAGTTGGTATTTCATAACTTTGACTATTATTATTTCTGGATTGAATGCTATCACCCTTCACTGAGTAAATACAAAATAAAATATGTTTATAATACGCCTTATTTTGATGTAGAAATGATGAGGCCATGGCTTCCAGTGACATATTCCTTTACAAGAACTATGAACAATGTTTTAAGCCAGGAGTTTTGAGTGAATAAAGTTTGAATTCGGGACATTTTGTGAAAACTTGAAGTCTTCTATGTAGGTCAAGCTGATTAACATATTAAAGGCAAACTGTGTGAAGCTTCTGCATTTAGCACACAAAATACCTTTCATGGATTCAGTACTTTGTGTAATATCAAATACTGGCACCTGTTAAAAGAAATACTTTGTAACCAAGCCCCAAAATACAAGTCATGTGATTTGTACATTTTTCAAGTTTCTTTTCATGAACATCTAAAGGACTTTCTACATGGGGAGCAAATAGTCTAAGAAAACAACGGTTGTGGGTGGTACACAGGGGATGGAGAACACCTTCTGCTGAGCTACACCCAGAAGCAATAGTGAAATAGTGAGTTCAAGTTAATCCTCAATTCAGCAAGTTCAGCAGCATCAGCCAAGAGCTGAACCAAGCAAGCTGTATGGCCTCATATCATTATTTAGCTGCTGCTTTTTTCAGCATAGTGCTTGCTCAATAAGTAAAATCAGGGGCCTAATAGAAATTGTACTTACATTCCTTTCCAGTAATACCTTCTTTGAGGTAAAATCAATATCCAACCAAGTCTGGAAGTTCCAGCGGTACCAGCTGATCATGACATTCCATGACAGACCTGTCCTCCCACCACCAATGATTATCTTCAGCCACATCTACATAATCATCAAGCGAATCTGCTGTCGCTGCAGGAAGGGTGAAGGAGACCAGGATGAGCGTGACAGGGGGCTGAGTATGCAAGAACTCTTCTCTACATTGAGCTCTTTGCACCATACTAGCAGAAAGCAGAAAGCTTTTCAAATGCTGAGCTATTTTGTTCACATTGACTGTCAAGTGTATTTGCAGAAGACAGCATGGGACAAAATTTATATCAAGTTAACAGCTCTTAAGCTCTGTGGACTCCTGAGAGAAATGCAATACTGTGCTGCTAATGAAGATGTTCTTTAATGTGCTTTCTTATAACAATGACATGGCATCTACTTAATCCAATTTTACTGACTCCTAGTGAAATCCATATATTGCAGAGGGCAAACCAGGAAACTGAGAAGGGATCACAATTTCAGTCATCTCCAGAGTCAGCTCTGTGTATCCCCACTTTCATTTATCCATTTATCTGTCATTTCACAGGGCAGCTATGAGGATTCTTCTTCTAACACACTCTGTTACTGTTGATTATTATTTTCATTATATGCCTCGTTGAATTAGTCAGATGCCTCAATTATCTCTGTATTTTTGCATTTCACAGGAAACTTATTTTGTAAGTAATTATATTTCTGCACGATATACTTCTGAGTTAAACAAGAAAAAAAAAAAGGGGGGGGGGGGAATCCTAAATGTAACACTTTGTCCAAATACAGAGACAAATTCAAGTAAAGGATGAAATCTCCCCAAAAGTTTACATTTTCCTTGAGTTTTCCTTACAGGATCATAATTTTTTGAAGGTGTTGCCCAAAGAATATCAGGGAAACAATCTATTATATTAGATTCTATGTTGCTTATAACTGAGTGTGCTTTTAAGTTCAAGATTTGAATGAAGGAACAGTCAAACTGGCAGAATTTGCTCTGGTCTTTATCCTATAAAACCCAGTCAGTTTGTTCAACATATAGCACTGCTGTTAAAAAGTGCAAAGGTCATTAAGAAAATATAACCCCCAGTGGGAGGTCATAAAAGGAGATGATGGTCATAACGCATTACATTGCCTTCAGGGATGTGGCCAACTTTGTCTGAGTGCTCCTTCCCTATTTACAAAGTCATCTGTTCATTCAGTGCAGAAATAGAATCCATATGTCTAAAACAATCTGCTAAAATGGATTTAAATTGACTGCTAAGAGTTCAGAAAAAAAGAAACATATTCTGTTCTTCTGTTTTGCAGAGTTATTTCTGAATGATGAAGAGCTAAAAAAACTGTATGAGTTTGAAGAACAATGTGTAGAAGAATACTTCCAAGAAAAAGAGGATGAGGAGCAATCGTCTAATGATGAACGCATCAGAGTTACCTCTGAAAGGTACTTATTTTAAGAAAAAAACCCACCTCACTTAGCTGGAGCATTATTTGCTTTTTTGTGTCTTCATTATAACCAGTTGTGTTAAAATACAAGAGATTTTTAACTTGAAGAACAGCACCACCAATTCAGAAGCTGATCTGAATCCTGAGTAAATATCTGTGCAGGTGCATCCCTCACAAGAGCAAAGGTTTTTTTGTTGTTCCTCCTAATATGTCACTAAGGCTGCTGGTATAAGAATATTTTAGTTCATGGTGATTTTTTTTACTCTCATCTATGTGAACATCACAGTTCTGTTTTTCTATCTGTTTGAGCAAATTACTACTTGTTGAGCTTCCAACAGCTCATTCAACCATGAGAAATAATGATTGAGGATTCTTCCCTTGGACCTATGATACATACTAGATTCCACCACTCACAACTGTTGAATTTTAATCTCTGCCACAGATTCTCTTGGAGGCTTTGAAGAGCAAATGCATTTAGATTTTTCAATATGAACTTTCCCTTTTAAAAGACAGGGAATATTCAGATGTAAATCATTAAGCTATTCTGAGGACTGGGTGATGTTTGCATATTGCTGTGTAAGCACACAGTGATAATGGTAGCAGCACTGCTTTTTACCAGGTCACTTGACCAGGACTGTTCCCAAAGACTCTGCCTATTCTGTTAGTAGTTCTAAGTCAGTCAAAGGATGGGGTCTTTTGTCACTTCCTTGAAATGATGAAAATTACACACATTTAAATACTCTTTCACCTTAATACATCTCATAGTTATTTTGATGAACTACTCCGTATGTCTGTATGTATGTACCTATCTATCTATCTATCTTCCTTTTAACATTTCTAATGATGTAGCTCTCTGAGCCATATAATTCTTTAATGGATAAACATCCTCTTGAAAGGAGACCTTGAACATCCTATATTATTTGTGAAGCTTGAGAATAGAGAGGTAAATGAAATCTGCTACATGGATTCAAGTCGTTTCTACCGTGCTATTTATCCATGGCAATCTGTCAAAATCCTAGGTATTGTGGCAGAGAATAAAGCAGGGCTGGTAAGCCTCACTGACTCACTATGGTCTATGGCCACAAAGCAGATTTGCTTATTTCTCATGGCTTCTTGCTCCAAATGCTTCATCATCTTTTGTGTGTGAGATCAAAAGAATGTTAATTTAATTTCCACAGTTGATTTACTAGTGTATGATCTCTAAACCACGTTCTAATGCATTACTTTTTATATATATATTTCCATTAGGATATAAATGATAAAAGAAAATGGGGGAAAGTATTATTTTAATTGAACTAGACAATAATTGCACTCCCTTCATCTGATACACAATTGAAAAATATTTCAAGAGCTAAAGTAATGCCATACATGCTGGCATGTTTTCTCCCACACTGCTGCAAAACTTGTTTTACAGTGTGCCCTGGTGTTATTTTATATCATCCTGTGAGCATGTCATTACAAAGTATTTTTCATTGATGCTCCACAGTGAAAGACAAGTGAATATGAAGTGGGTGGCACACCGTGCCTAAGGGCTGCAGCTCTTGTACTCCTGGCATGTAACTAAGGCAAAGTTCAAACAGGCCTCTAATATGGTGTATGGAAAGCACAGACACCAATAAAATTCACTTGGTTTTGATGCCACACGTAGGAAAAAAGAATGATGGATGATTCATAGCATAAAATTCTACTTTCTGAAGAAATCAGTAGGCTGGGTGCCTGTAACAGATTACTGCACCGTTCCACAGGCCCTGTTCTATGCTTCCTCTTTTATATCCAACAGAGTTGAAAATATGTCCATGAGGCTAGAAGAAGTGAATGAAAGAGAACATTTTATGAAAGCTTCCCTTCAAACAGTCGACCTTCGACTCTCTCAGTTGGAAGAACTCTCTGGCCGGATGGTGAATGCCCTTGAGAAGCTGGCGGGTGTTGACAAATCTGAGCTGACATACACACGTTCGCGGGCTTCCTCTGAGTGTGACGCTGCCTATCTCCTGCGGCAAAGCAGCGTTAACAGCTCCGATGGCTACAGCATCTACAGATACCAAGTCGGTGCTGATGAGTTACCATATGATGACAGTACCACTCCCATGTCACCAGCCTTGGGACCGTGTAAAAAAGCCTATTCTATTGGTACAAAAGAAGATGGAGCAGACCCAAAGATGCTGGTTCCAGAACACCCTACCAGTCTCCATTATACCTCTAGTGCTAATGCAGTCACCCCAGCAGATGACAGTAAATCTACATTAGAAACTGCACAGAATGTTTCTACACCCCATTCTGGTTCAAGTGGATTGTGGGATGAAAAGCAAGGGATTTGCAAGAGTGATGGAATGATTCCTCAAAGTATAAACCAGATGGATACTGTTACAAACAGTCAGTCAGTACCACCAAGGTCTGATTTCCAGAACACTCAGTTGAAAGTAGAACGTACTAAGTTAGAAGCTACTATCTCTTATCCCTTGGACAAATCTAAAGCAATGCGTTATTTTCCTCCTGAAACATTCAGTGCTTGTCAAACCACTATGATGAAGTCAAGGAGTTTTATATTTGCACAGGGTGGGAAGCTGGTTGGAGGAGTTAATAACTGGACCTCTGAGTATAGTACCATCATGGATCAGGTGTGCCCTTCAGCAATTGAACAGTGGGCCACAGAGTGGAAATACGAAGTTGAGCAGCAACTTTCTCAAGAACGTCCTCCAGAATACCCTGGATTTGCCTCTGAAGCAGAAAGGCAAGCAGAGCAGAAACAGTTAGAGATGGACACAGATGATGACAGTGATGTTGGTGAAGCAGGTATGAGTGCCTCTTACACCTCAATGCCTACCACTGTCAAGGCTGAAAAAGATAATTTACTATCAGTAAAGACAGAAAGGACTTCTGGGTTCCCATCGGTAAGGTCAAAGAGTTTGCACAGCCATTCTCGGAAAGCCAAGTCTGTAAAGGACAAATTAAATAGGCCAGGACATGCCAGCAGCGTAACAAATCTGGTGGTAGCATTTGGCAGTGCAACGGAGGAACAGAAAGCTAGGCAAGAAAATGCATCCACAGAAACTGAATGTTGAACTGGCTTATGGCGAATGTTGAACTGGCTTATGGCCCCTGTTTCAAAGGCAGTCAAGAAAGCAGCGTGACTAACTGAACAAATTATGGATTTTAAAATTCATTTGTAAAGAACAATGTGGCATATATTTGTCTCTTTCCATTTTCTCTTCTGTTCTTAAATAAATGCTTGCTGGATCAACTGAAAGGGAGATCTTCTCTCAGGAGCAAATAAGAAGTAGGCACAGTCCACAAATAGCAACAGTACAGATCTTTCTTTGTTTCATTTTGATCTGCCTCATAAGCTCATTTACTGATGAGTTCTTTATAAAAACTCATAAAAAAAAGGGTAATATTATAATATACAATTTAGATTTTTTTTGTTTGTTTGTTTTTTAATCAGAAAGAATTCTTAAACTGAACACATTTCTAACCAGCCTTAGTTTTTATCCTTCCTCATGTAGCTAGTTTCTCTGTGGCCAGTGTTTTTCAGATCTAAACAAAATTGTTGGAGGCAAGGAAAAACAATGCAGTTCCTTCTTTCACTTCTGTTTTCATGCATGCTTCTTAGCTCTCATTTCAGAAAGGTACAACACTGCTGTTTTCATTCATTGAAATGTGTCTGAGCAGCAAAATAGAGTTCTATTTGGAGAAACCTGACCTGGAAAGTGTAGAGATATTCTTGACCTGTCCTTGAACTTCTGTGATATAATCTTGCTTTCAGGATCATACCTGCCCCCACCCCAAAGCTGACAGCCTTAAACTGTTGAAAAACAGTGATAATTTTTTCATAATGTAGAGTAAGAATGTGGCTTTTTAAAAAATGCTTGCAAGTGAAAACAAGAAAACAAGGAAGGTGTTTTGATTGGGTCAGATCAAAATGCAGCCAATCTGTGTTGAAGCAAATCTGCTGTGACAATTTCATCTTTCATTTCGCAATTTCATTTTGACAACACATGAGGAACAGGAAAGTTTCTATGAGTCAGTCTAAACAAAGAATAAATCTTCCAGGTGAAGCAGAAATTTTGTACATTTTCTTGAGTAAATTCCAAAAACATATGTGAAAGGGGAAAAAAAGTCTCTGTAGGAAAAGTGTTTTCTATCCCTCAGTGATAAAAACTGAAAATCTGCATCTATAGTTACAGTCTCCCACCACACCTGTCTCAACAGTGGTATTCTAAGTACTAGGTTTTGTAGTTTTCTCCATAGTAGTATGATGGTGCTCAGGGAGGTTGTGGAGTCTCCCTATCTGGAGATATTCAAGAACCATGTGGATGCTTTCCAGTGTGATCTGCTCTAGGTGATCCTGCTCTGGCAGGGGGGCTGGACCAGATGACCTTTCGAGATCCTTTCCAGCCCCTGACATTCTATGATTCTATGTCATTTGCCTGATTCTTCTCTGTTACCTTTTTGGAGTTTTGCTCTTTTGAGTATTTAGCACCTCTCTTTGCAGGGACTGCATACCACTGAACAGACAAGAAATGAAATTAGTTAAAAGCATGTAATTTGCTTACAGAATACTGGTTAGAAGTGTATACTTTATTCATTAACTGTCAGGACTTATTCATACACTGTTTTGAAAAGGTGGATTTTTTGCACCCCTGCATCAGCACTACAGTATGCAGGTCTCAGCATCTCCCTTGATAATGCTGCTTACAGTACTTTGAAATGTAGAGATTGATGGAAGAGTCTACAAATGCATTGAGACAGCACCAGCTTTTTATTATTTGTGTTATACTTTTATATTCCATCCATTCTTAACACCTTCAAGTACTGTTACCATACTAAATGATCATGGTAACTGCATGGACATTTCTGAAAGTTCACTCATCGTTTACCATGGATTTTTGCCAGCAGGTTTACTGGTTCAGTGTTGTCAGAACAGTGTTGACAGTTTTCATGTGAGCTTCTCTTTTTAACCGACTTGAAGGACCTTGACATTTTGTAAAAACAGGATGGCATTTGAAATTGTTCCACTTCCATGTTTACTTCTACGTTACCATTCAATGCAACTACATAGCCATTTTGTACCTATGGTTAAAATAGCCTCCGATTTGCCAATGCCTTTTTATTGTTTGCCTGCACAGTCACCACAAACAGACTCATTCACAAACACAAAGGGACGCAGGTTTTCAGCACTTTGCTAAACCAGCAGTATGCATTTTGAACAAAATACAGTGTTGCATACCTCTTGTTACTTTGTCTTTATAAAATCATGTTCTGTTTGACCAGTTACCTTTTTAGCATTTACATGACAAATTTACCAGATAGTGTGTAGGTTTCAAACAAAATTTAACCATTTAACCTTTGTATTTACTTCCTTCCTTTCTGTAAAAATTATTTATAAAGAAACACATGAAAAAGATGTGAATTCAGTATAATGGATTTTTCACAATGATATCAAAACACTCACCTATTTCTTCTTATGTGTGGAATGAACTTTTTCTAAGCAAAGTTTCCTTTTTGTAACATTTGCCAGTAATCTTCCATAAAGTTCTCTCTACAGTGATGACTTCATAAACCCTGGATGGCATATCTATATTTTAAGGCATTTATGAGGCATAGCATGAACTGAGATGGTAAGCTCTCCACCATTAAATGGTATATACAGGGACTTTGGCAGTCACTTTAGACATACAGACATTTTAATATAATTTAAATATGTCTCTGTATGTATGTAGAAGAGCGATAGTAGAGCACACTGAACAGAGTAACGATAAACACACTGCACGTCTGCCCACATGCTTCCTTGAACACTGGCTGAGAGGATGCAAGGACAGAATTTGCATTTCTGAAGAGACATCTGTAATGCTGCTTTTCAGGAAGATGCACCCCTCCTGCTGCTCAGTATATGGTGACTCCACAGCAGTGTCACTGTGAATTGCAGTGACATTCTTTATTATGTGCTTCACCTGTACTGAACCAAGTCAAACCTAAAGACTGTATCCTAAGACTGTATCCTAAGACTGTGTCTACACGGCGATATTACACTAAGGTAATTTCAGTTTGTTCACCTTACAATATCTTGCAACACAGACATTTTACCCTCCCTCAAGGCAAATCCTTTAAACACAGTGACTAACTATAATATTTGCATAAGCAGGTTCTGAACTATACCAACTGATTCCACAAAGTACCTTTTTTATGGCTTTGCTCTTGCAAGCCTCTGCTACAGCAGAGTCATTCTTGCTATTTTAGATGCATGATTTTGATACCTGAAAACGAAGTCCATTTTCCATTTACTAATTAATTAAACCAGCTATTGAAACCTTCCAGCTATAGTTTCTCCATACGGCTTCTCTGCATGCTCTCCTAGGTTCTGGGCTGAATATTATCTTTGGTAAAAAGTATATCTGTCCATCTAAATAAAATATAAAGGATATGACTAAGGCCTTGACAAAAAACAGGAACACGAAAAGGACGCATGACCAAGGATTCAGCAGGATTATTTCACTAGATCTGCAAGATCCAGAGGATTGTGCCTTGTTGCAGGTGTAGTTGGCTCAGTAACACAAATCCACTTTGCTGTTGAGTGCTTGCTGTGGAGAAGGTAAGTTTTCAGAGTGACAGCAGCACTCAGACGTGTTGCTGGGGTCCCACCTGATAGTGACATCTCCAGAATATCACTTCTGTACCACTGTCCTTTCCAGCTGGTCACTTCTAGTTGAAATAATCTTACACTCAAAATCTTGTTAAGAGCAAAAAGGAGACACTTATATGTAAAGTCAGGAATTTATTGTTAGTGTAACAAACTGTAACAGTCTAACATACGAATTATTATTAGTCTAGATCTAATTACAAGAGAGGAGAGAAGAAGAGAGGAAAGAACACTACTATACTACTACAGGAAAAAAAGCCAGTAAGGTAAAATGAGCATATGCACACTTCCTATTATATACCCCTTTTTTTGGATGTTATGCTCACACTGGCAATGATACTGTGGGTCCAATGGTCATTGGCTACAATGGGGGAAGTGAGAAACTATTGCTAGCTGTCAGCATCTGAGGCCCTTTGATAGGATGAACATGATGCTGATGTAGTTTTTCCTTATTTTTTGCTTGCTTAGGAGAATTTTTATGTTTGCTAGCAACCTTCTGTCTTGTTTTTCTTGGCCTTCAAATGAATTTGCTAGGAATTAGGAAAACTGCTTTCACAGCTAAACAGATGAAGGCACAGATCAAAGCAGGTTAAGGCAAGTTCAGACAAAGCAATCCTGACAAGCATAAAGCCTGCAGCCTGTTATTAGCAGTGACAATACTCTATTTGCTATGCTACAAGCCTGCATTAGCCCTAGAGTTGTTTCCCTTTTACTAAAGCCACCTCACATAAATACTTTACTCTATGCAGTGGTCACCAGAGCTGAATATTTCAGCCTAATAGTGGATTTTCATCCCTCACTGGGATCCAGCATCGGACAATGGCAAAACAGATATGAGGACCTGATTGATAAAATAATTTAATGCTAATTTCAACTGGTGGCAGACTCCAGGGTAGTTTGAATAGTTAAAAGAGTACACAGCAGTAGTTCGGATTGCAGGTTGACATACCACAAGCCTTTAGGGAAGAGAAAGACAAGAACTATGTAGATTTCCTTAAAACCACAATCTTCTTTTGCTTTTCTGAACTTCTAGCCTTATCTGCAGGAACCAAATTTGATACAGCAAGGCTGTGCTTTGTGGATGAATCTCTGTAACATTACGACAAGTGTAAGGTATGTCTTGAGATTAGGCTTTAAATTACTCCTTGCAGTTGTTCAGCCAAAATATTTAAATCCCTGTATCCACCTTTCGCTTGGTGTTACTGAAAAAGGCGTTGCATAATTTAATCTGCCTGCTCCTCTTTTGTCTTTACAACATTAAAACCCCTATGAGAATGCAGTCCTTCAGTCTGCACAATTCTAGGTGCAAGCATCTCCGTTTCCTTGCTGTACTAAGCACAGCATTATCTGAGCAGACCAACAGCTTTAAAAAATGACTATGGAAAAAGATTGGATTTTAGTTTAGAAGCACTGGTAATCTGATAGTCACTATCACAACACCTATGTAAAGTAACCCAAGCAAAGATGGATCACTCTGTCAGTGAATAGTTCCAAATAACTCCATGCAAGTAATAGCTACATAATGATCAACAAGAAAAGTACCCTTATGTAATGTAGCAAAGTTCAACAGCATTAAATCTTCACATGCGGATTACTACCTCCATTTCACAGAAGTGCCATGAAAAGGAGGTGTTTATTTTTCCCTGAGATCCCTCAAGAAACTAAAACCTTTGCATACTTCTTAAAACTTTTGTGTATCCTTGGCCAAGATTTCCAATGTTGCTGTTTAGTATAAATAATCACATTTTAAATATTTTTCATCAAGGACACTCAAGAAAGAGTTCCCATCTGCTTAATAAATTTAAGGCATAATGTTTCCTGTCTGTAAGAGGTAATACAAACTCGAGAGGTAAGAGGTAAGAGACTTGTCTGTAAGCAGTAATACAGGCTGGCTTTCTCATGAGAAAACAGAAAAGTCCCAACGTTCTGAGTGCAGGCTGTGGCAACTTGGGTATGCAAACTATTGAGTGCTCAAGTGAGGAGGTGTCGAGGTAAACAAACAAATTGTAATGCTTTCAGGGAAGAATAGAACCGACTTTCATCAGTGAGTCAATCTCTGACTTTGCAGACTTGCCACATACTTGCTGTAGCTCTGGGCACATAGCTCAGCTGTGAAGTCAGACAACACATATGTCTTTGTGTCTTGCAGTTCAAAGCAATAATTGAACCATTCTTCAGAAAGCTATGAAAACGCAGAAGTTGTCATAGAAATACAAGCCTAGAAGAGATCAACTTCACTGAAGCAAGTTCAGCATTGTCGATAGCATCAGTGGCAGATGGTGGTCTAACCTGTTCTTGAGTACATCTAATGAAAGCCATTCTCTAATCTGCTTAGAGATCAAAAGAGACCATTAAGAGAATCTGTTCTGATTTACCCCAGCCCTCATGCATTGCACAAGTGAAAGAACTTCCCCAACCGCAGAGCAGTCTTGTGAGGTTGTACCAGAACTTTTAGGAAGCTACCTAATTTGATCTGCAGTAAATGCAGCTTACAAACCGTAGCCATTGCTAAGTAGATAATTATATTTAGTGTTAAAAATAATTTGCACTGTATGTAAAAAGAGGCCTCAGGAAACTGCCACACAGCATGTGGCATGTGATGCTACTAGGAGAGCAGGCCAAGCTGGTTCTGGGAAGGCTACGGCAGTGGCCAAGTGCAAGGGTCCTGGTCAGGCTAGCACACAGGAGATAACACTGAATAACTTCATGTTGAGGCAAGGAAAATAACTGCACTGAGTGATAAATTGTATTTTTAAAGTAAATTAGACTATAGAAATAGACATCTGCAGTCTTCTCAGTTTAGCTGGCTTTGTTGCATAGCTAGATTCCCACTGAAAAAATTTTCAGGCCTGTTCTCACTGAACAAAGGCCTTCTCAGAAACCTCTGGTTTAGCAGAACCAGCTGGAAGTGGGCAGGCAGTGAGTGCCAAAAAGCAGCCAGAGGATCTAGGGCCTTCCTGCCCTGTCCACCCTCCCAGCTCTGCCTGCCTTACCCTGCCCTGCTTGCCTGTCCTGCTCTGCCTGTCTGCATTGCCTTCTTGTTTCCCACTGCAAGTTGTGACAGAATTAACTTGCTCCTCCAAAATACTTCTGTCAACTTTCTCCTTCCACTGGCATAAAACTCTTTCAGTGGCAAGTTATGACCAGTTCTGACAACAATCCTCACAAGTTTCATGATCTTATGTTTATTGAGAGTTTGGTTTTGATTTTCCTTTTTCGAAACAGCACTGCAATTTAAATGTCAGTGCAGTCCTTAATGGCTATTTGTGCTATCCTCTGCTCATTACCTCAAGATTAAGAGTGCATTTGCAGCTTACTCCTCAGAAGGCTCTGTAGTGATGCAGAAACACTCTTGTAATTCTGATGTAATTAGCAATTTTTTAATAAGCAATTTCAAGCCTAGCTGATTTCAGCAGTTTCTGCCTTCCTTGCTTCCATGCTTTCTCTTCCTCCTTCTGATTTAAACTTCANAAAAAAAAAACAACAACCAAAACTCAAACAAAAAAACCCAAACAAAAAACACCACCCAAACCCCCCAAAAAACCTGCAGTACTTCTCACTTATCAAATCTCTAAGGGATTTAAGTTTTTTGTGAAGGGGGTAAGTCACCAGCAGAAGAGGAACAGTGGCTCACTCTGACAGCACTGTTGAGCACTCTACATTACACCACCAGCAGCTTCTGCAGCACAGTGCACTCTAAAATGAACAGGGACTGTGCCTGAGCCAGGCTGAGTCATTCAACTTCGGCTATATTTGCACTTTGCAGCATAAATTAAAAACATGAAAATGCAGGATAAAATGAAGGGAGCTGTCTGCTAACTCCAAATATGATGGGAACCTTTGTACCAGGAGGTACATTTCTTTTAAAATAACTACACAATGGGATTGTTTTTATCCTCTCCACCTGCAGGTCCAAGAGTAGTGTATTGTTACAGAGGTGCTCGTTGGTGTTCTCCCCTTGGCTGCTGAATGTATGCACATGTACTTCTTTCTTCAACCTAGGCAGATACCAGGGGATTGTTTCCCTCCTCCTTCAAACAGACTTCCGTGCTAATACCTGTGAGGCATCTCATCTAAATCTGGCCATAATGTACCCTAAATTTTGTTCTTCTGTTGAGTGGTCTGAATCCACCAAAAAAAAACCCAACAAAACCCAGGAGCTGTAATGCAACATAATGTGCTTCCTATTAATAGTAGTAAAGAAAGACCTTGACTCTGTGGCTGATGCTGGATGCTGCATTTGTCATTTTGTGTCTAATTATGTGTCTGTTTTCCTAGAGTCCTCTACTTTGTGCTATGGTGATACTAGAACACTATTATGCCATAGCAGACCTTTATTGATGTTATGATGCTTATAAGCCATTACAGAAAAATGAGAGTATGCTGACCAAGGCCATGCTTCTTAATGAGGTGAGGCTGCAGTGCCCAAATAAAAACAGTTAGTTTGGCAGATCTTGCCCCTAAACCATGGGCCTCGCACTGAACTACCCTTGGTTCATAGCAGCAGGTGTAGGCAGGGCAGAGCACCAACAGGCACAGGAGCCAGCAGTGCTTCAATGTGTCAGGCCTGGCTGGTTTTATCCAGTTCCTCTGTGCTTGAACCAGCAGCAGGAGAACCTCATCTCCCCTTTCTGTAGCTCTCTCTACTGATTGACTCATTGCAGTCCCATTCTGGGGCTCTTAATTGTACCACACCTCCATCCAAAGTGTTGCTTTGTGTAGGAGGCATTACCACCGTGGATGCCAAGTTCACTGCAGCCTGTGATCATGAACACTTTCAACATGGACCTATAAGGTGCTAAAAGCCACTAAAACGTGAGTAGATGCTCCATTGGCTACTTATCAAAAGAGATGTCAGGGATACATTTTGGCATTATTTCCATGTTCTAAAGAAGCTCAACTGGGCAATCCAAGAGTGCCTGTAACGTTTAAGAAAAGATGGCTTCATGGATGTTACAATTGCAGTCAGCACAGTTACACCAACCAGCAAGAGGGCAAGTGTGGGTTGGCAGCATCTTGTAAGTCTTCACCCGTAGATCACAACATCCTATGGTTGAAACGCGATACACCTTGTACAAAGGGCGACAGTAGGAATTTGAGAGCAGGAGCTGGAGTTTACTGATCTGAGACGAGCCTGGGCTGCAATGAAAACCTGCCTTTGTGGGCCCCATGCAGAGGTTTCACAGTCCCTGTGGGTCACAGGCCACACCGTAGAAAATCCTCTGCTTCAGTTCTCATTTTAATAGGCACTCCGCCAAGGCCCTTGCCAGTCTGACCCTCTCAGGAAGGGCTGGAAGAGGGGCACTTTCTTGCCGTCCGCGCAGAGCAGCGAGAGCTCTCGAGAGACTGTCTGTACTCCGGGATGCGAGCAAGGTGAGCCTCACCAGGGAGCCGGTGAGGTTCGGTAGCCTACACCCTCTGTCAGAAGCAGCGCGAATGTTACTGGAAGTTTCCATTAAGAGTGGACAAAGCGATCAATCCCAAGCACAAATACAGGCTGGGTGGTGAATGGCTGGAGAGCAGCCCTGAGGAAAAGGACCTTGGAGTCTGGGTTGATGAAAAGCTCAACATGAGTCTGCAGTGTGCACATGCAGCCCAGACAGCCAACCGAGTCCTAGGCTGCATCAAGAGAAGCGTGGCCAGCAGAGCAAGGGAGGTGATTCTGCCCCTTTACTCTGCTCTCGTCAGACCCCACCTGGAGTACTGTGTGCAGTTCTGGAACCCTCAGCACAGGAAGGACATGGAAGTGTTGGAGCGGGTCCAGAGGAGGGCCACAAAGATGATCAGAGGGCTGCAGCAGCTCTCCTATGAGGACAGGCTGAGGGAGTTGGGGCTCTTCAGCCTGGAGAAGAGAAGGCTTCGAGGGGACCTGATAGTAGCCTTCCAGTATCTGAAGGGGGCCTACAGGAAGGCTGGGGAAGGATTATTTACAAGGTCCTGCAATGACAGGACAAGGGGCAATGGGCTTAAACTGGCAGAGGGGAGATTTAGACTAGATGTTAGGAGGAAGTTCTTTACAGTAAGGGTGGTGAGGCACTGGAACAGGTTGCCCAGGGAGGTTGTGGCTGCTCCCTCCCTGGATGTGTTCAAGGCCAGATTGGATGAGGCCTTGAGTAACCTGTACTAGTGGGAGGTGTCCCTGCCTATGGCAGGGGGTTGGAACTAGATGATCCTTGAGGTCCCTTCCAACCTTACCATTCTATGATTCTATGATTCTATGATCACCACCCGTCTGCTGGCGCGGCTGGCGGCCTCACCAGGCCGCGGCCGCTTGGGCCTTCTGCGCCGCCGTACGCAGCTCCCTCCTCCGCGCTTCTCCAATATGGCCGCCCCGGCACAGCTTGCCTCAGCCCTGCGCTCGGCGGAGCCGCTGCTCGCCCGCTGTTTGCCGTAGAAAGCCGCTGGGCCATCAGGCTGCTGCCCTTGCGGGGAGGCGGAGGGAGTCACGGGAGCCTCCATGAGGGGTTGCGGCAGCCTCAGACCGGGCCTGCCCAGGCCGTTGACTCCTCCCTTGGGGAAGGAGAGTGCGCAGGGGCCGCCTTTGCCGCCGCCCGCCAGGGCCGCCGCTGTGTGACTGGGAGCGAGCAGCCCCGAGTGGCTGCAGGGCGCCGGGCCTGAGCCGGCGGGCGTCGACACCCTGTCCCCGCGGGACGGGGCCTCCCGGGCCGGGCCCGGGCCGCCTCTCCCTTCCCGCCCGCCAGCGTCTCCGCCGGCAGCGACAATGTTTTCTCTCAAGCAACCTAAACCCACCTTCAAGTCCTACCTTCTGCCGCTGCCTCAGGTAACAGTCTTTTATTTCCCTTACCGACCTCCTCGGCGTTTCCCCTCCCGCCCTGGTCGAGGTGCCTCTCCTGGGGCGTAGTCCTACA